>JAZKJV010000184.1:347500-880721 GCA_037367405.1 Ottelia alismoides | reverse complement strand
TCCTTTAGATATTCATCCAAGCCCCAGCTTCTATGATTCAACAATTGAATCAATAACTATATGATTGTCAAGATGGCAATGGTACATAACCCTTAATTGTAGGAAGGGACCTTATAATGCATTCAATCATTTAATCTCAGACAGGGAGTGAAAAATAAACCAATAAATTTTATTGATATATAAATATTACAAATAACATTTATTGCAGAAATGGTTCGCCCCGAGCTCACATTGCTAACAGGACAACCTAGAATCCTTCCCTTGAATCAAAACAGCCTTGAACGAGGCTTCATCCTATGGAACCTGCAAGGAAGCTCAACCGTAAAAAATCGAAGGATATGGGGGATTGTTTGATGGAATGGGGTCGAGATGCATCGCGACAGAGTTCCAGGGTAAAGCGACAGAGGGTGGACCTTATTCTCCTGATCGGGTGTAGATCGGGTTGAATGGAATGTGTCAGTACGTAAAAGAAGCGGCAGGGAGGTTGATGGTGTCGAGAGCATGTCGAAACACGATAGGAGGATGTCGAAACAAGGGTTGGAGCAGGAGCTCCAATAAACTTGAATTTTTGGATTTTCCGATGATCCGACAAAAAAAATAAAGGAATTAAATAATGGCATATGCTACTGCTACTCCTAGGAATGAAAAGAACAATAAATGAAAAAGCTTAGCCTGACCTAGATCGACCTGGAGAAAGCTTGCGGCAGAGGAGGTGGCTGAGCCGGATCGACCTTTATTCGACACTGCACACATGTATCGAATCCTCCTAGGAGCTCTTGCTGTCACTAGGGTTTGCTAGATGTGAGATAAATTAGGGTTTTGGTAGCAGAGAAGGGACAAAATGACGAAGGAAGGATGGAGTAGATGTTATATAGAAGTGACATTTGACCTAGGGGGTGTCTCATGAATCGAGGCTCCTCAGATTGGAAAGAGATCTGTGCGTAAAAGAAGGATGATCACGGAGCAAGTCTATAAAAAGAATCGATCCAAAAGGATGCAAGATGCAGATGGGAACATTCGAGAAAAATAGGTCGTCTGCGTTAGGCTACAGGACCTAGGGGTCATAGAGGGCCAGTTGACTAACGGGACAACCGAGGCCCACCTCTTATTGGTCCACATGGCCGCATGATGACAAAATCAAAATAAAAAGAGGAAACAAATAGAAATAAAATACTTGATTGTTTGCTTGATTTTTTATTAAAACACATAAATTTTTTATTATTTTATGCAGTATTTTATCAGGATTTTATTTATTTTTACAACTTAATTTATTAAGGGTTACTTTTTGCAAGTATAAATATAAGTATTTTACATGTATAAGAGGTATTTTATGCTGTCTTTTGAATTTTATTTTTTTATATACATATTTTATATATTTATAACTTAATTAAAATACACTTGAATATTTTTTTATTTTATTTTTCCGAAGTTATTGTACATTCAAATAAATACATATGCATATATATATATAGGTATATGTAAAGGTATTTCATCTATGTATTTTATATACTATTTTATTTTAGTGTATTTTTCATGCTATCTATTTTATTCTAATTATGTACATATAATCTAAATAATATTTACAGAATCATAAAAATATAAAATATTAAAGAATGTACAAGATAAATAAAATGAATATTTTATTCAAATATATTGTACAATAGAGGTTCAAAACCTAACTTTTGCATCTTAACTCCAAATTAAATGGAACTACCTTCATTAAATATCAATAAAATGTTACATACGTTAAAGATGTTTTTGACGGATTTTGAGTTCATATGAAGAAGATACGAGTCTGGGAAGTTTGGATTTTGGATTTTTATTTTCAGTGTAGAATGGACACTATATATTATTTTTGTGTAAAATAACTTTTGTATTTTTTAGATAATTTCATCTACAAATTTCATGTATAAAGTTTTTAGATTTGGTGTAAAACAATAAAGAATAAAATATGCCCAAATTGAGCTTATTGATAAATAAATAAAGAGGGTTTTATTGTATTTTTGACCCTTATATCCCCATACTTTATTCCTTGTTGACCCATTCATCATGATTCCAAGGCCTCAATGTTTAGGGTCATTCAATACCTTTGGTATTTCATTTCTTTTTCTTTTGTATTCTTTATTCTTTTATTTTGACTTTAAATACAACATTTTATACAACATTTACACCATATAATAGATGTTAATTTTTGTAAAATAATGATATATGCATGCATTCAGCTAGGGTTTAAAGGCCAAAATGAAATAATAAAGGTGACGAAATGGAGATTCATCAGCCACACAACTCCATACTCTCAAACAAAATAGTATACAAAATAAATGTTTCTCATTTTTAGATAGTATAGTGTAAACTTGTGCTTTGCATGGGTAATAAATAGTGTTATATTTATAATTTGTTGAATGTATATCTTGTTTATCTAAACTTTGTAAAAAACTTGAAGAAAACATATATTTAATCTATATATTAATTAAACAAAATCTGACTATAGTAGCAAATAATTAGAAGCAACTAATAATTTAAAACATATTTCAAAATTCTCAATGAATACTAACATTACATAATTATCGATCCAGTGTCTATTATACATTTACTTTTTTGGTATTTTTCTTTAAATCATTCTTAGAGGCAATGATGATTTATACTAATTTTGAAGATGAATGATAATCATTATTATAAGAATTGTTTCTTCCCACATGCAATGTAACATTCTTTGTAAATTTTCAGAGTTATTGGTAATTTTACAATAAAAAAAGATGTTATATAATAATGTTAAATGATACAATAATGATCTTCATGGAGAATGTCTATATAAAAAAATATTTGCTTTCATGGATATTATATGTTAGCCAAAAATATGGTGATCTGTCGATAGTGTTATCATGCGAAGTATGTTGTGACATAGAACTATGACGATCTTTCGTATAAGGCATTTCCATCGACATGTCATAAACAAAGTTACAAAGAGAAATATTTAGAGGTTCAACATCAACAACAACTGATATCGGAATGTTAAGGAAAATTGAAATAATTCATTGATGGCCTTGAGTACATGTTATAGATACTTGTAAATGATGTGAGCGATAACATACATATTTAAAATAGTGCTTGGGTAGAAAACAAAAAATATTAGTTATTTTATAGCTTGGTCTAAAAATAAAGGAGGATATTACCAAGATCATTGATTATTTTTCATCAATACATAAAGACCATGACATCCTTATGCGAGGAACATAAAATGCAAACATTATTAAGATAAAGGATATTTTATAATAAGTATATGAACCAAAAAAATTTGGTAAAACATAATGCAAACAACAAACACACACATTAAGTGTGTGTGTGTGTATCAAATTTGTTGCTTCAAGTGCTAACTATATGGCAACATACATAATATCCACATATATGTACAAATTTTAATGCTCAACACGTATAGAAATATATAGATAATTAATGCTTATTAGATATCCTTACTGCTAAGTGTATGCATGATCCATTTTTTGATATTTAAAACATATTGACAACTTCTAGCTGGAAGTTCTTTGTTGTCCCGGTGTTTATTAGGGACTAGTATGCAACATGTTCGTCATGAAATTCGAGTAGAGATCATGAAATTCAAGGAGAGATTAAATTTTATTTTGCCAAATGTAGTACTTGGGTTTAGGGCCCTTGGTAGAATTGGATCATAATATGGGGCACTTAAGAAATATAAACATCGTGGAAATTTGGTAAACAACGGTGATGAAGGTGGGGGCAGGGGCTCCAACGCCAATCAGGACGATGTTCTCTCCACCCTCACTTGTTCATTGCACTTCTCATCCCTTCCCTCACCTTTATCGAGTACGCCTTCACATTCTTTTTTAGGCGTCTTCGCTATCTCCTTCACTTCCAATGTTTCCTTCACATCCACGTTCGCCTCGTCTTAGAGCAGCACCCTCCTCCTGCACTTCAGCACCCACTCTAGCTCTGTTAGCAGCACCCAATGGATCTCCCTAACTCTAAGCATAAACAAAGATTTATGTGTGTAAAAATGGCAAAGGTTGTTGCTCGTGAACTCGGTGAAGTTCTCAAGAATCGCCTTCGGCTTCTCTCGAAAGCATCCCGTCGTACAGTCGCAGCACATATTGAGAAGAGTGAGGATGGTGTTGAGAAGAATCTAAAGCTCGTCGACATTATTCTGCTTCACGGGGATGAGGATGGTGTCTAGGATATCAATAAAGTCAAGGTTCTAGTCGGAGTAAATCTGAGGTGAGTGCTATTCACGTTGTAGGATAGCGCTTGTGGAAACGACAATGTGTAGAGGCCGATGATGCTGATAAAAAGGGAGAGGCTAAAGAGATCTTATGGGTTGGAGGAGTTCGCGGGTTTTGTGGTGCGATCCGATGAAGAGCTTCTAATCGAGTGCGATGACGAGAAAGGGAATAGGGGTTTTGAAATATAGGAGTTTAATGGCACAAGTGTGACACGCATACATTATGGTTTATCTTTTGCAGTAGAAGGATAAAAAAATATTTTGACATCTTTATTATAATTTTACCCTTAACAGATATATCAGATGACCCCTATATCCATATCTCCCTCTTTAATATATGTTATAGAATTAATTAATATATGTTGTAGAAAAGAAAAGAATAGAATGATACTGCTTTTGAGTTATATATCTCCATTTTTGTTATTACTTGTGAAAGTAAGGTATCAAATATAAGGATATTTATTTGTAAATGAATTATTATTTTAATTATTATAATCCATAAGTACGAAGTTCTATTCATTGCCTACCATAGGAATCTAATGTAAAACAGACTATAATAAGAGCTAATCGAAAAGTTGTCTATTAAAAAGGTAATGCCTTTGACATTACAAGTTAAAAAAACTCAACATTCATCTTTGATCCCGCCAACAAAGTTCAACCTCTTCCTTCTTGATTCACCCATACTTGATCCTTTATATATATATATATATATAGAGAGAGAGAGAGAGAGAGAGAGAGAGGAGTGATCCTATGAGAGCCAAAACCTGTGAGAGCATGAGAGCATGCATTCTAGACCACACGATTCAACCCGGAGAGTGAAGACAGAATCATGTGATCCGGAATGCATGCTCTCATGCTCTCACAATTTTTGGTTCTCATAGGATCACTCCCCCATGTGTGTGTGTGTGTATGTGTGTGCTATCCTTCCAATGGGACATGGTTCTTCCATCCTTAAGGAATGCCAACGATCACATGCATTCATATTTAATCCATCAGTTATTATTAAATGAATGTTATAATTATTATTTAATTAACTAAAAATCTGATTGGGTCATTGTTCATTATTTAAATATAGTATGTAAAAACCTTAATTTATCTCATCATTAATCTATCTCATAATCTTTCCTTCATTTCAAAATCCCACACACACACCTAAAATATCTCCTCCGTCTCTGTCATCTCTGTCTCTTCTGTCGCTCGTATCCATCTCCACCTCAGTCAGGTGTCGCTCGTCTCCATCTCTGTTGTCGCTTGTCTCCATCATCCTCGACATGTGATTGTCACGGTCCTTGCGTACGACGCCAACGATGCTGCAGATGATGGCAACGTATAGATCGATGGTGACGGAAATGGATCGACGACAAGGTGTAGATCGACGACGACGTGTGTAGATCTTCATGCAAATGGCAACGACGATGCGTATATCGACGACGACGTGCGCAGATCTTCACACAGGCAGCAACGTCAATGTGTAGATTGACGACGGTGTGTGTAACACGGTGGTGGTAGCGCAAGGAGGCCATGCAACCATTATATCTTACATATTTTATGTGTATTATACATTTTTTATGTGTATTATACAATTTTGACATGTATTATACATATTTGATGTGTGTTTTTATATATCGTTTGGGCGTAAATGACAGTTGTGATTTTTAGATATCTTGTATATTTGATGTGTATGATATGTTTTGGATGTGTATTTTACTAAATTGACATTTTCTTTGTAAAATACCATGCAACTTTTACAAGAGATTCATAGATTTCACATAAATCACCAAAACATAAAAATACTTGCAGAAAATATAAACACAGTTGATATAATACTAATATGAATTATATTTTACAAAGTATCATACAAACTCTACAAATGGCTGATGCATATTGAAAGAACCACATATTCACAAAAAACATTCAATCACTACAAAAAGAACCACTGATTCTTCAAAAAAAACATGCGAGAATGCGAGAATATAAACATCAACCCCACGTAATATTGCCCAGCACAAAATATAACATTATCTAAATAGAGTATTATGAAAAAATACCAAAAATAGATCAAGCTAAATTTAGTATTTCGAAATATTAAATAGTATCATGTATAATTAATGGAAAAATGAAGACCAAAATATTCTTTTGGACAAACAAATTGATGATGTCCTTAGATTTGAATCTAACGGTTGTGATCGTTGGCCTTCCTTAGATATGGAAGGATCATGTCCTATTGAAAGGGCTCCGTATATACATACATACATATATATATATATATATATATATATGTATGTATGTATGTATGTATGTATGTATGTATATGTGTGTGTGTGTGTGTGTGTGTGGGAAAAATTGTGCTACTCCTTGTGAGCAGCTAACGGATTGCTCCCGCCTCATTTTCCCCCCTTTTTATGAAAAATACAAATATGTAATTTCATTGCTATATCTCCATAATATGTCCTTCAAATTTTGTCTGATATAGAAACTCACAGGCCTTCCATCTGGAACGTGTCGATTAGAGCAATTCTAGGACCATTAAAATTGCATGTTCTAGATGGAGAGCAGAGGAGTCTATATTTCTGATGAAATTTGAATGGCATATTATGGGGGATATAATGATGAAAACACATATTTTTATTTCCAATAAAAAATAAAAAATGAAGGAAAAATTAAGTAGGAGCGGCCCTATTTTTTCCCTATATGGAGAGAATAGGGAGTATGCACGACGATGCATGCAATTTTACATGCATTGGTGCCACAAACATCCACTTTTTTATTTTTTAAATGAAACTTTGTGGAATCTACTTAGAACGATTAGTATAAAATATGCTTCAAATTTCATGCAAAACAAGCATTCCTAACATGTCCATCTAGAAGGAGTCCATTTCATCAATTTTAAGACCATTAAAATTTGATGGCCTTGATAAAGGAGATATAAGTGTTGAATTAAATTGAATTTGGAATGACATCATGGTGATGTACGGTAATCTAAATCAAACAAATTTTCATTTAAAAAACAAAAAAGTGGATGTTTTTGGCACTGGTGCATGTAAACTTGAATACACCTTGGTGGATACTCCCTATTCCCATATGTGTGTGTGAGAGAGAGAGAGGAAAGGGAAGCTGCTCCATGGAGCAGCTAAGATGGCTGCTCCACGGAGCAATTTCCCTCAACTTTTTCCTTTTTTGGGAAGATTCTACCATGTATATCCATCTATATCATTTCTATATGTCATTCAAATTTTTTCAGAAATAGCGGCTCCTATACCATCCATCTAGAATAGGTAATTTTAACGGTCTCAAATTTGTTGTAATCAACTTGTTCTAAATGGAGGGCATATGAGTCTCTATTTCTGATGAATTTCGAATGACATATATGAGGGATATACAAATGAATATACATTGTGGAATTTTCTCAAAAAAATAAAAAATTTGGGAGAACTTGCTTCGTGGAGCAGCCAACTCAGTTCTCCATGGAGCAGCTTCCCTTTCCTCTCTCTCTACACACGCACGCACACACATATGTGGTTAAATGAACGACATAATATAGTGATATAATGATGAAAACTTACGGATTCTCATTTTAAAAAATAAAAAAATAGGACGAAGGGAGCCAAGTTAGCTCATCCAAAGGGATATCCCCATTTTTCCCATATATAGGGGACAATGAGGCTACTCCCTAGGGTCAGCCAATGGGCTGCTCCCGCTTCATTTTCCCTTATTTTTTATTTATTTTGGAAAATAAAAATATGTATATTCATTACTATATCCCTCTAATATGTCATTCCAATTTCGTCAAAAACAAATACTCATGTGCCCTCCATCTAGAACAGGTTGATTACAACAATTCTAAGACCATTAAATTACATATTCTAGATGGAGGACATATGAGTCTCTATTTATGATATAATTGGAATGACATATTAGAGGGTATAGTGATGAACATACATATTTTATTTTCCAAAAAAATAAAAATAAAGGGAAAACAGGTTAGGGAGCATCCCTATTTTCCCCACGAATATGTATATGGGGGGGGGGGTAAAATGGTGTTGCCCTCTAGGGGAGCTAACTTGACTCCTCATGTCATGTTTTTCTTATTTTTTTATTTTTTAAAAATGAATCTGTGAGTTTTCATCATTATATCCTCAATGTCATTCAAGTTTCGTGTGAAGCAGAGACTCCTACGATCTCCATCCAAATAGTCATTTTTAGCGGTCGCAGAATTGTTGTGATCGCCCCCGTCTTGATGGAGGTCGTAGAAGTCTCTGTTTTGCATGAAACTTGAATGACATAATATGAGATGCGGTTATGAAAATCCATGGTCTTTTTCAATAAAAAAATAAAAAATAGGAAAATTTGGATGGGGGATATATTTATGCAGTCATAAGAGTCTCTATTTCACACAAAATTTGAATAACACACTATAGGGATATATTTATGAAAATATACGAAAGTATATTTAAAAAAATAAAGAAATAAGGAAAATGGGACGAAAGAAGCTAAGTTAGCTCCCTATAGACAGCAACCATATTTTTCCCTATACATATTTAATGCTTATGCTTACAAGCAAAAGTGTTTGTACCTAACTACAATTGCGCAATAATCTACTTTGTGGGTTGTTCTTGCATCAAAGATGGCTTCTCATGTATACACCGAGACAACAATTGGCACAATGCATGATTCATGAGGCATGTTATCTTCCTTGTAGATGACTAAGAAATGATGATTGGGATTAAGAAGTTCAAATCCTTAAAAGAACTCTTATTGTATAGGTTGGATCTAGAGTTGGAATAAAAATCAAAATTTCCCTTGTAATGATGTTATATACCAACTTCCACATTATGTTGTGTGTAGGAAAATGAAGTGAGCTTATTTATGATGTATATGTAAGATTATAATGTAAACCTAGATCCAATAGTTGAATATTTTGAATGTATATTTGAGATAGTCAATGATATCTTCCATCTCTAAAATTTTATAATGTTTGTAATTGTATACATCATCTTGAATAAGAAGTTTACATACCAATATTACTGAGAAATATGATATCTAACTTTATATATAAGAAAAACAATTTAAAGATAGAATATAACAAATGATTTTCACCTCAAAACATACATGCCATATGCATTTCAAGATGGCTATATGATTGTGAGAATTCAAACACATGTATTTTGCTAATACCATGGAACATATTTCACGATTTTTACGTTATTTGACTGTTAGATTTTTTTGAAGAATCGCACTTTTAGAGCTCGTTTGGTTGTCAGGTTACTCTGAGGTAACCTGACATATCCCCATCTCTACCCATGCATTCTTGTGTTGGAATTAGTTATATGGACATCACATTTTTCTTGTTATAATTTTTAAAATTGCGTTCAAATAAAAAATAAAAATATCATAATCATAAGAAAAGTTAATATAACACAAATCAATACGGCATTACATCACATTTATCATTCCAAACCTCTCCAACCCTCCCAAATATCCAAATAGCTATTATTCACATGAGGATACTCCAACTCAATCCAACCATGTTACCAAACATGCCCTTGTTATTGAACTCATCCATGTATGTGGTCCCGACGATGAGTTACCTAATTAGGTTTATTGCTTTAAGTCATATATGTCTATCATCAAATATGACTCTTGACATTAGACCTAAGATGCGGTGTCACGAATTAAGTTGCTACATGAGACAGTTACTTGCATGCATGCATGCGTTGGAGGGATTTATCGAGTTAACAAATATTTCAAACATGTAAAATAGTTATTGATGAAACAAATATCGATCACAGAAGGGAATTCATGACAACTTTGTAGGAAAATCCTTTTCATCTTTTGGACTTCAACAAATGCTACAAGAAATAAGTAACCAGTTGTTTGTAATAATAAGCATATGATCTTTCAATTTATCGAACAAGTACACTATTTTAAGAAAGAAACTATGTGATATTAATGTATATATCGAGAATTAATGGTTCGATTGACTTAACAAATATTTGATAAGTATTGTATCAACTCATATTCATATTAATATTGACAGATGGATTGTGACTCAGTTGCTGAGCTAATGAGTGATCATAATTCATAGACACCGACATGCATGACATTTATTCATCTTTGACTTCTTCATATTTTTCTTTAATATACATGTCACTTACATCTTCTTTCTTAATACCTTAACTTCCTTTTTCTTCTCTAGCATAGACTTCTATCTGAGTTTGTCTCGAGGACGATATACCATATTTCCAAGCTTGTAATGGGTCATAGTGAGGAATCACCTTCATTTATTCATCCTCGAAAAATGATATCATTCCAACTGAAAATAAGATATTTAAATGATCATGTCGATGATAGTTCAAATTCATCTATTGGGATGATCTCCATAGTTCTATTTATAGTGATTCATACTGCATCTCTTCATTATGTCAGGTTAAACACGATTTTCAGTGTGTTAGAAAGTGTATTTTACGAGTGTTGTTGCGTGCACACGTGAAAATCGAGATATTCAGATAAAATTTATCGTGCCTTCTTGTTGATAGTCTTTTCTGGAATTGGGTATCAAGAGTGTACATGTATAAAATGTGACTTTCAGATGCATGCACAAGGCAAGTTTGCTGACAGACCCAAACTTATAGAAAGTAAGAAGTTCATGAACTTAGATCATTGAGATTAACCCGAGATTCAAAGTCACACACTTCCCTTGCTTTAAACAATCACTTATACAAATAAACTAAGTTAAACCAATGTGTAAGGTACATATTGTTCAAAAATCAATTAAGAGTAAAAGAGTGCTATAACAACCAAGATGATCTATTTATTTAGACACGTATTTTGATCATCGAATAAAATTAGCATAACTTAATGAAATAAGTTTAAAATAGACATCAAGAAACATAATAATTAAACCTGATGAAGTCATGTGAGATTAAGTGGATTAAGTCTTCTTAGTCCAAGTCTAAAATTTGTAAAAACCAAACTTCTAATCCCAAAAGGTTAGGAGAAAACTAGGAGATTTTTTTTATTTTTCAAAGAATATTGTTTGCGTTTTTTTTAAAAAGTTTTATTAAGAAAAGTTTGTAAATTTTTATAGGATTTTGGATATATGTAAATTTTTGGAATTTTTGAAAAGCATGCAAAAAAATGATGCATGGATTTTTTGAAAATTTAAACTTTTGTGTTTTTTTTGGAAAGTCAATGCAAAGAAAAAATATTTTTAGGTTTTCTAAAATAATGTTAAAAATGGAATGCATGAAATGAAATGTATATTTAAAAAATGTGATAAATATGGCATGCACCCCCATGCTTAGCAAGATCCATGTCCCCATGGTGACAACATAGTGGAAATAATGTAGGATAATAGAAGAAAGAGGGTGCAAGATGCAACAAACGAATGATACTTTTTCGTTGTTTTCCAAGTGATTTTGTTCTTTTTTTAGTTTGTTTTTATGGGAGTTCCCCCATACTTATTTGAAACAAAAAGTGAAATAAAAAATGAAAAGAAATGACAATACCTGAAAGATAACTATGGGAGGAATCACACAATGTGTGCTAGTTTTAACGCCCTGGCTAGGCTCCAATTTTAGGAATAACCCATGTCACTTGATTGTGTAGTATTCGTGATTGAAAAACCACAGGTCAGTGGCTGGAGAAGGTATAGCGAGGTTGCAGAAAGTTGGTCAATATAGTTGAAAGATTGACGGAGTTAAGTATAAAATCCTCAAAATACCAATTGTGTTTCATAATCATCTCCCCCATGATATCACTATAATTATTTTAGATGTCATCATTTATAGATTCTAAATCAAAACTTATATCAGGCCATCAAATATGTTGAACATATTCAATTATTTGTAGTATGGGAGGGAGGGAGAGCTCAGAGGAAGTATGCATGCAATCAGTGTGTTCTTCCTCTATGTTAGCTACCATTGAGGGTGTGACCACATACGATGGGTACAACCAAGGTGGATCCTCTGAATTGGTAGGTTTATCATCCTCAAGTACATGGAAATATTCCTTGATTTTGATTCAGAGAGCATTAGGGGACATAAGGTCATCATGATCTAAAACTGATTCGTTGATAGGGAATGTGTATTGGGAATCATACACTGAGTGATGTTGCTCTTCTTCCCTTGTTGGGAAATAAATGGAGGTAGACAATGTTTTCTTATCCTCAAGAGAGTCATCGAGGAAGACTTTTGACTGTTGATCAGGGGTTGTTGGGAACATGGTCTCATAAATTGCTCTATCAATCTCTCTTTTCAGACCTTTCTTGAAAATTTGTCAGGTTCAAATTCATTCTCATCTCTGAATTCAAATTTTAATCCACATACAAAATCATATTCCATCATTTTCTTTCTTCCCAAACTTAAGTCATTCCCAAGCTGACTTACAAATTCATCAATTATCTCATGTTCAGTAATTGCACCACTTGGTTTGTAAAGCTCATTGTAATTTATTTGAGGCAAAAATCTTGATATTATTTCATTTCTTTTTGTTCAAAATGTAATCCAATCTCGAGATCATTCCCAAAATCAATATCTAGAACATGTTCTTCAGAGTTCCAACATTCAGTCCACAGCTTTATCTGAGTTAATATATTCAACTTCTAAATCAATGATAATTTCGATAATAACACGCTCAAATTGTGAATGACAAAAAAAGGGATATCATCAAAGTTAATCAATTGGAGATTTTGAGAAATCACCAAGGTATCTTCAATAAATTATTCCGCAATAATGGTGAAATTTAACTCATCAAAGTATGACTTCATCTTCCGGGTTTGAGAGGTTAAACTATAATGATTAGTTTTTCTCTCAATTAGAACTTCCTCCAAAATCCCCCATGTTTATTCTCAGAATTATCGAAAAAATGTAATCGTTGAATCCTCGTGAAGCATGGTTTTCAAATTCAGATCATGTTGACCTAGAGTGACTGTGTCATAGGTCAAGTTATTGGTCAGAAATGGAGTTTGAGTTTCTTGAGAAGATTCTGATGGTGTCCAAGGGAGATATGATCGATTAAAATCCTCAAAATGATACCCCTCTTATCAATAGAAGGTTCTAAAAATCAGGTAGTGTGGAAGAGGATAAAGGATGGATGGATTTAGTGACATGTAAAGAATCATCCCTGAGTCAGTCGTCAAGGAGGACTCTCAACAAACTAGCTGATTTTGTGGACATTTTGTCTTTTTTTTGCTCTTCCAAGAGCCTTGTTATTTCTTTAATGTCATTCTTCAATGAACAGAGTATTCTGGGTCCTTGCTTGGTCAGTAGGGGAGGGTTAAATATCATCTCTAAGATCCTTTATTTTACAAAAGCTATGGAGATGAGAGCCTGCAATCTACTTTCGGGTGGAGTATTGACCAAGTCATTTGAACTGGTGATGAATCAATTCATCACTATAAAAGAAACTAGTTAAGCTCAGTTCCCCAAAATTCATATGCATTTAATCAGTTATCTTGCATAATTAAGATTCATGAATGTGTAAATAACATCCACATTTTGGCGTTCACCAAGACATTAAATGAGGAGCCAAAATTCTAAAGTAAAATTGACTTGTAAAATAGCTAACTTGCTTGATTTTTAACTAATTCATTGTAACTCCTAACCACCTGAAACCACCTCCATTATGTACATATTATTAATAAGAATACAGAAAAAATACAAAAAATCATAAATAAGTGGCTCATAAATTAAAACGTGATTTCAGATCTGCGAACTAAAATATTGGTATCTCCTTCATACAATGTCTGATTTGATCCTACTCATATTTGAACTAATGTACATTCAATTACTTTCAAATCAAGACTAAGTTCAAAAGAATAAGACTTCATATATGCAAGTTGGGTTTCAGACCTCTTTTATACATTGTGTATTTTTTCAGATTTTGACAAGCTATTTTATGTACATATTTGTCTCTTTTTCTTTTATATATTTTCTGTTAATTTTCTTTGATAAAAGTTTTATTAAAATGCGTAAAAATACCAAAATAAAACTAAAATCAAATAAACTAATTGAGTTCGATTTTACACTAGCAGTTTGTGTGAAAAGTCAACTTTATTTTATTTCTCATTTTTTATTACTAAAATCCAAAAAAATAGATTAATATGTAAATATTTGTTATTTATTTTTTCTGATTTTATTTCAATTTTATCTTATTTAAAAATAAAAAAACACGAATTTCGGTATTTTATACACATGGAATACCACAAAAAAATCACTTTATGCAAAGGACCAATTTTGGTTTTCATCTCTTCATGAAAGTTGCATATCTCATCCAGACAAACAACTTTTGTGAAGAAAACTGTTCGATCCGAGGTCATTCGTAATTTCTTTTCAATTTTTTTAGAATTTATTTTTTGATTTTTGCGAGCGCGACACGTGGCAGTTCCTGGAGCCACCACGTGTCGTCGCCCTTTTGTTTTCTTTTTCTTTCAACTTTTTCCTCAGTCGCCACGTGGCCTCATATGAATGTCAAATCCACATCTTTAATAATAGAGAATTGTTGCAGTATAGGAGGCAAATTTATTTCATCAAAAAGCATAATCTTTGAATGTCGTGGATTATTTTAACTTGGTAAGTATACCAAAGTCGAACACAAGGACACGAGCTTCTTTAATCTATTTATCGAATTTAGGTCAATTAAATTTATGCGTGAATAAATTCTCATTTTCAGTTCTGCATGCAGATGTGCACACCAAAATGTGGAACAATGCAATTATATGATGCATGTTATTTTTGTTGATTTTTCAATGTAGTTATAAGATTATGCATGCATGGACGTCATGTATGGATGAATGCAAGGGGAAAACATTCAAAAATATAGTATAGAATTATGCCATAAAAGATCAAATAAATGAGCATCACATTCTGATTTAATTTCATAGTCAAATTGAGCGTCAAAATTTAGAGCAAGCAACTATCAATGGTAGAGCCTTGTAGAGTAATGGACACTATTTATCACTAAAAATTCATCACATTTAGAGTAGTGTCAGATGAGAAAAATAACCATGCCATGATAGATGATGAAATAAGCAACAAAATGACACTGAAATCATGCAATTTGGACCTGCGACGCTCAAGTTATGAAAGAAACAATGCAAGGGCATGAATGCAACCTATTTGCAATTTACAAAAATCGATGGGAGTCCTTTGTAAAGTTTCCATGTAACGTAGGGACCACTTTGTAATTTGTAAAACCCGAGGATGGGCTCGTCGTAATTTCTCCAAGCGTGCATGTGATGTACACGCGCTTGGATCTTTTTGTCATTCTAGAAATCCCCGATGGTAGACCTGTAATTTACCCAACCCCTGCACGTGCATGGCACACGAGGGGCCAGGATTGGGTGTGTAGCAGCTTCGGGACGCACGTGGCTGGATCTGGTGGCTCGGTGCGAGGATCGGTGGTTCCGAGCCTGGTGTTTCAACGTGAGGCTCGGGAGTGCCATGTGTCACCATCTGGACCGTCTGATAAAGCTGATCGGACGGTATATGTATTTCATTCGCAGGCTGCCAGAGGAGGCAGGGATCCGGCAAACTCCAATTTGCTCCACCGTGCTCGGAAATCTCCACCAAGGCTTGGTGGACATTGCTGAGGTGCGGGCGAAGAACTGGGTAGAACGAAGGAGGCACGGTGACGGCTAAGATGGCGAGGTGATGCTGGTGTGCCAGGGACGAGCTCAAGATTGGAGTGGGGGGCGAGAACTTCGTCCATTGAAGACTTGCATGTGTTAGATGGTAGTCGAAGCAATGTGCGGTGTGTGTAAGTGAAGTGGAGGTCCTTGGAGATGGCCGGAGTGGAGGACCAAGGTTTTTCTCCTCCGAAGAAGTAGAGGAGAAGGTGGCGGAGGGTGGTGAGGACATGGAGAAGGGAAAGGTGTGAACGAAGGCATCGGTGTGGATGACGGTGATCTGGCGTAGGTTCAGGGGATGGTCAGATGGTGGTGGAGTGTATCGTGTGGGATGGATAAATTGGGAGAAAAGGCAAAGAAAATATGGGAGAGAAGTACCTCGTCGAAGAGGGAATTTGAAGGAGGAGGCAGCCTGGGTCGGGCTTCCGAGGAAGTTCGGGGTTTTCGCACGTGCTGGGCGATCGGTCTAGCGAGCTCGAACAGGGTGGAGCCAATGTGACACAACTAAGTTAGTTGTGGGTCGACACCGGGGCGGAGAGTCATCGTCGCCTCAATGATACGCCCCTCCACTATTACCGGAGGGGAGGGTAAAGCTGGGCTATTGCCTGGAAATGGTGGACAGGTTGGAAGTGCGGCGAGGGCGAAGGTTTTATGGGAGGGTGGAGGTCCGTTATGGTGAAGGCGAGGATTTGCAACGATGATGCCGAGATCAACGAGTAATGGAGAGGGTGTTTATGAGGTACACGAAGAAGACAGATCAAAGGGTTGTGCGAGGGAGACGTTAGGTCAAGGAGAGAGGGTCGGAGCCTCAGAGGTACCTTCCAAAATAGGAAGGGGGCGGAGGTGACACGAACGTAACACCTGGGGGTGGAGACACTGGAGGTAGGGGACGACTTGCGGGCCATTGGATCTTGCGATCCAACGATCCAGATATAGGTGCGGATGGAGGGCAACGATCAGATCCTTAAGATCTGATCGAATGTCAGGAAGATGCGAGGAGGAGGGCAGTCCAAATGGGAGTTAGGGTTTCATCCTACGGTGTGAATGGATATGGTGACATGGAGCGAAGATGGTCCTAGGATGAGAAGGCAATCGGGCGGTTGTGAGTAAGGCGGAGAGGAGAGGTGCAAATGAGATGGGGGGTTTGATCAGACGGTAGGGGATGAAGGGGTGACATGGACAAGGGCGAGCCACAAGATGGGAAGTAAACAGATGGAGGAGATAGAGGAGTGAGCGGGTGGCTAAGATCTGATCTGAGATCAGATCTGATGGCTACGAGTGGAGGGGCGAGGAACAATGGAGATGGAGGCAGAGAAAGCTTGATCCAAGAGCCAGAATTAAAGTCGGGTGGCGAGAGAAGGGGAAGGCCACGTGGGCGGTCCAGAGGGCAGATGATGGCGGGCATAGGAATGTGTCTATTTTTCTCTCCCTCACATTGGAACAAGGGGCCTCTCGAGTGCCTTATTACTCAACACATGTATTTTTTAGCTTGTTGATCAATGTGTCCGTCAAGAGAGTTCGGAGTCGTATGCACTTGTTTTTCTGGGAGTACACCGGGGTGTGTCCATTTTGAGTATATGATGAATCCACATTTCATCATCTTTATTCTATCATTTTGGCCTCAAAAACCCTAGCAAATACGTGTAAATACCCTTAATTAGAGCATCTTAGCATTCATGCATGTGCATGTAAATAGTGTATAAAATACTGTAATTAAAGCTAAAATTATAGAATAAATAAAAGAAAAGAAAAAGAATAAAATATTGTAAATATTTAATGACCCGAAACCCCGAGACCTAGGCATCTTGATGAATAGGTCGATAAGGAATAAAGTAGGGGGCGATAAGGGTTAAAATACAATAACATTTCCTTTTATTTTATCCATTCTTTATTCATTTTGGGACCTATTTTTGGTTCCACTTTTTATACTTCAAATAAAGAAACTTTGTACATGAAAGTTGTAGATAATTAAATAAATAAAAATACAAAATTGATTTTACTCAAAAATAATATACAGATAAAAAGTTATGATCTGAATAAAATTCCAGAATCCCAACTTCCCAGACATGTATCTCACAAATAAAAACTCCAAATGCATCAAACTCACTTTAATTGTATATAATTAAAAATAAGCTATTTAATGGTGGTGGTTTCGCATTTGGCGGAGCTACGGTTTGAAAGTTGAGTTTTAGACCCCTATTGTATACTTGTACGGATTAAAATATTCAATTTATTATTTATTCATTATTTTTGTATTTTTATATTTTTATAATTTTGTAAATATTAGTTATAATGTATTTGTATATTAAAATCAGAATAAAAATGCAATAGAAACACAAAATAAAATACTTATATGTATCATATACACAGGTATAATACCCATATACAAACCTATAGTATTAATACTTTTATTTTATTAAATGTATAAAATGCATTAGAAAAATAAAATAAAAATATATTTAAGTGTATAAAAGTATTTTACAAATTTATAAAATAATAAACAAAAATAAATAAATTTAAAACACAAAATAAAAATAAACTAATAAAATATATAGGTAATATACCTATAAAGGGTATAAAAAGGAACTTGTAAAATTATGCCTCATAAAAATAATTAAAAATCACCATAAAATAATTTAGAAAATAATAAATATTTTTTATTTATTAACTTAAAAATAATAAAGTCATTTACTATTTTAAATTGATTTTACAAAATAATTTACAGGGATTTTTCCTGGTTGGTCCACGTGGACCAACCAGGTGCCGGCCCCAGTTGACCCCGATCAACTGGTCGTTCCCTAGCCCTGTATCCCGTGTCAGACCTCGTTTGACCGCCATGTTCGTGGATTTTTCATCGCTGATTCTTTCACCATTTCATATCGATGCTTTGATAACTTTTTCTCCTCGATTGTCCCTCTTGCACGCCTAGCATTCATCTCGGGGATTGGACCTGCGATTTGCATGATCCGCATTGATCTTTGAAGCACCCAAGTCACAGAGTCAAATCACATAAAATGGAGCTCCCTCTTCCCTTTCGAATTTGAACCCCTCATTCCATAGGTTAGCTCCCGTTCTTGCGCCCAAACGCTCGAGGAAGGTGACAACATCCTCTTGAGCACATCAGGCCGGTCGAGCAGCACCTGAGGCGGCTCCACCACCTCCGTCTTCGCCGGCGTTGAGGTACATCTACCCTCCAGTCTCCACCATCGAGGCATCCCCCTTTTCCCTTCTTTTCGTTTGCATTTTATTCCCCTTAGTCCTAGGAACATTTCGCCCCAAGAATCTTTCGATTTCATCGATCAAATCACCCTCCACGTGAACCTTGCCGGAGCGCAACTCCGACCGATCACCTTCGCGCTACCTTTCGCCGCCATTCCACCACCGCGGGACCCAGGCACTTTGCCCTGGGTCCTCTTACCCTTTTTTTGCAGGTACTTGGACCTTAACGAACGCCTGGGGGCCATTTTGGCCTTCGCCGGAGATGCTCGAGCCCCTCCAGCTCCGCCATCATCTCCAACGTACCTCGGCCGTCGCCGAGGCTTTTTGGGCCCACCAGCACCTTGAGGAAGCTCCCAGGAGCTCGCAACCCCATTTTGAGCACTCCAGACCACCGAAGCACGGAGATCAAGCTCGGGGAAGTTCGCCTCACCGGCGTTCTTCCTCGTTCTTCCTCCGCGTCTCCCCACCGTCGGATCGGGTCGCGTCTCCAAATTGCGCAGCAGCCGTAGGATCGAGGACCCGCCAGCACCTTCGGATCAACATCGCCAGATCTAATCGCCGCCGTCCGAGCCGAAGCGTCATCGTGCAGCGAGGGCTCGCCACGTGGCAAGTGGGGAGCCCTCAACCGTCGGATCACGCCTGAGTGGGGTATTTTGCACTTTTCTCCCGCTATTTTTGTAATTTTTATTTAGTCACAAACGTTTAGTCAAAGTTTAAATATTGTTGTAATATTTGCAAACAAGCCCCCGCACTTTTACTATTTGCACTTGGGTCCTAGCCACGTCACCTCACGACGGGGTATTTTGCATGGACCCCCTCGCGGGTTTGCTTATTTCGGTTCAGTCCAGGGATTTTGATATTAAGTGTATCATTTTTGGTGAATTTGCATGTAAGCCCCTGATGTTTTTGGATATAGTAGTTGGGTCCTTCCCAGGCGCGTGCCAGTCACGTGCCTGGGTAGGTATTTTGCAGGTGTACCCTCGTGGGTTCTGATATTTATATTCAGTCCATTAAATGCAATATTCAATATTATCTTTTGTGTAAAAATTGCACTTAGGCCCTGGAACTTTTGTTTATTTGCACTTATGCCCCTACCAGCTGTGTGATTTTTATTAGATGTTTGTATTTATTTAGTGCATCATTTTAACTCGAAAAATTCCCAAAAAATTACCATAAGCTCATGTATGTTTGCTCATTCACGCTATATTTTTGCATTGCATTTTTGTTGCACTTTAGTATTTATTAAAAATCAAAAGCATGCATTTTTGCTACTGTTTGCATTAGAAAATACCAAAAAAATATCAAAACCTCTTGAAAAATTCCAAAAAAAATTAATTAAGGTCTATTTTAGTATATTTTAGTATCAGTCCAAAAATCATTAAAATTTTCAAAACAAAAACCTTAAAAATTTAAAAATCCCTAAAAACTTCATAAAAATCTAAAAAACCCTAGAAAAATCCTAAAAATATTAACTCAGTTTCTGTAGTTTCTCTATTTTATTGTCTTTTATTTAAAATTAATTTGAGGAATTTTGGGCATTGTTTAGTATTTTTCATCCTCATTTTAATCTCAGTGAGTAGTTAATTCACTGTTTTCTTGTATTTTGGCTTTTAAAAATACCAAAAACATTCTGGAAAATACCAAAAAATCACAAAAACATTAGAAAATTATAAAAAGAGCAAAAACAATTTTTTCTGATTTTTGAGCATTTTCCCTTATTTTTATAAATACCCTATCCCCTCTTTTCTTATATTATATATATATTCTATTATTGAAAAAGAAAAATATATATAATATAAAATCAAAATACAAAATTATAAAATTAAAAATTAAATAAAAAATTTAAAAAAAAATAAAAATTAAAAACCCACAAAAAATTGCATAATTGTAGACACTTAATCACATCACACTCTTTGTACTTGCTTGATCTATCCTGTGTGCTCCCTTTGTTCGACACTCTACATACTTTCACTATACACATTATTGTAGAGTTAAAATAAATTTGACTCCACACTTGTCTTTCATTGCTTGTTTTATATTGCTGTGGGTTCATTGTTGATTAATTTGGGATTTTTGAGCGGTCAATACACCGACTGCGGTTCCGACTTGTGAAACCGTACGACCCTCGTATTTTCCTGATTATCAAATGGCGTCGTTGCCGGGGAGCAACAGTGCGTAGTTCGGCTCTTTGCTTTGTAATTGTGATTATTTGCCTATTTTTGCCATATTTATTTGCTCATTTATGCGATATATCTTTTGAGCTGTCTAACTCCTCTCTTTGTTGACTTTGTGTGAGGAACTGCGGATCGAGGGAGGCGCTTCACCCGAGGCGCCGACGCACCCACGTAAAGCCAACTCTAGCCAGCCTTGCATCGAAGGGGACTTAGAGATTTTTGAAGACCGAGCTCTGTTCTTAGTTGTAGCATTTTTCAAATTCAATATTTATTTTTGTAATTTGAAGTGAGTGAGAAACCTAATTTGTAATAATACAGGTACTCAGGACATTGGACTCTTGAGCCTAATTTCCATGTGTTTGTACACCTGGGGGCTCACCACGACTTCTATTAGTTTTCATCGCATTTTTTTACTTTGTTTCCCGATTTTCGATTTTATTTCTATTGTGTGATTGAGCCCCTAGTTTTAGGATTGCTTGCGATAGATTAAGGCCAACCACCCTAATAACCATTGCATGTACCTATAGTGCACTTTGGACTTAGTCTAAACTTTAAACAGTCGCCTCATCATCTTCGAGCCTTCGTATCGCGAGCCCACCCTGCCAAGCGGTGCTCCTGAACTCGATTTGTCGAGAGGAGGAGGGGTGAGCCTGGACTGGACTTCTGGATTGAAGATCGGTGACCGACTTATGGTTCTTCACGCTAATAGCAGCTTCTCACACTTAGGGCAATTTCATCAGCTTTGCATTTGCATATAGATAGGTTTCAATTCTGCTGAGCATCTTTGCATGTAGAGTGTTGGAGGTAAGGTGAGCATTTCTCTTTAGCATTCATCATTGTTTGCCGCTTGCATTGCTTTTCCGCCTCTCCCTCTGATTTTGCCAACCTAGGTGCTTAAAGGAATTGAATCCCCGATAGGATCGTGCATTCTTATTAAAAATACAAAAAAGAGATAACCAATAAAATTGGGACTGTTAATATTACTTGACCCTAAAATCAACCAAAAAGAAAATATTGTCTTGGGGCAAGTAATCCCCTCATTGTCTTCGTTTTACATTGCTCGCGCACACACTAAGGTTAGTGCCCAAATCCCATTCAACCCCTAAGTGTGTGTGAAACTTTTAGACTTCTCACCTAACTCTAAAACAGACAAGATTAAAAAGATCGAATTTTCGGTCTCTACCGAGTTGAGTAGGTGAATTGAGGGTTTGTTTTGTGTGAGTTTGCTTGTGATTGCTTGTGTGCATACTAGATCATCCCTGCGCATTTGCGCCTTCTTCTTCACTCTTTTGACCTGACCATCGTGCTCTCCCGATCATTTTCCTTTTGCTTTCAAGATGGACCCCTGGAGCGCATTTTATCCGGACTTTGCGGATCCCTCGTTCACTCCAGTCAGTCCACCTCCCTTTTATCAGGAGGATCCTCCTCCTACTTTTTCTGATTTTTGTGCATACCCGCCTCAGCCACAGTATCGGGACTCGGATTTCTACCCACCTCCACCTCCATCTGTATATTATCCTCCTCCACCTTCACATCCACCCGAGTCTGACCTATTGGAGTCACCTCCCTCGATCTCTATGAGTGATATATTGAACCGAATGATAGAGCGCCTTGATTTGATGAATGATGATATGGCTATCTTGAGGAAAAAACATATTGACGCTCCATTCATCGCGGATACGGAATTCCTTCTGGGAGATCATGGGAGATTGCAATCGCCCAAAACACAAAAAAAATGAGAAAAGTTTAAAAATCCAAAAAGAGTTCGGGAGACACTTGGTTGATTCAGATTATAAGGAGAGGGTCCATTTGCCAGATCATTCACCAACACATCCAGTCACGCACTGTCCCACCTTTGACCCCGAGGATGTCGCTGTAGAGACTGCTCTTGGCATGCCTCGTGTTGATGCTGATTCCGACTTCCTCCCTTGTATGGAGGAGGTCCAAAAATTCAAAAACAATGTTGACTGAACCCGAAGTGGTGGCCACTATTCATGAGATCATCAGTGCCCCACTTCAATAGGCCATGACACAATTATCTGCTCCTCTTCCCAAGAAGAGAAAGCGGAGGAGCAGATTTGAGCGTCACATTCTGACCATGGCCACTGCCCATGCCATCATACACCGTCCCATTCTTAAAAAGAAGAACACATCTACCCCTTTCATCACTTGCACCATTTCTGACTATACTTGTGATCGCACTCTCCTAGACGGCGGTGCTTCAATTAGCATATTACCCTTTTCGCTGGTACAGTTTCTTCACTTAGGGACTCTCAAGAAAACCAGGATGATCGTTCAGTTTGTTGATGGATATATCAAGAGGCCGAAGGGTATCCTTGAAAACGCCGTCATTTCTATTCAGGACACGAGCTACCATGTTGATTTTGTCGTGTTGCCCATGGAGACCTCCATAGGAGAGCCATCTCCAATCATCCTGGGACGACCATTCCTCACCTCTGCGAGGGTCCTTATTGACTATGGATCAGGAGAGGTTCGCTTCCGTCCTGTTGACGAGAGCGAAGTGTTGATCACCACACCCACAGTCGACCAGAGACCTGCACCTGATGCACCTTCACCGATTATAGCTGACTCCGAGGCCTGTGATCGATCTGATGATATTAGAGATGTTTGCTTAGCGATCGCTGATGAGACCCGAGGAATCCCCCGAAAGGGGAGGAACTCGAAAAGCATAGACCTCGCAGTTCCTCCTTCTGGTGTGTGGCGATGTGTTGATGAAATCCAAGGAATTTACGTGATTGATCCTATTGAGCGGAGGGCAGATACCAAGACTACACAGGACGGACCTGGTTTGACTACTTCCACCGATAAGTCCATTCCTGGTCACTCAAAAGTGATGATGATTGAGGTTGGTTATGATGCTAGCCATTATTTTCACAAATTCGGGCCTCTTGATGAAAAAGATGATCCGAGTGAGACTCTTGAGGACGA
This sequence comes from Ottelia alismoides, assembly GCA_037367405.1. Classification (NCBI taxonomy): domain Eukaryota; kingdom Viridiplantae; phylum Streptophyta; class Magnoliopsida; order Alismatales; family Hydrocharitaceae; genus Ottelia; species Ottelia alismoides. Next base: position 856,501 of record JAZKJV010000184.1, on the reverse strand, counting down.
TCTGAGTTTGACTATTTCCATTGATGACTTCGTTCCTTTTGGTTTTGACCTGGACGAGACCTCGCAGGACGACTCCGATTACACTTCTTCCGAGGATGATGAGTTCATCCCATTCCACTTTGATATCAGCGAGACCCCCAAGGCCAGACCTAGCCGTACTTCTTCCACTCGCCTGTCTGCGCCTTCACACCATAGGACCACCAAGGGCGAACCTAGCCATACTACTTCCATTGACCAGTTCGTCCCTTTTCGATTTGATTCCACTGAGGGCCTTCACCCTATCGACCCTGATCGGTTTCCGTCCACTGTGGACCCCGATGTCGACTCACTAGATCTATCCCTCAGCGGTCTCGCAAGAAGGTATGCTTTCCGCCTTCTTGATCATGTGTACATCCATTTCTGTTGTATACTCATTTGTTTCCCTCTGTCTATCTTTTGTATTGCTCATCCACCCATTCCTCTTATTTGCCTTGCTTAGGACGTACTTTGTCCTAAGTATAGGGAGGTGGACGAGCCGAGTGTTCATTTATTATTCCGTGTCATCACTCATGTTGTTGCCTATACTTAGGGCTTCTTTTACCCTAAGTATAGGGGGAGTGGTGTGTACATTCTCACGGTCTATCTCTCTTTCATCTGTTGATTTCTTTTCTTCTTTTCTTCTTTTCCTTTTCTATTTTCTTTATCTATCAAAAATGTGTCACCCCTTGTAGACAGTTTTCCATACTTAGGACGTACTTTGTCCTAAGTATGGGGGGTGTGCACCCCGAGTGTTCTATTCTTTTCTATCCTCTCCATTGTCTCCTCTTCTTGTCTATACTTAGGGATATCTTACCCTAAGTATAGGGGGAGACAGTCTGAGTACGATCTGTTCATTCCCACCCTTGACCCTCCCTGCTTTGTGTACAGTCTGCTATACTTAGGATTATTTGATCCTAAGTATAGGGGGGACGGTCAACTTCTCATTCATTCATTCATCTCTTATTCGGTTATTCATTCTTTAGGCATGCCTATACTTAGTACAAGTTATGTCTTCTCTTTTCTCTCTGATCTATGAGGACATAGCTCAAGCTAAGTATAGGGGGTTGTATATAATGCGTATATACTTTAGCCATAACTCGTACTTTCATATTTTCTTAATAATATGGCTAATAATTCCTTAAAATTCATTAAAACCGTAATAAAAAGATGTTTTATTCCTCAAATTCTTTTTGTATTTACTGATTAATAAATCAGGTGAAAATATTTTTTGCAAAATATTTGAAAAATAGTTTGAAAATCTTTGTGAAAACATTTTGAAAACTATTTTGAAAACATTTTGTTACATGTTTTCAACCTTTGTAAAAATGTGTGGTTTGTGAAAATTCATTTTCTTTGTGTGAAATAAAATGTTTGAAAAATGATTTGCAAATGGTTTGAAAAATGGTTGCAAAAATATTTGAAAAATCTATCTATACTGTTTGAAAAACCTTTGCAAAATGATTTTCAAATGTGTGCACATGTTTGTAAAATTGTTTGTAAAAATTAGTTTGGACTATAGTTTTTCAGTATCTAAGATACCTTCGACACCCATACTTGTATCATTATATGATGCAGAGCCCTTTTATGGTGCTAGCCTGACTCCTTGGTCCTAATTAGCGCTTGGTCCAAGTAGACACTTTGAAAATGGTTGGGAGCACTCGTCATAGGTGGAAGCTCATTTGTAATTTGACTTTTGGAGGATAGAGCTTTTCTTTGAACATTTATTTCTTTTCTTTTCTTTTTGGCTAGCTCCACTGCTTTTACCAAAAGTTGGCGCACACTGGTCAACAAATATTTATGTTTCATCACACCCTGACACTTAGGTAAATATCAAGAGATAACATATGAACTTGTTCACATACTGGTTAGGGTTTTGCTGACATTTAGGTTTCTTGAAGCCGCCATTAACTTTATCCCATCCTCAAGCATCATAAGATCGGGACTAAACTCAAATCTCTAGTCCTAGTTCCTTAAGTGATAACTCAACTCATTTCATCAATCATGCAGTTGTGAAAGTGATGTGCTAATAATATTCTTTTAGAAGGTAGAGATGAAGAGTGCAATATAGCGCTCAAATATTTCAAACTAGGGAAGTGTAGATAATTAAGCTTACAAACCCTAATGACAAAGGCTGCCTAACTCAGACTCTCAAGATCACAGAAAGCAAGTGTCCTCAAAATCCTTAAGCCTTGAGTGAATGTGAATGTGTCAGGAATACACCAACTCCTCGATTAGTAATTTTTTATGATTTTTATCTTTTGCAATTTTCTATGGATTTTATTTTTTCAAGCATTTTTTAAATTCCTTTGAAAGACAATGACGGGCACAGGCTCATATGAATAGTTGTGTCCACTCTCAGCCAATATGGGTGTAAGTACGGACCGTTAGACGGACCTGTGTTACTTGAGGACGGAGCCATATACAGTGTCCTCTAAACCACCCACTCCGCTAAGGGAGACCGAAGTTCCCTCACTGGGAGTAGCTACTCATTTTAAGCCTAGCAGTCAGAGTCTTTACCAAGGAAAAAGTTTTTAATTTTTCAGATTTTATGGAGTTTTTGAAAAGGTTAATTTTACAAAAAAAATTAAATTTTACCAAAAGTTATTTTTTTTTAAAAAATAATCTCTCAATTTTAAAAATAATTTTACAAGTTTTTTTTTACAAAAATCAGTTCACAAGTCAACTTAAACCAAGCACAAAAAAGAATTTTCAAAAAAAATAAAAAAAACATGAGTTATGGCTAAAGTATATATACAGTAATATACAATATACCTCCCTATACTTAATTTTTGCTATGTCCACATAGCACAAGTGATATGAAGCCATGACTCAGTTAAATATAGGGTGATATAGCGGAACTAAGGAGGAGGATCCCCCTATACTTAGGTCAAAAATGACCTAAGTATAAGAAGATAGAGCGAGGGAGGAATGATGGGTCGGGTCCCCCTATACTTAGGCTAGAAGTAGCCTAAGTAAGGGGTATGGAAATTAGGTGGGGGGGGCAATGATGTTTAGGGTTAGGAGGGGTTTTAATACAGAGTATACATGGATAGGGGAGGGGTGAGTTTTACAGATGAAGAAGATGCGGAAAGGGGTGAGTGTATATGTATTTTTATAGATTAAGATGGAGGAGGAGGGGTGATTGTGTGAAATATACAGAGAATGGAGGGGAGCAATGGATGTACATACATGGATGCGTGCGTGTGTGTGTGGGGGGGGGTGTCGATCACTGAGTGGTCTACTTTTTTTTACAAACGATCCCTCAAACGAGGACTGCTAAAAATGCGCATGATACATTTTTCTACAACATTAAAATGCATGAGGAGCTGACTAAAAATCCTTGAACTCTTCATCTTTTCTTTTGTGGCCTTCTCAGCGGAAGCTCCCAACTCCATGCCTCCATAAAGATCAAGCATTTTCAATCTTCACGGGCCCTGCCACAAAAGATAAATATTAGAAGAAATAAAAAGAAAATATTTAACAAAAAATGATGTGAAAATGCGTGATGAGAAGACCTACAGATTTTGAAAATATTCACAACAACAAAAAAGATTCAAAATTCAACAACTAAACAAAGGTGAGCCGTGTCCCCGGCAACAACGCCATTTGATGAAAGTCAAATTTTCCTCTTTAATAATAGAGAACTGTCATAGTATATGATGCAAATTTAGTTCATCAAAAACCACAATCTTTGAATGTTGTGGATTGTTTTAATTTGGCAAGTATACCAATGTCAAACACATGGACGCAAGCTTCTTTAATCTATTTATCGAATTTAGGTCAATTAAATGTATGTGTGAATAAATTCTCATTTTCAGGTCTGAATGCAGATTTGCACACCAAAATGCGGAACAATGCAATTATATGATGCATGTATTTTTGGTTGATTTTTCAATGCAGTTATAAGATTATGCATGCATGGACATCATGTATGGATGACTGCAAGGGGAAACATGCAAAAATATAGTATACAAGTACGCCATAAAAAGATCACATAATGAGCATCACGTTATGATTTAATTTCATAGTCAAATTGAGTGTCAAAATTTAGAGCAAGCAATTATCAATGGAAAAGCCTTGTAGAGAAATGGAAACTATTTATCATTAAAAATGCATCATATTCAGAGTAGTGTCAGATGAGAAAATTAACTATGTCATGAGATAGATGATGAAATAAGCAATAAAATGACACTGAAATCATGCAATTTGGACCTACGATGCTCAAGCTATGAAAGAAATAATGCAAGGGCATAAATACAATACAAATGCAAGAAATAAAAGGTAAATAATTACAAATAAGTCCCTGGAGGAACCTATTTGCAATCTACAAAAATCGGTGGGGTCCTTTATAAAGTTTCCATGTAGCGTAGGGACCAATTTATAATTTGTAAAACTGGGGGGGGGGGGGGGGGCTCGTTGAAATTTCTCCAAATGCGTACGTAATGCAAACACGCCTGGATCTTTTTCTCATTATGGAAATCCTTGGGGGTAGACTTACAATTTACCCAACCCCTGCATGTGTATGGCACGCGAGGGGCTAGGCTCGGGTATATAGCAGCTTCGGGACACACATGGCTGGATCCAGTGGCTCGGTGCGAGGTTCGGTGGTTCAGAGCCTACTGATTTGGCGTGAGGCTCGGGAGTGCCATGTGTCATCATATGGACCGTTCGATTAAACAGATCAGATGATATCTGTATTTCATTCTCTACAGCAGGTCGTCGGAGGAGGCGGGGATCCGACAAACTCCAATTTGCTCCACCATGCTCCGCTCCGAAGTCTCCACTGAGGTTTGTTGGACGTTGCTGAGGTGCAGGCGAAGGACTGGGTAGCACGGAGTAGGCACGGTGATGGCTAAGATGGTGGGGCGATGCAACCTAAAGTTGTTAGATGGTAGCTGAAGTAATGTGCAGTGTGCGTGAGTGAAGTGGAGGTCCTTGGAGATGGTTGGAGTGGAGGATCAAGGTTCTTCTCCTTCGATGAAGAAGAGGAGAAGGTGGCGGAGAGTGGTGAGGACATGGAGAAGGGAAAGGTGTGAACGGAGGCATTGGCATGGATGACGGTGATCTTGCGGAGCTCAGGAGATTGTCAGATGGTGGTGGAGCGTATCGTGGAGGACGGATAAATTGGGAGAAAAAGGCACAGAAAATATGGGAGAGGAGTACCTCGTTGGAGAGGGGATTTGGCGGAGGAGGCGGCCTAGGCTAGGCTTCCGAGGAAGTCTGGGGTTTTCGCACATGCTGTGCGACCAGTCCAATGAGCTCGAGTGGGGCGGAGCCACCGCGACCCAGCTAAGTTAGTTGTGGGTCGACACCGGGGCGGATAGTCATCGTCACCTCGATGATCCGCCCCTCCGCTGTCACCGGAGGACCGGGTGAAGTTGGGCTATTGATGAATCTACATTTCATCACCTTTCTATCTTTTTGGTCTTAAAAATCCTAGCTAATGCATGTAAATAGCATTAACTTTTACATAATAGCATTCATTATTTATTGTATTATATGTATTTAAAATAAGGTTTTTAATGTCGAATTATAGAATAAAGAGAAGAAAAGAAAAAGGAATAAAATATCGAAGATATTTTATGACCCTGAACCCCGAGACCAAGTCAAGAATTGAGTTGGTCGACAAGGAATAAAGTAGGGGGATATAAGGGTCAAAAATAGAATAAAAACCCAATTCTTTTATTCATTATTTAAGCATTTTTGACACCTATTTTATTCTTTATTATTTATTCATCAAATAAAGAAACTTTGTACATGAAAGTTGTAGATATTAATGTAAATAAAAATACAAAATTGAGCTTTTACAAAAATAATACACAATGTTCATTTTATACACAAAATAAAAAGAAAAAACCCAACTTCACAACCCATATCTTTCAAATAAAAACTCAAAACATATCAAAATCACCTCTAATTGTATACAACTTTTCACAAGCTCTTTAATGGTGATGATTTCATATTTTTTGGAGTTACTATGTGGAAGTTAGGTTTTTGACCCTCATTGTATATTATAGCGACTAAAATATTCAATTTATTCATTATTCCTTACGAATTCGTATTTTTGTAATTTTGTAATTATTATTCATAACATATGTGCATATTAAATCTAAAATAAAACCAAAAAGAAAAAATAAAATCAAATAAATCTACGTGTAAACATAGACAAAATACATATGTTATTACTTGTATATAAATAAAAGGGAATCATGTTCTTTTATTCTTTTATATTTTTATAATATTGTAAATATTATCTATATTCTATTAAATATAAACCCAAAATAAATTCCAGTAAATACATCAAAATAAAAAGGTGTACATAAAACATAGGTAAAATACATATAAGTATACCTATAAAATATACATATCTATTTATTTAAGTATACATTTACATCACAAAAATACAACAAAAATATATTTATACTCATACAAATAAGTTATAAATATATAAAATAAAACAATAAAATAATAAAAGAAAATATACAAGGTAAAAATAAAATGTACAAAATATAGGCAAATATACCTATAATACAATAAAATATACCAAAAAATAAATAAAAATCATATTAAAATACTACATTAAATAATAGATATTTATTATTTTATAATCCAAAATTAATAAAATCATTTATTAGGTTTAATTAATAAGTCAATAATTGGTCAGCAAGTTTTGTCATTTTGTGCTGATGTGGTCCAATCAGAGGTCGTCGTCAGTTGATTGTCGGTCAACTCCCCCACCTGCTCCAGATTTGGCGCGAAGCCATCTCATCCTGGGTTTTCTTGCCTTTTTCCCGGCCACACCATCCATCCGTCGAGATCGCCCCCTTCTTACGAAATGATCATCGATCATTGTGCATACATGTCATACTCTTTAATCACGTGTACATACGCCCAAATCTCTGGTTTTAGCCGATCAATAAGGTAATTAACTTATTCTATAAATAATAACTCCAACTCCCACGCATTCTTTGGTCATCATTAAGCATCTAGGAGCCCTGGTTTAGTGTATAGAAGGAGTCCTCGTGACAGAGGGAGTGTCTTCAACACCAGGCCAAGCTCCAGGAACAAGGGGTGCACCCACGGTCGCCCATCGCCGGCGACCCTGCTCCCTAGGCAATCACAGGTATAAGAGTTGTTCCTTCCTTATTTATTTCGCTCATTTTAGACATAGCTTTAATTTCCAGCTATTAGCTTAGGATTTAATCAATTAAATTAGTGTAATCTGAGTTGCTCGTAGCTCGTCGGAGTCGAGCTCCGACGAGCTCCTCCACGCATTATAATCAACTCGCCTGACTCGTTGTCACCCTCATCTCTCTTCCCCTTCGATTCCCTACGCCTCGCACCCCTCCATCCAACCAGATCGACGTTATATCTGGAGAAACGCTCCTCCAACTCCGTCGCTCGTCGGAGGAGCTCCGTCCGATCCATATCCCGTCCATTTCGATAAATAAAACCCCCATGACCCTTGTTTTGTTCTGCTTGAGCTTCCTGCAGGTGATGGGGACTAAAAAACTCTAATAGGAGTTGAATTTTGAAGAAAGGAGGCACCTGGGGCTGACCTTCTTCCCCGAGCTTGTGCGACCACGCTGGAGCTCCAAGTGCCCCAATGAAGGTACCAACTGGTGCAGAAGGTCACCAGGAACGTGTAGAGCCCCTCAACGGAGGAAATGGTGATCGGAGGAGCCCGTAAGATCCGATCGAAGCTCGCCCCAGGTGACCTTCTTCCCTGTTCTTCTAGCCCCTTCCTCAACCGTCCGATCATCGCCTCGCTCCAGATGAAGTAGCAACCATTAGATGCATCTCACCCTCACAGTCAGATCACGACCAGCAATCTAATATCGAGCGTCTATCGACGAACCGGTACCGTGTGTTGGATGAGCGACACGTGTCAAGTGGATGATGTCCAGTCGTTGGATCGTGTGCTCTTTTGGGGCAATTGCATATTTCACCCCACGACTTTTGTATTTTATTATTTAATTCTGTAAATAAAAGATATTGTGTAAATAAAATTGGACTTTTTGCAAATGGGCCCCTGAACTTTATGTATTTTCATTTTGGTCCCTCCCATAGTCACGTGTAGTCCCCACATGACTGGGAAAATTTTGCGTAGAGACCGCTGGCGATTTTTGTAATTGCAAAATAGTCTTTCAAATTTAAATAAATGATGTTTTATTAAGGCAAAATTGTATATGAGCCCCATACTTTTATTTTATTTGCATTTTTGCCCCTAGCAGGACATATATTTTGTGGCATTTTATCTATTTATTAAAAATATCTATGGAGCTCCTAAAAATACACAAAAATAGAGAAAAATACCTCATGCTTTCACGCCACGTGTCTGCTTGGCATTTTTAGGTATTTTAGTTATTTATTAAAAATTTAAAGGAGCATATATATTCCCTGTTTAACTTAAAAATGCAAAAAAAATATAAAAACATCTCTAAAAAATCCAAAAAATTATATATAGTATATTTTGGCCTATTTTATTTACAGACCAGAAATCACTAAAAATGGAAAAAGAACCCTAAAAATATAAAAAAAACCCCAATGCTTTATAAAAATCTTAAAAATTCTTAAAAATACAAAGATATCTTTTTCTATTTTATTATTTTATTTATGTAAATATTTATATACTAAAATTGATTTGGATAATTTTGGGATTTATTTACTGTTTTTAATATCCAAATCAATTTTGGGTATTTAATTAATCCCTTATTTGGAGATATTTTTACTTTAAAAATACATAAAAAATCCAGAAAAATTTCAGAAATTAAAAAAAAATACAAAAAACCAAAAAAATTATTTTCTGTATTTTACCTATATTTATCAGTATTTATAAATATAATTCTATATTTTGTATATATAATCCCTTATATATGTTATATGGTTTATAAAAAATAAAAATATATAAATATATGTATAATAAATATAAAAATCAAATATAAAAAATAATATAAAATTAAAAATGAAAATAAAAAATTAATTAAAAATTAAAAACCCACCAAAGATCTATGCATATATATGATGAATGACTCGGTTGTATATAAATAACCCTAGGCTACCTGGATTGCTCTTTGTGGTTCGACCTCTACATACTTGCTTGCTATGCATCTTACGGTAGAGAAAATAAATTTTAATTCCATATTTTTGCTATTAACTGGTTGTTGTGTATTGTGGGTTGATTGCTGATTTAATCAGAGGTTTTCGTCGGTCACCTCGACGATAAAGCTCCCGCCTTGTGTGGAACACATGACCGATGACTATCCCTTGGGTTTATCATATGGTGTCGTTGTCAGGGAGTAATGAACGTAGCCTAATTGCATTTCATTCTTTGTATAACCATTTATTTGATTGCTTGTTGGAAATATTCAGTGATGCATTTTTATTCAATCAATTCTTTGAATATTGTTGTAAATATTTATTGATCTGATATTTAATTATCTATGTTACTTTATTGCGAGGGCCTGCCACGCGAGGATGGCTTTCTAGGAAGCTGAGGCAACCAAGCTTGGAGGAGGTTGGCCTTCTCTCTATGACCAGCTGGAGAGAGCACCACGGAAGCAAGGAGAAGAAAGTAGCTTAGAAATAATTTAAAAATTCATTTATGTAATTTATGGTAACCGATAGAGAGAGAGAATTTTGGAATGTACATATATTTGGACTCTACTCTTCATATGGGATTTAGGGTTTCATCCTACGGTGTGAATGGATATGGTTACGTGGAACGAAGATGGTTGTAGGATGAGAAGGCGATCGGGTGGTTGTGAGTGAGGCGGAGAGGAGCGGTGCAGATGAGATGGGGGGTGATCAGACGGTAGGGGATGAAGGGGCAGCGTGGACAAGGGAGAGCCGCATGATGGGAAGTCAATAGACAGAGGAGATAGAGGCGCGAGCATACGGCTAATATCTGATCTGAGATCAGAACTGATGGCTACGAGTGGAGGGGCAAGGAATGGTGGAGATGGAGGCGGGGAAAGCTTGGTACAATGGCCAGAATTAAAGTCGGGTGGCGAGAGAAGGGGAAGGCCACGTGGGCAGTCCAGAGGGTGCCACGTGGCCCAATAAAAAAAGAAAATACGAAAATAAAGAAAAATAAAAAACAAATAGTTAGAAACAAAATTAGGAAAAAATTTAAAACATGAAAGTTTTAGATCTCAATGAGATCTATAAGTTTCATGTTGGACAAAAAGTCAAAAGAGATCATTTGTACAAAAAGTATTTTTGGGGTATTTTTAAAGGGGTAAAAACACCGATTTGGGGCTTTTGATATTTTTATTTTTTTATCTATTTTTAAGGGTTAGGACAATTATAGACAAACTTAACCTAATTTTTAAAGGTTTTTAACAAGAAAGAAAACAAAGAAGATAATAGTAATTAAATACAATAAATATAGTATTAATTACACAGTTTATGTACAAGATAAAATGTACGAATTGTCAGTGATTTTTATTGGATTATTTAAGCAAGGAGTTTAATAAGTCGATTTTAACATGTTGAATACGAGATTCATCATACCCCTATACTTAAACCATGCTCGTCCTCGAGCATCTAAAGAATGGAGGAGTCAGATTAATCCCTGACAATGCATGTGAATGTTCAAGGCTCAACTCTTTCGAAGACCCTTAATTCAAGTCATCCTAAAATCCTGGGATCAACCATGCTTTAGTCAAAAGGAATCCAACTTCTCTAATTATCAGACTCTCTTTTATACATAAAATATAAGGATATGAAATTTAGTGTACTGCATTAATGAGAGTCAAGTTGAGGCATCACCCAAAGTTCCAGTCTAGGAGAATCTCCTCTGTACCTAACCCTCAACACTAGGGAATAAGTATATTCTTGCTTCAGTCGACCATTTCTTTAGTTTGTAAGACTTGAAATGTAGATGGACGACCAGATGATGGAGGGCATAGGAATGTGTTTATTTTTCTCTCCCTCACATTGGAACAAGGGCCTCGCGAGTGCCTTATTACTCAACACATGTATTTTTTTAGCTTCTTGATAAATGTGTAGGTCAAGAGAGTTCAGAGTCGTCTACACTTGTTTTTCTGGTAGTAACCGGGGTGTGTCTTTTTTTAGTATCTAAGATACCGTCGACACCCAGATTTGTATCACTATACGATGCATAGTCCTTTTATGGTGCTAGCCCAAGTCCTTGGTCCTAATTAGCACTTGGTCCAAGTGAACACTTTGAAAATAGCTGGGAGCGCTCGCCATTGGTGGAAGCTCATTTGTAATTTGATTTGAACATTTCTTTCTTTTCTTTTCTTTTTGACTAGCTCCACTGCTTTTACAAAAAAGTTGACACACATTGATCAATAATTATTTATGTTTCATCACACCCTGGCACATAGGTAAATATCAAGAGATAGCATATGAACTTGTTCACATACTGGCTAGGGTTTTGCTGACATTCAGGTTTCTTGAAGCCGTCATTAACTTTATCCCATCCTCAAGCATCATTAGATCGGGTCTAAACTCAAATATCTAGTCCTAGTTCCTTAAGTGATAACTCAACTCATTTCATCAATCATGCAATTGTGAAAGTGATGTGCTAATAATATTCTTTTAAAAGGTAAAGATAAAGAGTGCAATATAGCGCTCAAATATTCCAAACTAGGGAAGTGTGGATAATTAAGCTTAAAACCCTAATGACTAAGAATGGCTAACTTAGACTCTCAGGATCACAGAAAGCAAGTGTCCTCAAAATCCTTAAGCCTTGAGTGAATGTGAATGTGTCAGGAATACACCAACTCCTCGATTAGTGAATTTTTTGTGATTATTATCTTTTGTAAATTTTTATGGATTTTAATTTTCCAAATATTTTATTAATTCCTTTGAAAGATAATGACTGGACCATGCTCATATGAATAGTTGTGTCCACTCTCAGCCAGTATGGGTGTAAGTACGGACCGTTAGATGGACCCGTGTTACTTGAGGACGGAGCCATATACAGTGTCCTCTAAACCACCCACTCTACTAATAGAGATCGAAGTTCCCTCATTTAGAGTAGCTACTCATTTGTAAGCCTGGTAGTCAGAGTCTTTACCAAGGAAAAAGTTTTAATTCAGATTTTTATGGAGTTTTAGAAAAAGGTTAATTTTAGAAAACTTAAATTTTACCAAATGTTAATTCTTACAAAAAAATAATTCCTTAATTTTAAAAACAATTTTACAAGAATTTTTTCAAAACTCAATTCACTAGTCAACTTAAACCAAGCCCAAAAAGAATTTTCAAAAAAAAAACAAAAAAAACAGGAACTATGGCTAAAATATATATAGTAATATATGGTATACCCCCTATACTTAATTTTTGCTATGTTCTCATAGCACAAGTGATATGAAGCCATGGTTCGGTTAAATATAGGGTGATATAGCGGAACTGAGGAGGATGACCCCCTATACTTAGGTCAAAAATGACCTAAGTATCGGAAGACGGAGCGATGGAGGAATGATGGGTCGGGTCCCCCCTATACTTAGGCTGAAAGTAGCCTAGTTAAGGGATCTAGAAATTAGGATGGGGGCACCGATGATGTTTAGGGTTATGAGGGGTTTTAATACAGAGTATACATGGAGAGGGGAGGGGTGAGTTTTTACATATGAAGAAGATGCAGAAGGGGGTGAGTGTATGTGTATTTTTACAGATTAAGATGGAGGAGGAGGGGGTGATTGTGTGAAATATACATAGAAGGGAGGAATTGATGTATAGACATGGATGTGTGCGTGCGCGCGTGTGTGTGGAGGGTGTAGATAACTGAGTGAGTGTTCTACTTTTTTTTACAAACGAGCCCTCGAACGAGGACTGCTAAAAATGCGCATTATACATTTTTTACAACATTAAAATGCATGAGGAGCTGACTAAAATTCCCTGAATTCTTCCTCTTATCTTTTACGACCTTCTCAACGAGAGCTCCCAACTCCACGCCTCCATGGAGATCAAGCATCCTCGATCTTCATGGGCTCTACCACAAAAGACAAATGTTATAAAAAAAAAAATAGCAAGAAAAATAATCAACCAAAAATGATGTGAAAATGCATGATGAGGAGACCTGCATATTTTGAAAATATTCATAACAAAAAAAGTTTCAAAATTGAACAAATAAACAAAGGTGAGCCGTGTCCCCGGCCACGATGCCATTTGATGAACGTCAAATTCACCTCTTTAGTAATAGAGAATTGTCATAATATAGGATGCAAATTTCATTTGTCAAAAACCACAATCTTTGAATGTTGTGGATTATTTTAACTTGACAAGTATTACCAGGTCGAACACATGGACACAGTCTTCTTTAATCTATTTATCAAATTTAGGTCAATTAAATGTATATGTGAATAAATTCTCATTTTCAGGTCTGCATGCAAATGTGCACACCAAAATGCGTAACAATGCAATTATATGATGCATGTATTTTAGATTGATTTTTTAGTGTAGTTTTAAGATTTTGCATGCATGGACATCATGTATGGATGAATGTAAGGGGAAACATGCAAAAATACAGAATATAAGTATGCCCTAAAAAGATAAATGAGTATAACATTATGATTTAATTTCATAGTCAAATTGAGCGTCAAAATTTAGAGCAATCAACTATCAATGGCAGAGTCTTGTAGAGCAATGGACACTATTTATCATTAAAAATGCATCACATTTGTAGTATTGTCAGATGAGAAAAATAACTACGCCATGAGAAAGATGATAAAATAAGCAACAAGATGACACTGAAATCATGTAATTTGGACCCACGATGCTCAAGTTATGAAAGAAACAATGCATGGGCGTAAATGTAATAAAAATGCAAGAAATAAAGATGCAATAAAAATGCAAGAAACTCCAAGTTTCTCCACCGTGCTCTGAAGGCTCCGCCGAAGCTTGTTGGACATTGCTGAGGTGCAGGCGAAGGACTGGGTAGCACGGAGGAGGCGCGATGATGGCTGAAATGGCGGGGCGATGCAGGTGTGTCGGGGATGAGCTCGAGATCGGAGCGGGGACAAGGACTCCGTCCTTTGAAGACCTGAACGTGTTAAATGGTAGTTGAAGCAATGTGCAATGTGCATGAGTGAAGTGGAGGTCCATGGAGATGGCTGGAGTGGAGGACCAAGGTTCTTCTCCTCCAGCAAAGCAGAGGAGAAAATGGCGGAGGTGGTGAGGACATGGAGAAGGGAAAGGTGTGAATGGAGGCATTGGCGTGGCTGACGGTGATCTGGTGGAGTACGGGGGATGGTCAGATGGTGGTGGAGTGTATTGTGGAGGACATATTAATTGAGAGAAAATGCAAAGAAAATATGGGAGAGGAGTACCTCGTCGGAGAGGGGATTAGGCGGAGGAGGCAGCCTGGGCTAGGCTTCCGAGGAAGTTCGGGGTCTTTGCACGTATTGGGCGACTGGTCCAACGAGCTCGAAGAGGGCGGAGCCACCGCGACACAACTAAGTTAGCTGTGGGTCGACACCGGGGCGGAGAGTCATCGTCGCCTCGATGATCCGCCCCTCCGTTGTCACCGGAGAGGCGGGTGAAGCTGGGCTATCACCTGGAATGGTGGACGGGTTGAAGTGTAGTGGGGAAGAGGTTTTATGGGGGGTGGAGGTCCGTTATGGTGGAGGCGAGGATTTGCAACGGAGATGACGAGATCAACGAGTAATGGAGAGGGTGTTTATGAGGTGTGTGAAGAAGACGGATCGAAGGGCTGTGCGAGGGAGTCGTTGGGTCAAGGAGAGAGGGTCGGAGACGCATTCCAAAATAGGAAGGGGGCGGAGGTGATGCATGCGTAACAACTGGGGGTGGAGATGCTGGAGGTAGGGGATGACTTATGGACCATTGGATCTTGCGATCCAAGGGTCCAGATATAGGTGCGGATGGAGGACAACGATCAGATCCTTAAGATCTGATCGAACGATAGGAAGATGCGAGGAGGCGGGCGGTCCATATGAGAGTTAATGTTTCATCTGACGGTGTGAATGGATATGGTGACGTGGAGCGAAGATGGTCGTAGGATGAGAAGGCGATCAGGCGATTGTGAGTGAGGCAGAGAGGAGCAGTGCAGATGAGATGGGGGGGGTTGATCAGAGAGTAGGGGATGAAGGGGCGACATGGACAATGGAGAGCCACAAGATGGGAAGTCAACAAATGGAGGAGATAGAGGCGCGAGTGGGCGGCTAAGATCTGATATGAGATCATATTTGATGGCTACGAGTGGAGGGATGAGGAACGATGGAGATGGAGGCAGGGAATGCTTAATCCAAGGGCCAGAATTAAATTCGGGTGGCGAGAGAAGGGGAAGACCCAATAAAAAATAAGAAAATATGAAAATAAAGAAAAATAAAACAGAAATAGTTAGAGGCAAAATTAGGAAAAAAGTTAAAACATGAAAGTTGTAGATCTCGATGAGATCTATAAGCTTCATGTTGGATGAAAAGTCAAAAGAGATCATTTGTACAAAAAGTATTTTTGGGGGGAATTTTTAAAGGGGTAAAAACACTGATTTGGGGCTTTTGAGTTTTTTTATTTTTTATCTCTTTTTAAGGGTTAGGACAATTATAGACAACTACTTAACCTATTTTTAAAGGTTTTTAACAAGAAAGAAAATAAAGAAGATAATAGTAATTAAATACAATAATTATAGTGTTAATTATACAGTTTATGTACAAGATAAAATGTACGAATTGTTAGTGAATTTTATTGGATTATTTATGCAAGAAGTTTAATAAGCCGATTTCAACATGATGAATACGAGATTCATCAACCTCATCTAGGTCTTCCGATCTCAGTCGATCGAATGGCCCTTGATCACCTTCTTCCTCCTACTAATTTCGATGTCGCCGATCTTCCGAGGATATCCCTCGGTCGCCTTTCCTAATTTGTGACACCGCACATCTCATCTAACCTTCCAAATCAGGTCGATGCCATATCCGATCATCGTGTCAATCATGTACCCCCATCACCAATCCTCCACCATCTTCGATCGCTGCCAACCAAACCCCCACCTTCCATCTCTGGTTCCCCCCATCAACCTATTTAACCCCTGCAGCCCTCCGCTGCCAGAAAATCTACCGATGCACAATAGCATGAGGAACCGGGATTTGGAGCCCCGGTGACAGCACCACTCTTCCCCGTTGAAGCTACCTCTCATTGTGGCGCGATCCGAGGTGCAGCACATCTCGTCGCATCGCCTCCACCGAGGCCTGCTATGCTCTGACTTTGGTCGTGGTTTCCTATCCTCTGCGTAACCCCCATCGAGCCCCTACTATGCCTTGCCTCACTCATCGTTTCCACCTCTGTTGTAATCTTCGACCACCACTATTGTAGCCATTCTTCTCTAATAAACACCATCAGTGACCTTTGATTTCAGATGGAACCCTTCGCCTCGACGTTCGACCTCGTCGGTCCACCGCACGCAACTCGCATTCATCCGCCCATTGCCGCTCGCTTCCAACTGCCAGCAGCACCTCCACCGCGACCATGCTACCTCCGCCTTCGACCCACACTACCACCGACCACCTTCTTTATATCATCATCGATGTGAAGAACAACAAAGAAGATGATGAGCCTAGGAACAACTTACATGTGTCGTTCGATTGGCGACGCCCCAAGCATGATCATCCGATCCCTCCTAAAGAAGAGCCATCGGATCTAGCATCACCAAATGCTCCAGATCCATCCTAGAGCTGCCAGCTGAGCCAATTGCCTTGGACTTCCTGAGGCTATTGAGCATGCCACGTGGAGGCCTCTCGCATCCAAGCCACAATGCTCGACCCTCAATCACGTGCAGTGCACGCATTAAGGAGATAATTGGCAGGTGCACCCCTTGAACTTGCCTAAATCCCGACGAGGCCCTGATCACGTGCTGTGCATGTGTTCTGGGGTATATTGCACCAAACCCCTTCAACTTCCAGCATATCTCGCACAAGCCCTAGGCGCACGTGACCACGTTTGACCCTTGGGCGATTTACATTCACGCCCTTGCAAGTTCTAGGAATTACGTATGTACCTTCGCCATGGGTAAATTGCCGGAGTTCGTCAGATTTAACAAACTACAAAGAGGTCATTTCCATGGGTACATTTTCAAGAAAAATAATTATTTTTATTACGTTTAAGTTCCTGAACTTCATTTGATCATATCTTGAGCATTATCTATCGGTTTTTGACGTTCTTAGTGTCATTTTCATCCCAGATTCATTATATTTCATATTAAACATTGAGACCCTATTTCCGAGATATTATTTGATAGTAATTAATTGAGGTTCTATTTTGTTCATTTTGAGCACATTTAGTTATAGATTCTTTTGCTCAACGACTCGGGCCTTGAGTTTGTGGGGATTTATTCTGGGGAATTATCTAGTGCTTAATTGAATAACTATTTGATGTGATCATTGGGGTTCATGCTTAATTGATTGGCTTGCTTGATTAACTGCCTGGCTTGCATCGGCTCATCTCCACAATCACCATTTTGCATCATTTTGCATAGCATTTAAAAACATCATAAAAATGCATTTATTTATTGCCTCATATATCATAGCATTATTTTCTTGCATAAAAATTATTTTGTAAAAAATCATGCATCGTATTTCTCTTTAAATTAATTATATATTTAAATAAAATCCATAAAAAGCTACAAATACAAAAACACCAAAAAATCATTCTTCTTTGAAAACCATGCATTAAATTTGATAGATGATGAAACCACGCTTCATCATCTTTATTCTTTTATTTTAGCTTCATTTCCTTAGTCAAACACTTGTAAATACCCACTAATTTCATGAAATTACCATTTTACATGCATTTGTTAAATATGCGTTTTAGCACTTTTTGTATTTAAAATAAAAGAATAAAGAAGAAAAGAAAAAGAAAAAAAAAATAAAGGATGAATTTATGGAATAAATGCAGACTGACCTGAACCCCGAGATAAGGTCAAGACTTGACCTGATCGATCAGGAATAAAGTAGGGGGACATAGGGTCTTTAACCCAAAAATCAAAAAAATAATTTGTAAATTTTTCCTTGTATATTTGAACAAAACATACCCTATTTTATTTGTATATAAATTGACCTTAAATTAATTATTTTTGTAAATAAAAGTTGTAAATAAAAGTGTGTTGTAAATAATAAAAATAATTGGAAAATAAAAAAATGTACAGATTGCAAATAACCACACTCAGAAAAAGCCTTAAAGTGACAATTGAACGATCAATTTTGGCTCCATACGGACTCAAATTGAATGAAACTCACTTCCATTGTACTCTAAATTAAATTATCTTTCAAATGGCTGTGATTTCATAATTTTTGGAGTTACGGTTGAAAAGTCGATTTTCTAGGGTGGTTTGTGCAGTTTCACCATTTATTGTATATATATTTATTCATATTTATTTTTTTACATAATGTACATAATTGTAAATATTGTCTTCTTTATTAAAAATAAAAAAATTAATTAAAAAATAAAATTTAAAAAATCATTTAAAAATAATTTTCTTATTTGTACATGTGTATATTATACTATATGTACATAATACTTGTATACAACTAATTTCCTTACATATAAATCATCAAAAATAAAATATCTAATATTAATTAATTTAATTTAATTATGAAATTTATATTTAGATTTAATTATTTAATGTATTATTTGAGTTAAAAACATGCCTTGTAATATAAGATATTATTCTATACCATTAATAACCACCATTAAGGTGGCTAATTAATTTCTATAAATTAATTATTCTATTTAATTTATTTAATTCCAAATTTTGTAATTAATTGATTAATTTAATTAATTATTTATTTAACCAATAAAAACCTTCCTTATTTGTAGATACTTTCTATTTTGATTTTCGTCTTCTTTTTAATGGGCTCCTCCTTCGTTATTCGTTAATCAATCTTTAGTGGAGAGGAGCCTGGTCTCCGAGAGCCATCTTGTTGAAGAAGGGTGTCCAACCTTCGAGCCATCCGGTGATAGCGCGTCGGTTCTCGTCGAGGCCATCACGGCGTATCCGATCTCGAGGTGAGATCCATTTTCTTTCTCGTCATTTTTCTTAGATAAACCGTAGATTGATTTTTTGTTTCGTGATTATTCTTTAGGTATCAAAATCTTTAAATTTTCCACCACATATTTTCTGATCCGACACCGATTGTCCACCTCATTTTTGTGTCCCTCCATTTTCATTTCTATCTCACGTAATCATTCAACTCCGACCACGTACGGTGTCCGGAGACAGGGATCTATCTTCCGCTTCGTCGTGATCCGAAACCATTCATATGTCCTATTATGTTGATAAATAAATAAAAAAGAAAAAAAGAACACATAATTGTTTTTCTTCTCATTCTAACATTTGCTTTTGCAGGAAAATAAAAAATAAAAAATAATATAAAAAATTTATTTTTTGATTACATATCTATTTATTAAAAATAAAAAAAACTTTATCTATTTCTGTTTACATAAAAAATTTTAAAAGAAAAAAACAAAAAAATCAGCAGGTCTCCGTTCGGCCTAGACCGTCGATCGCCTCCGCCCCGCGAGGCTCCTCCGCCTCCGCGTTAGGCGGTCCCGCGCAGCCCCTCGTCCCGCGCCCGAGTCTCCGACGCAGCACCGTGGCGAAGCCTTCTCTGCCAGAACTCTGTCCGTGATTCCTTCCGCAGCGAGCGAGCGGAGATCCTCCGTCGTCCAGACCTTCTCACCCACCGCGGCTTGCCTCTCTGAGCGAGGCGGCGACCTCCGCGATCGACGTCCTCCGCCCAACAGGCGGCAACCCCTCCTCTGCCACCGCAGACCCACGTCCCGATCCCCCCTCATGGTGGCGCTCAGCCCCTCCGCACCAGGCCACGCCAATCCCGCGAAGCATCCTCCGCCGCCCAGTGTTGGTGTATGCCATGATCTCCCTCTGCCTCGTCGCGTGATCGATCGCTCCCATCGCTGATCCGAATCGAGGGGCGGGTGACGGCAATTGGCCTCCCATCTTGTGAAAAAGCAACGAAGAACCCTATGTGGGTGTTTTTAAAATAAAAAAATCTAGAAAAAATTATGGTGAAGCCCCTCGAAGTTTCCAAAAAATGGAAAGCGCTCCCTGCCAACACACAACACATGCTTCGCACGTGACTTGCTGGGTAATTACAATCCCCCCCACATTTTAATTCTGTTATTTATTTCATGCAAAAACTTCAACTATTTACCATTAAGCCAATGTATTTCCAGACTATTTATTGGCCTTTCTTGCATTGAAATAAATGTTTTTCAAGCTCTAAAAAATTCTCAAAAAAATTATGAATATTTCTGTTTTCTTGTTCTTCATTGTGTAAATTTTTCATTGCATTTTATTGACATTTGATATTCTTAAAAAAACAAAAATAGTGTCCTTTTGTCTATTTGAAATTAGAAAATTCATAAAAATTCGAAAATTTATCTAAAAATTCCAAAAAAATGCTGTAGGTTTACTTTATTATCTTTTAGTTTCTTTCCAATTTCTGTGCAATAATCGTTTGTAAAAGCCAACAAAATTGTGAAAAACTAAAAATCTTAAAAAAATTGTAGAAATTCTAGAAAGATAAAAAAATTGTGATTCTGGTCTCTATTTGTAGATATTTAATTTTAATTTGGGATAAAAATAAGTTCTAGGAGTTTTGGGCATTAAATTAATTTTAAGGTGCAAAATACTCTTGGTTGTGCATTGTTTTCCCTTTTCTCTACTGTTTGATTTTTATAAAATCACAAAAACATCAGAAAAATTCGAAAAAAAAATCACCAAGAAAATTTTAAAACATGTAAAACCCAAAAATTTATTTCTATATTTTTTCTGAGTATTTTTGGATATTTTAAAAAATACAAAAAATAGTGTGGTGTGTGTGTTTTTATCCCTTTATGCATATTGTTCTAATCTGAAAATAAAAAAATGGAAAATAAAAAAATCACTAAAATTTTTATTTTTGAGAATTTGACTGCTAAGTTATTAAATCGTGCTCCTTGTGTTCGACCCTGGTCACTATACCATATAAATTGAATAGTGAAACCGCTTACATTTCATTGCTTGATATTTCTTTAAAGTGGTTTAAATAAATATTTTTTCTCGTTGATCATGCTTGCGATTCAGGTCACAACGACCCTTCATTATCTGATACTTAACCCGAGTTGTCAGGTGTGTCATCAGAATGACGTCGTTGCCGAGGAGCACGGCTTTGCAGTCATTTTTCAGTTTTGTTCTATTTATCTCTACAATAGTATAACTATTTTTTTGACCAGCTTTGATTTTTGTGTGAGGAACCGCTTGGAATGTCCTTGGATTCATTTTAGAGAACTTGCGCAGGAGGAGGAGTAGAAGAAGAGCATGAAGTAGTTGTTTTATTTTAGATAACATTTTAGACTTTGTTGTAATAATTTAGACTTTGAACTCTTGTGGACTTGGATTTTATTCGGGGTCTGTTTCACCAAGTGACGGTGTACTTGGGGACCTCACCACAGTTTTTTCATCATCTTCATCGCCTTGATTTTTATTTATTTACTGTGCTTGAGCCCCTGGATATAGGTTTCTATTTGATTGAGCCAGGTAGCATTTGGACCAAAGCCCCTAATAGAATATCTGTTCCTATAGAATTTGCTTGGACTTAGATAAATAAATCTGTGCTTCACGATAATGGAAAATTATGTTTAGGACGGTTCTCGCGTTGCATTCATATAGAGTTGTTTAATTTTTCTGTGCGGATCATATTGCATGTAGAGTGCTGGAGTCAGGTACGCACATCTATCTTAGCATTTGCATCCATATTTTCTCATGCATTGTCTTTTCCATTTCCCCCTTTGTTTTATGGATATATGAATAAAGGGAATCAGAAATCTCGTTAGATGTTTTATTGAAAATATCCAAAATTAAAATAAAAATAAAAATAAAAAAAAAATAGGACTGCTAATTGAACTTGACCCTTAAAATCAAATGTAATTAATTCATACCATTGTTTTGGGAGAGAAATTCCCTCATTGTTTTCGCTTTTAATTGCTCACGTACACACTAAGGAGTAGTGCCCAAATCCTATTAAAGCTTCCTAAGTGTTTGTAAAACTTATGTCTTATCACTAAACTCTAAAATAGAAAAGATAAAGACCGAACTCTCACAATCAGATTTGTGTTGAGTTGGTGAACAGTGGGTTTGCTTTGTATATTGGATGTCTTTGGTATGATTTGGTTGCGTTTATCTTCTTTGGATAATTAGCAGTCACCTTCTCTCCCCTTCACTCTCTTTCATCACACCCTCCCTCCCTTCATTCTTTCCTCTCAACATGATGGGCCACTCTCCATTTCAGCCGGATTTTACGGCTTCTTCATTTCACACCATCATTCCCGCCCACTCTCTTGGGGGGTCGGAAATCCGACCGACATCCCATCTTCTCCCTCCCTAGTAACACGGATTTTGTGAGGGTCTAGAGTAATCCACACAAGGTGGGATCACAATGTCGCTGGGGCGACCACTCACGAAAACCGGGTCAATCAACAATTAACCCACAACAAAGATCAAGTAATAAAAAGATGTGCGGAGTTAAAATGTATTATAACTCTACAATGAATGTGTATAGTGTGCAAGCATGTAGAGGTCGAACACAGGGAACAAGCAGGATAGATCGGGCAAAATCAATGCTCAAGAATGAAAGTGATCTATTTGTCTATATGTGCTTTTTTGTGGGTTTTTAATTTATTATATTTTTATATGATTTTTGTTTTATATTTTTATATTTTGATTTTTAATTTTAATTTTCTTTTTATATTTTATATTTTAATAATTTCTTTTTCTATAAAATAAGATATATATATATATACAATAAGGGAAGGAGAGAGATAATGTATTTATAAAAATAGGTAAAAATAAGAAAAATCAGAAAATGAAATATTTTTGGGCTTTTTATGTTTTTCTAATATTTATGAGATTTTTCTATATTTTTCATAATTTTTTCGGTATTTTTAAAGTAAAAAATACTTAAAATATGGAATAAAATAAATGCCTGAAATTAAAATGGAGATGAAAAATATCAAACAGGAATCAAAATTCTCCAAATTAATTTTAAAATAAAGAGAATAAAAAAAGAAAATTAGAAAATAGAAATTATATTTTTTGTGATTTTTATGGATTTTCTATATTTTTATAAAGGTTTTTAGGGTTTTATAAATTTTAGGAGTTTTCTTTTGTATTTTTTAGTGATTTTTCATCTGAAGTTAAAAGATGCAAAAACACACAAAATATATTTTTTGGGGAATTTTTAGAGAACTTTTTTATAATTTTTATGTATTTTCTAATGCAAGTATGGATGAAAATGCATGTTTTTGAATTTTTATAAATATTAAAATGATGCAAAAATGGAAACTAAAAATATGGCGTGAAAATACAATGCAACAGTAAGCTAGGGTAATTTTTAGAGATTTTTAGGGTTTTATAGATGCATGAAATAAATACAAGAAACTAAAAGAAATTACATTCTAGCAAGGGTATTTTTGTAATTATGCAAAAGTATCTGGGCCAACTTGCGATTTTTCTAGAAAATATACAACGTAATAAAAACTTTCGTGGACTAAATATAAATTCCAAGACCTGTAGGGGCTTCTCTGCAAAAACACCAAGGTCACGTGCACGGGACACATGACCTGACAAGGACCTGTATGTAATTTTCAGAAACCTAGGGCTTAATCACAACCCACAAAAATATAACTAGAATAAATATTTCCTCGACTGTTTCGAAATACAAAAAGGCCCGAGGTCCCTGGTACAAAATGTACGCCCTCACGTGCACACGTCAAGTGAGGTGACGTCGCGAGGGACCAAACTGTAAATACGAAGAGTACGGGGGCTAATATGCAAATATTACAAAAATATAAAATAATAAAGGAAAGTTTAAGTCTTAATATTAAATACAAAAATAGGCAAGGGCCGGAGTGCAAAATACCCAAGCCTGATGTGGATCCAATGGCGACGGTCCTTTCACTTAACACGTGGTGGCACGAGGACGACTGGTACCGATTCGGATTCGACGACCCTGATTAGATCTTCAAAATGGGCATAAACGGCTGAGGTGCTACGCGATCGGACGGCTGCTGCACGACTTGGGGCGGCGGCTACGATCCGACGACGGAGAACCCGGGAGGAAGAACAGGGAAGAAATGCTGACGAGCTGATCTTCCCCGACCTCGATCCTCATCCTCCGACGCACTGAAGGGCTCCAAAATGGCCACGACGCCCCCAAGGTCCGATCTTCTTCATGCTGGATGCACCAAAAAGCTCCGGCGTCAACCGGAGGACGCGTGTAGAGGCGACAGAGCTGGCGAGCTCCAAGAACCTCGCTCGCGCAACCTGCAAAAAGAGGGTGAAGGGGTCGAGGGCAAACTTCCTCGACCCCGCAGCAGGGTGGAAAGGGCGGAGAACGACAATATGGAGGCTCGCCGGAGCTCGCTCCGATGAAGTGATCGAAATGGTGTTCGGGCGGAGAATCGATGAAATGGAAGATGGGAATCTACTCCTACGACTATGACAGATAAAGAAATGCAATAAAAATAAGGAAAAAGGGGACCTCGAAAGTAGGAATCATCTGAGATAGACCTCGACGACGAAGCTCGTCGGAGGTGGGTGGAACAGCCCAGACGTACGTCGAGCACCGCCCTGGTTGGCTAGAGGTGGTGTTGTCACCACCACCGGTCCGGAGCGCAAGGAAGGGGGGCAGAAACGGGTCAAAATGGGGTTCAAGTTTGAATGGGAAAGTCGGGCGCCCTTTTGAATGGGATGACGAGGCGCTCCAATGATCGAGGGATATCGAGCAAATCGATGGTCCACAACCCAATGAGAGGCTTGGGCGTGTAAGATCAAGGAACGAGGCACAAAAGTCGTGAATGGGTCGTCATAAGAAGATACACGATTAGGCCTGGAAAAAATCGAGAAAACGGGAAGAAGTGCATGTCTGGCAACATACATGACGTTGGGCAGAGAGTTGATCCAAGTCAACTGTTGCCGCCACCTGGTTGGTCCATGTGGACCATCCAGGAAAAAGCCCTAGAAAAATGGTTTGTAAATTTGTTTGAATATAGTAAATGATTTAATTAATTTTGTGTTATTAAATAAAAATGTTTATTATTTTATAAATTATTTTATTATGATTTTTATTTATTTTTTAGAGGTTTAAAAATACAAGTTACCTTTTATGGTCTATATAGGTATATGTATCTATATATTTTAATATTTTATTTTTATTTTGTATTTTAAATTTTCTTAATTTTGTTTATTACTTTATATATGTATAACTTATTTGTATGGACTTAAATATATTTTTATTTTATTTTTCTAATGTGTTTTATATAATTAAATAAATAGTTGTATTAATTATAGAGGTGTATTTACAAGTATTATACCTATGTATTGTATACAGGTATTTTATTTTTGTATTTTCTTTATGTTTTATTCATGTTTTAATATACATATATATTATAAATAATATTTAAAAAATTATAAAAATATGAAATTATAAAAATAATGAATAATAAATAAAATGAATATTTAATATGTGCAAGTACACGATAGGGGTCCAAAACCTAACTTTCAAACCGTAGCTCCGAAAAATATGAAACTACCTTCTTTAAATAGCTTGTTGAAAATTATATACAACTAAAGGTGATTTTGATACATTTCAAGTTTTTATTTGAGAAATACAAGTTTGGGAAGTTGGGATTCTGGAAACTTATTCAGATCATAACTTTTTATATGTACATTATTTCTGTATGAAATCCATTTGTATTTTCTATATTTAATTATCTACAACTTTCATGTACAAAGTTTCTTTATTCAGAGTATAAAAAGTGGAACTAAAAATAGGTCCCAAGATGAATAAATAATGAATTAAATAAAAGGAGTTTTTAATGGTTTGTGGCCCTTTCTTCCCCTACTTTATTCCTTGTCGACCTATTCATCTAGATGCCTAGGTCTCGGGGTTTCGGGTCATAAAATATTTACAATATTTTATTCTTTTTCTTTTCTTTTCTTTAGTCTATAATTTTGTCTTTAAGAACTGTATTTTGTACACTATTTACGCATACATGCATGTATGCTAAAATGTAGGAATTAGGGGTATTTACATGCATTTGCTAGGGTTTTTGAAGCCAAAATGATATAATAAAGACGATGAAATGTGGATTCATCATCTCCCTGTACTTGTCTTTGCTAGTCCCTAGCAAACACTTATGTAATAAGTGCAGAAAAGAAAACAAAGAAAAGAAAAAGAAGAAGATTGGATTTAGTTTAATTATCAAACTTGCCTTCACAAAATCAAAGTTTGGAGCTTAAGTCGGACCTCTGGAATTTTAGTGTGGGCGGAACCATAAGGGGAATCAGACTTGAAATCCAACAGCCTTCGAGAATCCCAAAACTCTGTTCAAGTCTCCTCAATAATCAGGTCGGAAATATTTCAACTCATACGCAAACCCTTACGACTATGAATCTGACTTGTACAGTGTAAGTGATAGTGGCTCTCCCCAACTAGAATGATAAAGAGACTGACTTCTCGAGCATGACAACCCAATGATTCCCCAATCTAATAACTCCTTCCTCGAGGAGCGGGTTATTCCCTTCTAAGTTCAAGTGACAACCAGCTCAAGAGGAGGGGGTGAAGAGAAGAATGGAAGGTAGCCAGTGTAGCTACCTATCCTAGGATGCAAGACCAGTGTAGTCAAGTCATCCAGCTGCAGGCTCACATGATTTGACTTTGATG
This sequence comes from Ottelia alismoides, assembly GCA_037367405.1. Taxonomy (NCBI): domain Eukaryota; kingdom Viridiplantae; phylum Streptophyta; class Magnoliopsida; order Alismatales; family Hydrocharitaceae; genus Ottelia; species Ottelia alismoides. The sequence goes on along the minus strand of JAZKJV010000184.1, from coordinate 829,778 downwards.
CTCAAGATCAGTGTAGTCAACATATGTACACTCCGGCAGGTATTTTATTTTTATACAGGCCTATCAATTTTTTTGAGTTTTTTTGAAATACTATTTACAACAACATTTACATAAGGAGTTTTTTCCTCTTGAGCCAGTAGACTATCCCTCTTTTGAAGCTTTATTGCAACCCTCACTCTCCTGTCTTTAGAATTCCTCATCATTGGACGGGTTGGGGTGCACTTCCCTCCCTATAGGAGGACAAATGTTTCCACTTGTGTGCGTCTCATACCGGCAAATCCAACCCCCTCACCACTCCAACTGAGTTGAGCCATGTGAAAGGTGCAAGTATCCAAGTTAGGTCATTATCAACAAGAGTCGTGTGTGCGCTCTGAAATACTCTACTTAGGCAGTCAAGAATCCATTGAACCAAGTCTCGTGATCCTCAAAGAATTAAGTCAACTAGACATGAAGTACCACAATTCCAGTTCATATAAGGTTCCTGTTAATTAGGTAGATTTTAAGGTCTAACCAAGTTCCAATCTCTGGATTTTACTTAGACTTGTTCAACTATCAAACTCAATCCGAAAAATGCTCATGCTATGCAAATGCTATGCAGAAAAATTTTTTGTGATGCAATTTTCAAAGATTTTGATCTTTTTATGGATTTTTGAAAAGATGATGCATATGCATTTTTGTATTTTTCAAAAGGATTTTTCAAATGTTTTTGATATTTTAATTTTGCAAATGTTTTTAGGAATTTTTTAAAACAAAATATTTTGGCTCAAAACTAGGTACAAATATTTACACAGGGATGCATCTTATATTTATAAGAATTAGGTTTTTAAGAATTTACAAAGGATAAGTGGACAATTTTATAGGTATAAAGAATTTTAGGTGAGATGTATATATTCCTCAAACTTATTTGAAAAGGTTTTTCAGACAAATTTTGGAAACTATAGTCCAAATTAATTTTTACAAACATTTTTGCAAACATGTACACACATTTGAAAATCATTTTGCAAAGGTTTTCCAAACAATATATATATATACATAGATTTTTCAAATATTTTTGCAACCATTTTTAAAACCATTTGCAAATCGTTTTTCAAACATTTTATTTCACACAAAGAAAATAATTTTTCAAACAAAATGTTTTACAAAGGTTGAAAACATGTAACAAAACGTAATCAAAATAGTTTTCAAAAGATTTTTCAAAAAGGATTTTCAAACTATTTTTCAAACATTTTGCAAAAACTATTTTCACCTGAATTATTAATCAGTAAATACAACAAGAATTTGAGGAATAATCGACATCTTTTTATTAATGAATTTAATGAATTAGCATAATTATTAATAAAAATACAAAAGTATGAGTTATGGCTAAAGTATATACGGAGTATATACGACCCCCCTATACTTAGCTTGAGCTATATCCTCATAGATCAGAAAGAAAAAGAGAAGACATAATTCGTACTGAGTATAGAAAAGTCTAAAGAACAAAGAACGAAGAAATGAATGAATAAATAAACTAATGAGAAGTCGACCGTCCCCCCTATACTTAGGATCAAATAATCCTAAGTATAGCTGACTATATACAAGGTAGGGAGGGTCAAGGGTGGGAATGAACAGATCGAAGGTGCACACCCCACTATACTTAAGACAAAGTACGTCCTAAGTATAGAAGATTGACAAAACGGCGACAACTGTCGGAAGAATAGAGAAGAAGATAAGGAAAAGAAGAAAAGAGAAACAAGATATGGAGATGGAAGAAGAGATCAGAGGATGTACACATCACTCCCCCTATACTTAGAGTAAAAGAAGCCCTAAGTATAGGCAACAACAGGAGTAATGAAACAGAACGAAGTCTGAACACTCGGCTCGTCCACCCCCCTATACATAAGATAAAGTACGCCCTACGTAAGGCACACACGACAATGAGTTGATGAGCAATACGAAAGAAGCAAGGAACAAATCATGAGGAAACACGTATATACAAAGTGGACAATGTTGAGGTGCCTCTCAACAAGTGCTAGGTGTTTACGCCCCTAGCTGGGCGCAAAGGTTAGGATAATGAAGTATCAAGGTTCAGGTGGACATCTGTAAGGCGAATGTCGTACTGTCGTCGCATTCGTGGTATATGAACAACGACGAAGTCAATAATGTAAACAAAGACACCCAAGTAGACAATCAGGCGGGTGTCTGCTACCGGGCAAGGATATGGGAAGATGACATCGTAATCCGGTAGCACAAAAGAACTCATCGGCTCAAGATCAGATTTGAGTGGAATGGTAGAGCTGAAGAAGGCGAACGTGGAGAAAGAAGGATCAGTCATGGAATCTTCCACGTTAATTACCGTCTCAGAAAGGTATGGAAGATCAAGATCAAGAGACTCGGTACAAGAACCAATATCCGATGTGTAAAATGGAGAAATATCAGCATCATCATCAAATATCTCAAAGATCGGCTCATCTCGTGAGGTTCATCGAGGTGAGAGAAGTCAGACTCAACATGATCAGAAGACTCGGTCTCGTGATCCGACAGATCAGACACACTCTCAGATAGTGAGACCGAGTACGCAATAGATGTAGCATCCTCCCGTAGATAACCCTCGGGGAGTAGTGCTAGATCAACAGTGTGGAAAGGGGGATCAGAGTCTAAATGGAAATCTGCATCAATGCCCAATACCCACCTGTCGAACACAAATGTCTCATCGGCTGAAAACGGACTCTGAGTAATCCGGAAACGGGAAAGGGTACTGGTCATCAACGTGGATGTTGTAGACGTGTCTGAAAAACTGATCCTCGAGCTGCAGCAATGCTGGCTATCGTCTGGTCCTCATGAAATGTATCTATCTCATCGAAACTGGAGGACAAAAGGCTCGAATACGGGACTATCTCTATCTGTCATCTCAAAGTGGTGTCCCTCATCGAACTCTGGCTGCTGGGCGGAATCACGATGTCCATCTGAATCCGAGAAGTACCTCTGCAGAGTAGAAGCTGAGTACTCTGCGAATGGAAACTGAAACGGCTGGACTGACGACTGTAGCATCATGGGTTCCTCCATCCCATGGAATATCAGAAGATATGATATCCAAGACTCCTCAACTAGAAAGTACGGGATTGACTCGAACTCTAGCTGGAAGACCAACGGGAACTTGATCAATATCTGGGTCTGAACATCCATGGCGGCAGTCATGTCTTCCATCGTCTGTACTTCAGCAGAATCCATGTCCTCGATCGGGTGTGTAGTGGTTGCGTCCTCCTGAAGTGCGGCACACCTAACTGGTATTGCATCCCCCTCATGTGTTGTCCCGACTAATGCATCTCATGAAGATGGGATTTCTGAAAATGCACATGAGATGGTCACAAGTAAATCGATGCCGGAACTGTGGTGTGGACCACCACACGAGGTAACTACCAGTGCAACCTGCTCAACGGTCATCCCTCTCATTGAGATCTCAACAAGGTCTGTCAATGAAAGTCCATGATCTGGAAAGCTCCTCAATATGTCAATAAACCTCAGCCACGAATCATGCAATGGCTCCTAGGGATCTACTGAAAAATCCGTGATGAAAGACCGCATCATATCTGTTGTACGTTGGGGATAAAATCTCTGTAGAAACTCTAAGCATAGCCCTCCCCACATAGCTAACTTCCTTCCCAAGCGTTTGTGCCATCTCATGGCTCTGTCCTGGAGTGAAAATAGGAAGGTCTTCAACATCAGCTCCTCAGAAGTGATATCCGAATATACGTGGGTCGCACAGAACTTCTCAAACTCAGATAGATGAAGGTACGACTCCTCGTGCACTTCTCCTGAAAACTTCGACAGTCTCTAAATGAACTCCTCATCCAGAATGAAGGGACTGAATGTAGAAGCTGGTTGTGCTTACTGATCGTTGTGTTCATCCATCGTCCTAGTGTAGGAGGTATCTGAAGCTCGCATCTGCCCTCTGTGATCACCTATGGGGTGCACTCGCATCACAGCAATGAAATCGCCCGCCTCTCGCATCTGCTTAGTTTGATCTCTAATGGCATTCAGCACAACATGCTCAGAAGAAAGAGGGGATAGAGAAGGAGAAGATGGAGAGTCAGTCGGAGTTATGACTTCCCCAGAGAGTGGACGGGGATGATGGGAATAAGATAAAAAAGCCACGAGATCCGATCAGAAATGAGGGCTACCCATCATCTAGGGATAGAAAAGGAGAATAATACTGAAGGGTGGAAGGGAGGGATAAGGATAGATAGATGGCGGGAAGACAAGGACATGGAAGAAGATTGATAAAGGAAAGGAAGGCGGATGAGATCTGGAATGCAAACAAGATTGGCAATCCCGATTCACCTACGTAACGCTGGAGCTGATGCCCGTAAAGGCTCGGTCGATTATCTTTTCGATTTTATTTAGGTGATCAATCAATCTATCAGAGCGATTAAGCGAGCTGGTAGGAACCTGATGCTCCTAGGAGACTGCTCCAATCTAAGGCTAGATCTTTTCCCAGCCAGAACGACTAACCCTAGAGCAGTAGTCTGAGAGGAGTTCAGGTATGGCTCTATCCTAGTGTGTGGGTCACTCTCTCGCCGCAGATAAATCAACCAATGAGGGGGTTACTCTCCCAAAGGCAAAAATTTTGAGTGAGGTGAATTTTAAGGTCAAGTTTGCATTAGCGATCCCAATTTTATTTGGTTTTCTCTTTTCAGTACTTTTCTGAATAAAAGCAATGCCTAACAATTTTTTTGATTTTCTTGGTTATTTTGGAGTCCAACAAAACTGGGGAGGAAGTTGGAAAAGCCGATGTGCGATCAAACACAATGATGCATGTAAAGTTAGAAATGTGTACCTTGCTCCAGCACTCTACATGCAGGTGATCCGCACATAAATTTAAAGACAAGAAATAAACCGTCCCTAGATGAGCAATTTCTATTAATCGTGAAGCACAAGTGGCTAATAACTAGGAAGAGAGACCGGAGTCCGGTCTTGGATGCCGACAGGTGTCCACTACAATGGATCCTGCGCACGCTGTATACGACCTCTCTCGGCACGTGATCTTTAATCCAAGTTAATTAGTTTTTTCAATGAATTATTAGCTAAGTCCAATTACGATCTATAGGTGCATGCAAGATATTAGGTGTGGGGCCTTAGCTAATTACGTCACAATCAACAAAAACTCCTAAATCTAGGGGCTAAATCTGCATGAATCGAAAAGATAACAAAAACGGGAAAATGACGAAAAACCGTGCAAAACCGATGAGACCCCCAAGGGAACCCTCGGGCAATGGACCTCGTGAAGTGTCAAAGTGTCCAAGTCCAAAGTTATTGCAAATAATAGATTCACTCTCTCTCTCTCTCGCTAAAATTATACAAGTAAATGACTACACAAAAATGCTCAGAATGTGACTATCTTCTCAAGTCCTCCAAGTCCTCCTTTGTGCTAGGTCAAAACCGCCTCACATGGGTGCGTAGGTGCTCTAAAGAGGATCTCATCCGTCGATCCGCGTACCTCACACAAAATCCAAACAAGGAGAGTGGTTAGACAATTCAACAATGTATATCAAACAAAAGAAAAATAATGGAGCAAAAATATAGACAAAAAATCACAATCAAGCAAAAAATCGATATATACGATGTTTCTCCCCAGCAACGACGCCATTTGATAACACAGATTTTGCGAGGGTCTAGAGTAATCCACACAAGGTAGGATCACAATGTCGTTGAGGTGACCTCTCACGAAACCTGGGTCAATCAACAATTAACGCATCACAAAGATCAAACAATGAAAAGCTGTGTGGAGTTGAAATTTATTATAACTCTACAATGAATGTGTATAGTGTGCAAGCATGTAGAGGTCGAACACATGGAACAAGCAAGATAGATCGGGCTAAATCAATGCTCAAGAATGAATGTGATCTATTTGTCTATATGTACTATTTTTGTTGGGTTTTTAATTTATTGTATTTTATTTGATTTTTGTTTTATTTTTTTATATTGTGATTTTTAATTTTCTGATTTTGTATTTTCTTTTCATATGTTATATTTTATAATTTCTTTTTCTATAAAATAAGATATATATATATATACAATAAGGGAAGGAGCGAGATAATGTATTTATAAAAATAGGTAAAAATAAGCAACGTTCATAAAATAAAACATTTTTGGGCTTTTTATGTTCTTCTAATATTTTTTAGATTTTTCTATATTATTCCTATTTTTGGTAATTTTAAAGTAAAAAATACTTAAAACGGGGAATAAAATAAATGCATGAAATTAAAATGGAGATGAAAAATATCAAACATGAACCAAAATTCTCCAAATTAATTTTAAAATAAAGAGAATAAAATAAAGAAAATTAGGAAACAGAAACTATTTTTTTATGATTTTTTAATGGATTTTATATATTTTTATAAAGGTTTTTGGGATTTTATATTTTTTAGGAGTTTTCTTTTATACTTTTGTGATTTTTGATCTGAATTTAAAACATGCAAAAACACACAAAATATATATTTTTTGGAATTTTAGAGAAGTTTTTATAATTTTTATGTATTTTCTAATGAAAATAGGGATGAAAATACATGTTTTTGGATTTTTAAAAAATATTAAAATGATGCAAAAATGAAAACTAAAAATATGGCGTAAAAATGCAATGGAACAATAAGCTAGGGTATTTTTTTGGGATTTTTTAAGTTCTATAGATGCATGAAATAAATACAAGAAACAAAATAAATTACGTTCAAGTAAGGGTATTTTTGTAATTATGCAAAAGTATCAGGGGCCAACTTGCAATTTTTCTAGAAAATATAAAATGCAATAAAATTTTTGCAGACTAAATGCCAAGGTCACGTGTACGGGACACGTGACCTAACAAGGACATGTATGTAATTTTCAGAAACATAGGGGCTTAATCACAAAATTTCCACAAAAATATAACTGAATAAACATTTCCTATACTCTTTTGAAATACAAAAAGGCCCGGGGTCCCTAGTGCAAAGTGTCCGCCCTTACATGCACAGGTCATGTGAGGTGACGTGGACAGAGACCAAACTGTAAATACGAAGAGTACGGGGGCTAATATGCAAATATTACAAAAATATAAAACATCAAAGGAAAGTTTAAGTATTAATATTTAAACACAAAAATATGCGAGGGTCGGAGTGCAAAATACCCAAGCATGATGTGGATCCGACGGCGACGGTCCTTTCACTTGACACGTGGCGGCACGAGGATGCTGGTACCGGTTCGGATTCGACGACCCTGATTAGATCTTCAAAATAGGCATCAATGGCTGAGGTGCTACGTGATCGGACAACTGTTGCGCGACCTGGGGCGGCAGCTACGATCTGACAGCGGAGAACCCAGGAGGAAGAACGGGGAGAAACACCAGAGAGGCGATCTTCCCTGGCCTCGATCCTCATCCTCTGGCGCACTGAAGGGCTCTAAAATGGCCACGATGACCCTAAGGTCTGGTCTTCTTCATGTTGGATGATCCAAAAAGCTCCAGCGTCAGCCGGAGGACGCGTGCAGAGGCGGCGTAGTTGGCGAGCTCCAAGAACCTCACCCGCACACCAAAACGAGCTCCAGGGTTTTCTACGACGCGGGACCTGCAAAACGAGGGTGAAGGGGTCGAGGGCAAACTGCCTCGACCCCGCAGCGGGGTGGAAAGGGCAGAGAACGGTGAGTTGGAGGCTCGTCGGAGCTCGCTCCGGTGAAGTGATCGAAATGGTGTTCGGGCGGAGAATCGACGAAATGGAAGATGGGAATCTACTCCTACGACTATGGCGGATAAACAAATACAATAAAAACAAGAAAAAAGGAGACCTAGAAGGTGGGAATCATCTGAGATAGACCTCGACGGTGAAGCTCGCCGGAGGTGGGTGGAACGGCCCAGACGCACGTCGAGCGCCGCCCTGGTTGGCTGGAGGTGGTGCTGTCACCACCACCGGTCCGGAGCGCAAGGAAGGGGGCAGAAACGGGTCAAAATGGGGTTCAAGTTTGAATGGGAAGGTTGGGTGCCCTTTTGAATGGGTTGACGAGGCGCTCCAAAGATCGAGGGATATCGAGCAAATCGATGGTCCACAACCCAATGAGAGGCTTGGGCGTGTAATATCAAGAAACGAGGCACAAAAGTTGCGAAGGGATCGTCATGAGAAGATGCAAGATTAGGCCTCGAAAAAATTGAGAAAATGGGAAGAAATGCATGTCTGACAACATACAGAACGTTGGGCAGAGAGTTGACCCAAGTCAACTTTTGCCGCCACCTGATTGGTCCACGTGGACCAACCGGGAAAAAGCCCTGGAAATTGTTTGGAAATTCGTTTAAAAATAGTAAATTATTTATTTAATTTTATATTATTAAAATTGTTTATTATTTTACAAATTATTTTATTATGATTTTATTTATTTTTTAGATGTTTAAAAATACAAGTTACCTTTTATGGTCTATATAGGTATGTGTATCTTTATATTTCAATATGTTATTTTTATTTTGTGTTTTTAATTTTCTTAATTTTGTTTATTATTTTATTTATTTATATCTTATTTTTATAAACTTAAATATATTTTATTTTATTTTTCCGATGTGTCTTATATAATTAAATAAATATTTGTATTAATTATATAGGTGTATTTACAAGTATTATACCTATGTATTGTATACACGTATTTTATTTTTTGTATTTTCTTTATGTTTTTATTCATGTTATAATATTCACATATATTATAAAATAATATTTACAAAATTTTATAAATATGAAATTATAAAAATAATGAATAATAAATAAAATGAATATTTTAATCTGTGCAAGTACACAATAGGGGCCCAAACCCTAACTTTCAAACCGTAGCTCCGAAAAATATGAAGTCACCTTCATTAAATAGCTTATTGAAAATTGTATAAATTAAAGGTGATTTTGATACATTTTGATTTTTATTTGAGAGATACAGGTCTGGGAAGCTGGGATTTTGAAAACTTATTCAGATAATAAATTTTTATCTGTACATTATTTCTGTATGAAATCAATTTTGTATTTTTCTATATTTAATTATCTACAACTTTCATGTACAAAATTTCTTTATTCGGATTATAAAAAGTGGAACTAAAAATAGGTCCCAAAATGAATAAATAATGAATTAAATAAAAAGGAGTTTTTATTGATTTCTGGCCCTTATCTCCCCCTACTTTATTCCTTGTCGCTATTCATCTAGATGCCCAGATCTCAGGGTTTCGGGTCATAAAATATTTACATTATTTTATTCTTTTTCTTTTCTTTTCTTTATTATATAATCTTGGCTTTAAAAACTGTATTTTGTACACTATTTACACATACATGCATGAATGCTAAAATGCATGAATTAGGGGTGTTTTACATGCATTTGCTAAGGTTTTTGAGGCCAAAATGATAGAATAAAGATGATGAAACGTGGATTCATCACTCTCCATTCCCACCTTCCCATTCGGGACATGTTGTCTTAAGAAAAGACATCCGAAGAGTTTAAATTGACCAGATACGAGACATGGGTGATCACCTTGCTGAGATGAGAGTGAATTCCATATGAGATCACATGAAGCAGTTGCAAGTTTTAGATGCTCATGATTCTGGGATGATTGGACATTATTTAGGAGACGAGCTGCCATACTTAGGAGCTCAGTCAGGGTCTACATTGAGTCCCTTCATTCTGGATTTAGAGTTCATTAATCTACAGTCGAAGTTTTTAGGGAAAATGACGAGGAACCTTATTTGCATATCGATGAGTTTGAGGAGTTTTGTGGATCACGATCATATTATGATATCACTTCTAAGGAGTTGATGCTGGTTACCTTCCCATTTTCACTTCAGGGTAGAGCCAAGAGTTGGCACAAATGATTGGGGGGGAGATTGCTACATGGGGCGACCTTCGAATTTTGTTTTTGCAAAGATTTTATCCCCTATGTAGAGCAGATATGATGCGGTCTTTTATTATAGATTTTACCTTAGACCCCCAGGAGCCATTGCATGATTCATGGCTGAGGTTTACTGACCTCTTAGGAGATTTCCATAGCATAGAATCTCGAAGACTGACCTTGTACAGATCTTTTATAGGGGGATGACCGTCGAGCAAAAGACACTAGTTGATGCCTCGTGTGGTGGTTCACACCACATTCCTGACATGGATTTATTTGAGACTATCTTAGGTACATTTCAGACATTTCATATTCACAAGATGATTTATTCGGGACAACACATGAGGGAGATATGACACCAGTTGAGTGTGTGACACTTCATGATGATTTAGACATCGCATACCATTCAGAGGATATGGATGCTACTACTTTTCATATGATGGATGTGTTGACTACCACAGTGAGTTCCCCGATCTGGACATTGGTCGAGTTCCCATTGATTTTACAGCCAGATTTTGAGCCAGTCCTGCACTTTCACGTTGATGATTCTTGGATTCTATATATGCTAGTATCCCAAGAAATAGATGAGGATCCCACATTTCAACCATCCTTTGAGCCATTTCAATGTCCATGCCCAGCTGATTCAATGTCTATTCTTCGGAAGATCTTCTCATATTTAGATACATATTTCGATATATCTCAGTATAAGGAGCTTGATGAGGGATCGATTTTTTATTTGATAGACCTAGATAGTCCCGTCTTTGAGCCTTGTGTCCTCCCATTTGATGAGGTCGATACATTTCTGGAGGACCTGATATTTGGCAGCATAGATCCCCATTTCGATTCAGATTCAGCATTACTCCCCAAGGGTTATATGCGGGAGGATGCCACAGATCCTATGAACTCGGTTTCACTTTCTGGGAGTGCATCCGATCTGTCGGATCACGAGACCGAGTCTTCTAATATTTCTGATCTTGAGTTTGATTTTTTCTCTCCTCGACGACCCTCGCGAGGATGACCCGATCTTTGAGGTATTCAGTGATTTCGCTGATTTGTCTACATTATATGCATCGGGTATCAGCCTTTTTTAGTGAGTCTCCTGATCATGATCTTCCTTATCTATTCGAGATGGTGATTGACGTGGATAATTTTCTAACAGATTCTTCCCTCTCCACGTTCGATTTCTTCGGCTCCATACATTCACTTCAGTTAGACCTTGAGCCGATGATTTCTTTTGTGCTATCGGAGCCCGATTTCATCTTTACATATCTTTACTCTGTAGCAGACACCGCCTGATTGCTTATTTAGGTGTCATAGTTTACATTGTTGACCTCGTCATTATCTCCCACCGAGACTGTGACGGCAGTACGGTATTCGCCTCACAGATGTCGTCCTGAACCTTGATACATCGTTGTCCTATCCTTTGCGCCCAGCTAGGGGCGTAAACTCTAGCGCTTGTTGAGAGGCACCTCAACATTGTTTACTTGTCTAGATCCATTATGTCCATATCATTCATTCTCTTATCTAACACCCCATATACATCTTGTGATTATGCTATACTTAGGGTGTACTTTACCCTAAGTATATGGGGGTGTCTTTTACTAAAGTATATGGGAGGTAGACTCTGTACAATCTAACCATCGGTTTTCCCCTTGTGTACAGTCTTCTACACTTAAGATTACTTGATCCTAAGTATAGGGGGATCACCAACTTCTATTGATATTATTCTTTTCGTCATTGTAATATAGCATTCTTTTGACTTTTCTATACTTAGCATGAGTTATGTATTTTTTCATCGCTTTTTGATCAATATAAGGAAATATTTCAAGCTAAGTATAGGGAGTGTCATATAATTGTATATATACTTTAGCCATAACTCGTACTTTCGTATTTTTAATATGGCTAAAATAATGTATAAACACTTGTAAAATTCAGTAAAACCAACAAAAAAGATGCAGATATTTCCTAAAAATTCGTTGTGTATATACCGATTAATAAGTCAGGTTAAAATATTTTGAAAAATATTTTGAAAGTAGTTTGAAAACTATTTGAAAAATCTTTTGAAAACCATTTGAAAAATAATTTCAACATGTGTAAAAATATTGTGGCTTGTAAAAATCTTTCTTTATGTAAAATAAAATTATTTTTGTAAAAGTAATTAAAAATATTTTGAAAATGGTTGAGAAATATTTTGAAAATCTATATATACCGTTTAAAAAATGTTTGCAAAATTGTTTTCAAATGTGTGTAAATGTTTGTAAAGTTGTTTGAAAATTATTTTGGACTATAGTCTTCAAAATTGTTTGTTTTTTTTCAAATAAGTTTGAGTAATACTTGCATCAAAAAAATAAAAAGAGATATTTTTTAATTGTATGTATATACATGCATAAACTACTTAAGTTGTGAATCCTTTCACCTAATTCTTGTAAATAATTATCTCACTCCCATGTAAATATGTGTATCTTATCTACTAATATTAACCCATTAATTTTTTGTATATACTTGTATATATCCCTAACCCTTACAAAAAATCCCTAACAACTACAAAACAAAAAAAATGCATTTTTTGCATGAAAAAACTCTTTTTACATGTGCATCATTTATCAAAAATCCATAAAAAATCAAACTTAGAAATTTGTTTCATAAAAAGATTTTGCCTTCTTTTCTTTACATTGTACATATTTCTTGCATTTACATGTGCATTTTCAGGATAGTATTGATATTTAAACTTATTCTGGAATAAATGTGAAGAATGGAGCTTAGTTGGACCTTAATCCACTTACTTTCAGAGGAATCTTATAAGAACTGTATTCAGGTCCTAACGACTTAATTCTTTGAGTCGATAAGACTATGTTCACATGTCATCTTGATTAGTCTAAGTAGAATATTTAACAACATACACATGATTCTTTCAGACCATGGCTTACCTTGGACAAGCACTCTACACGTAGCTCTTCATGGAGGAGGTAGTGAGGGGGCAGAATCTTTTGGCTTGGGGTAACATACGAGGGTAGTACATCTAGGCAGAACCTCTCATCCTCCTCTAGGGAGGGGAGTGCATCTCAACATGGTCTGGCGATGTTGAGGTCTAAAGACAGAATGTTGTGGGGTTACAATAATGCTTCAAAAGAGGGATAGTCTATTGGCTCAAGAGGGAAAACTTCTTATGTACATGTTTCACCTTGTATATATTTTCAAAAAAAAGAAAAGAAAGAAAAAATACAGAATCTCCAAAAGTGGACATGCCTGATTGAAAAGTAAAATGCCTGCCGGAGTGTATATACAAGTGGAAAAAATGAATAAGAGCTTCAAAGTCAAATGTTCGTAAGCTTGCAATGGATGACTTGGCTACACTAATCATGCATCCAAGGATAGGTAGATACACTGTTTATCATCCATTCTCTTCTCCGTCCCTCTTCTTGAGCTGGTTGTACTCGAACTTAGAAGGGAATATCCCCGCTCCTCGAGGAAAGAGTTGCTAGACCAGGGGATTAGAGTGACCTTGTTGAGAGAGGCTGTTTTATTTCACTTACACTGTACAAGTAAAGATTCATAGTCATAAGAAATTGTGTACGTAGACTTATTCTGACCTGACAGTTGAGGAGACCTCAATAGGAGTCTTGTGGAACTTAGAGGCTGTTAGGTTTTAAATCCATTTCCATTAAGGTTCCGACACACCAATAATCCAAAGGTCTGACAGAGCTCCATGCTACACTTTTATGAAGATAAGTTTAAAAGTCAACATTGTTCTAACTTCTTTCCTTTTTCTTTTCTTTATTTTTATTTTCACTTATTTTCCAAATAAGTGTTTGCTAATGGACTAGCAAAGGTAAAGTATAGGAGAATGATGAATCCACGATTCATCATCTTTATTCTTAGCTTCATTTCCTTAGTCAAACACCTGTGAATACCCACTAATTTCATGAAATTACCATTTTGCATGCATTTGTTAAATATGCATTTTAACACTTTTTGTATTCAAAATAAAAGAATAAAGAAGAAAAGAAAAAGAAAAATAAAAATAAAGGATGAATTTATGGAATAAATGCAGACTGACCCGAACCCTGAGAGAAGGTCAAGACTTGACCTGATCGATCAGGAATAAAGTAGGGAGAGATAGGGTTTTTAATCCAAAAATAAAAAAAAAAGAATTTGTAAATTTTTCCTTGTATATTTGTACAAAACATATGCTATTTTATTTGTACATAAATTTACCTCAAATTATTTATTTTTATAAACAAAAGTTGTAAATAAAAATGTGTTATAAATAATAAAAATAATTGTAAAATAAAATAATGTACATATTGTAAATAATCACACTGAGAAAAGGCCGTAAAGTGGCAATTGAACGATCAATTCCGATTCCATACTGACTCAAATTGAATCAAACTCACTTCCATTATACTCTACATTAAATTATCTTTCAAATAGTTGTGATTTTATAATTTTTGGAGTTACGGTTGAAAAGTCGACTTTCTGGGGTGATTTGTGCAGTTTTACCATTTATTGTATATATATATATATATATTTATTCATATTTATTTTTTTACATAATGTACATAATTATAAATATTATCTTCTTTGTTAAAAATTAAAAAGTTAATTAAAAAATAATAAAATTTAAAAAATCATTTAAAAATAATTTCCTTATTAGTACATGTGTATATTATAATATATGTACATAATACTTGTATACAACTAAATTCCTTACATAAAAATCACCAAAAAATTAAATATCTAACATTAATTATTTTATTTAAATTAATTACGAAATTTGTATTTAGATTTAATTATTTAATTCACCGTTTGATTTAAAAACATGCCTTGTAGATAAGATATTATTCTATACCATTAATGGTGGCTAATTAATTTCTATTAATTAATTAATTTAATTTATTTAATTCCGAATTTCATAATTAAATAATTAATTTAATTAATTATTTAATTAACAAAAAAAACCTTCCTTATTTGTAGATACTTTCCATTTTGATTTTCACCTTCTTTTAATGGACTCCACCTCCTTCGTTATTCGTTGATCAATCTTTGGTGGAGAGGAGTCCGATCTCCGAGAGCCTTCTTGTTTAAGAAGGGTGCCCAGCCTCCGAGCCGTCCGGTGACAGCGCGTCGGTTCTCGTTGAGGCCATCACGGCGTATCTGATCCCGAGGTGAGAACCATTTTATTTCTCGTCATTTTTCTTAGATAAATCGTATATTGAATTTATGTTTTGTGAATAATCTTTAGGTATCAAAATCCCAAAAATTTCCACCACATATTTTCTAATCCGACACCGGTTGTCCACCTCATTTTCGTGTCCCTCCATTTTCATTTCTATCTCACGCAATCACTCAACTCCGACCACGCACGGTGGCCGCAGACACGAATCTATCTTCCGCTTTGCCACAATCCGAAACCGTTCATGCATCCTATTATGTTGATAACAAATAATAAAAAAAGAAAACATAATTATTTTTCTTCTCGTTCTAACATTTGTTTTTGCAGGAAAATAAAAAAACAAAAAATAATATATTTTTTTTGATTACATATCCATTTATTAAAAATAAATAAATAATTGAAAACATAATTATTTTTCTTCTCGTTCTAACATTTGTTTTTGCAGGAAAATAAAAAAACAAAAAATAATATAATTTTTTTCCGATTACATATCCATTTATTAGAAATAAATAAATAATTTTTTCTTTATCTATTTCTGTTCACATAAAAAATATAAAAATAAAAAAAAACAAAAAAAATCAGCACGTCTCCGTTCGGCCCAAACCATCGATCGCCTCCCGCCCCGCGAGTCTCCTCCGACTCCGCCGCGAGAGCGCGACGCCTCCGCGCCAAGCAGCCCCGCAGCCCCTCGTCCCGTGCCCGAGTCTTTGCCATAGCATCGTGGCGGATCCCCCTCCTCCAGAACTCCGCCCATGGTTCCTTCTGCAGCGAACGAGCGGAGGTCCTCCGTCATCCAAACCTTCCGACCCACCGCGGCTTGCCTCCATGCGTGATGCGACGACAAATTACGATGAAACCCCTGAAAGTTTCCAAAAATTACAAAGCACCCCCTGTCAATACACAGCACATGCTTCTCACTTGACCTACTGGGTAATTTGCGATTCCCCCCGTATTTTACTGTTATTTATTTTGTGCAAAAACTTCAACTATTTGCAATTAAGCCCATGTATTTCCAAACTATTTATTGGCCTTTCTTGCATTGAAATAAATGGTTTTCAAGCTCTATAAAATTCGCTTAAAAATTGTGAATATTCATGTTGTCTTGTTCTTCATTGTATAAACTTTTCATTGCATTTTGTTGACATTTGATATTCTTAAAAAAATAGTGTCCTTTTGTCTGTCTGGAATTAGAAAATTATAAAAATTCAAAAATTTGTCTAAAAAATCCAAAAAAAATCTTATAGGTTTATTTACTATCTTTTAATTTCTGTCCAATTGTTGTGCAACAATCATTTATAAAAACCAACAAAATTGCGAAAAAGTAAAAAACTTTAAAAAAATATAGAAAATTCTAGAATAATCCAAAAATTGCGATTTCAATCTTTGTTTATAGATATTTAATCGTACTTTAGGATAAAAATAAGTTTCAGGAGTTTTGGACATTAAATTAATTTTAAGGTGCAAGATACTCTTGGCTATGCACTATTTTTCCTTTTTTTATTGTTTGTTTTTTTATAAAATCACAAAAACACCATAAAAATTCGAAAAAAATCACCAAAATTTTTTTAAAACATGTAAAACTCAAAAATATATTTTTTTTGTAATTTTCTGGATATTTTTGGATATTTTGAAAAATACAAAAAGAGTGTGGCGTGTATATTTTTATCCCTTTGTGCATATTGTTCCTACTCTGAAAATAAAAAAATTGAAAAAAAAATAAAAAACACACACTAAAAATGTTATCTTCAAAATTTGACTGCTAAGTTTTTAAATCGTACTCCTTGTGTTCGACCCTGATCGCTATACCAAGTAAATTGAATAGCAAAACTGCTTACATTTCATTGCTTGATATTTCTTTAAAGTGGTTTAAATAAATATTTTGTTCTCGTTGATCACACTTGGCGATTCGGGTCACAGTGATCCTTCATTATCTGATATTTAACATAAGTTGTCAGGCGTGTCATCAATAGACTTGACCTAGGTTGTTCCTTTGCCTCCTTGAGTCGACCCTGGGACTTGCCTAGGTTAAATAAACATAAAAACCACATCCAGCTTAAATTGTTTAATTCATTGAATTTCGTGGTCATTTTTGATTGATCTCTAATTGCCAGACTGCAACGAATCAATACATTTAATTCACGAGAATTAACATAGGGTGATTTCGGATCTGTTAAATGGCGGTGTTGCCGGGGAGGCAAATGACTTACATTTTTGTATAGACAATTTAATGTTAAGTTTTCCACACATTCAGGTAGTCTGACCCCCGAACCTTACCGATGTACATTTTCCATTTATTTTCCAACATATATTTTTTGTCTTAGCATCCATTTTCTTTATTTTTGATTAATTTTTGTGTCAAACTCTCTTATATTCTCTCTCTTATTTTTTGTGCAAGGTACTTGGTGATGTGGAGTGTTTTTATGGAAATCTATGCATCTCGAAAGTCTATTGAAAAATTACATAAAAATTAAGATTGAGTCGAGTCGTGAGAGAGCACATGGTATAGGATTTTAATTTCTGCAATTTTAATTTTTGTAATTTATTTATTTACAGTGGTTTCCATTTGGATTCTAGCATGTGTAACAATACTCGAACTTTCTTTTTCTGTGGTGTGTCGTGGCATGTTTCACTCTTCAGTGAGGGTGGGGCCCGGCTTGAGTGGTTCGTAGGTTAGACTTGCACTTCGGCTATTAGAGCTAATAGGTTTATTTCGCTTGTGCTCGTATAACTTAGGACCACATTGCACTTAATGAGACACAACTTAGATCGTTCAACTTAGTTAAAATTCAAATCCATTTCTTCCCGGCTAATAGAACTTTCTACTAGATGCGGTTTTTATCGGCGTGCATTCATGTAGAATAAATTTTCATTTCTTGTATTGCATCCCATGTGGAGATTGCGAGGAATCACTGTAAGTCTTCTAACTGGGCATTTATCATTGTTTCCGCATGCAATGTCTTTTCCCGGATTTTCTCCTTCATGTTTTGACACTTAAGATTTAAAGGAAATTGAGACTGGACGGTAGACGTGCATCTGTGCTCACCTATTTTTTCAGTGACCACCTAATTAAAATCAGGACAACTAAACAAGGTTGACTTTTATTAAACCGTAAAATCAAGAATCTTTGTGAGAGAATAACCCCGTCTTTGGACTTACTTATATTTCTGAGTGAGTGAGAGACACACACATAAGATAGAGCCAAGCTCCGGAATCTTCACTCAGACTACTGATTCTAAAAATGATTAGTTAGTTCTCAGTGAGGGAACTACGATCTCCCATAGCAGAGTGGGTGGTTAAAGGACAACGCGATTGGTACCATCCTCAAGTAACATGGGTAGCCGTTTTACAGTTGTACTTACACCCATACTGGCTAAAAGTGGACACAACTAGCCATGTGAACTCAGGCCAGTCTTTGAGAAAATTTTCAACACCTAAAAGGTCCGGTTAAAGATGCGTTACAATATTGAAATTATTGCCAATTGAAATTGAAAAGATAAGTTGACTGGACTCTTGCAGCCTTCACTATGTGGGTTGGTGAAACTAGGATTTGTCTTGTGTTTGCATTTGTGTGTGTGAATCGATATTGAATATAAAAAAACGCATACTTGTGTTGTCACTCTCCCTTCTTGATTCATTATTTAGGGTTAGTTTGTGCGGCAGTCTGTGCACTTGCACATTCTCAATCATGATCCACTCCTTCATCTCATCCATCTCTTTCAATGATGTTTGGGTATTGGTCTTCAAACCTACCAAGTCATTTCTCCTCGACCAGATACCAATTACTTGCACCTCCCTCTTCCATGTATCCTCCACCATCCATGGGCGATTCTCACCCACGGATGATTCCATTCCACCCCAATTATGAAGACCATCATCCTATCGACTTCTCCGCTTCTTTGCATTTCTCAACTACCCCATTCCTTCCAAACATGATCCACTTCCATCCTGGGCCGACCCATCTTATTCTCGATCTCATGCCGAAACTCAGAGAACCGTTTAAAGAGCAAGTCACTGCTGAGCCAGATGATTGGCAGAGTTACCTACCCACACACCTCATTTGATTCGCATATGACTGTTGGGACAGTTCAACAATTTACATGTCTATGTCCTGACTAGACCATAGGGAGTCACATGGTTGAACAAAATACATCAAATGAATAGGACGATGCACTATGATTTATTGGACTTGATTGATTTTAGTGATTAAGCTCACATTGACCAGCATTTGGAGAACCTTCGCATACAGAGGATTGGATTCATGAGCTCGATCTACAAACCCCATGTCTATTGACTCTGCCACATGAGGCTCTGACCAATTTCTGCCACACGGATGGTCTATATTTGATCCACATCTGGAGTCATTTCTACCTCTCTCTCTTCTACTAACCACTTCCCCCCAAACTAGAATCTGTACAATCACCTATCAAAAAGACCAAAAAAATTGAAAATTTAAAAATATCAAAAAACCTAGAAAATCATAAATCTTGAAAATGAAAATGATTTGAAAAATTTAGATCCTGCCCCGAGGGAAGCACTGGATAAAGAGTTGATTTTTGAGCTTCCCCTAATAAAGACCATTGAACATTTCCCCGACCTTGAAAGATTTGTAAGGAGTAAATTGATGTCGAAAAGGTCGGACAGAAAGAGAGCAAGGGCTGAGAGACACATATTGCCAATGGTAACCTCTTTGGTAATGGAGAGAAAGACCAAGAGCTGTAGAGTGAAGCGGTTGCCCAGGTTTGACTGTGGAATAAAAGACACTAGCTTCCCTCATGCCCGATTCTATGACGACTCACCAGTAAATATCCTCCTAACCTCTGTGTTCGACAAACACAAACTCGGTCCAATCAGGAAATCAAGAGAGTGTTCAATTGGTTAATTGATCTATAAAATGCTTTAGACAGATCTTACAGGGCTTGTTTGGCAATTGAGAATTCCAAAATTCAAGCTTAATTGATATTTGAGTGAATAACAATGAATGAGAGAGAACGAGGGAGATTTTCTTTTTGTATTTTTAACCTAATAAATAAATAAAATTATCTTAATTAAAAATATTAAAATAACAAAATAAATTACGTAAAGTTGCCGAGTCCCCGTCAACGATGCTAAAAATGAGAACTCGATTTTCGATGTGTTAGCAAGTGCATTTTACGATGTTGTTGCGTGCACAAGCAAAAATCGAGATATTCCGATAAAAATTATACAACTACAAGCCATCAGATATTAAAGTATGTATAGGGAAAGTAGAGGATCGATCCACAGGGGCTCGAACATTTTTACTCGAATTTTTATTCTATTTACAAAGGGTTCTCGACTTTATTGACTCAACTCGAATCCTATTTTGTGTTTGTTTTGGGACCTTAAATGTTTTGAAACCCCTATACCATGTTTTAAACGTCTTAAGGTTCAAATAAGTTTTTTTTGTTTTTTTATTTTTCTGTAATTTTTGATGATTTTTAGAAGTATACGAGCATTTGTGCATTTTTTAAAGAAATCTAAGGGCTTGAATGCAAATAAACAGAAAGTTAAGGGCGTTATTACAATTAAATAAAAGAAAATAGATAAAATGAAATTTGTTAATAAAAAATTGCTTAATGGATAAATTACAGGAAAAGAAATAATCTTTAAGAAAATTGTAGAATGGTCCCCAAAGGACTGAAATGTAATTAAGAAGAAACTTAATAAAAATTTACAAATATCGTAGAATATAAAAATACAAAAACGGAAAATTTTCTCATAATAAATAAAAGTTTTCAAAAATTATATTTAGGTCTAAAATTTATAAAAAAAATCTATAGAAAAAAATTATAAAGGTGTCCTTGGACCCCTTTCTTCTTCATTCATGGACGACGACAGTGGAGGCGCAATGAGGCAGTGGATGTGGAGGAGAAGAGGGGGCGGCAATGGAGGCCCGCAATGATGGCGTGTAGAGGAGGGGAGGCACAACGGCTCACGGTGGCGGCGGATGAAGGAGGAGTGCGGAAGCTCCCCTTGATGATGGGTTCTCATTGGGACTGAGCCCCGATGATTCACTCCTGTCATTGGCCGCCCTCCTCTCCTATTTGTAGTCGACGAGGGAGAGGAGGAGGCGCGATGGTTGTGCGAGGGAGGAGAGGAGGCACCACATTCGAGGGAGAAGGAGAAGAGGTGGCACTGGATGTGGAGATGAAGGGGGCGGCTGACATCACCACCCCTTTTTAATTTTTGAGTTTTTTTAAATGTCAACGTCAACTGACATCATCTATTTTGTCCGAGAGTGATTTTTTTTTTGCAAATGACGGAGGGAAATGAAGAACCTCCTTGGGCCTCTTCTAATGCAGACCTGAAATTTTTTTAAAAAAAGTTTAGAAACTATAATTTGTGCTTAGAGCCAATATTTATTTAAAATTAAATAACACAAAATTTCTCTCTTTATTTTTTAAATCAATCTATAAGGAATGTTACGTAATTTTTTAAATGATTTTGAATGCAATGAGCATAAAAATTATAAAATAAAAATTATACTTAATATTAAGAAAAATGCATGGATTCAACATGTATTATTTTTCTCTAAAAGTTATAAAAATACGATAAATCGCATATTCATCACAAGTGGATTGTGCAAATCAAAATCCAAATCTTACCATTTTTACATTCTCCGGTACACATGTTGTCAATATTTACGTGTGAAGATGATTTGGGTGGGGATGCATGTTGCATATTTTTTGATCTTTTCATGGGTTTCTTATTTAGTTAGATTTTAATATTCGTGTGAATACTTTATCGTCATGAAATTTTCGATGCTTCCTTACATTTGTCGAAGCTCGGAGCTCAAGTGCATCTCGACAATATTAAATTGATCATGAGAAAGTATAGGTATTTCTGATTCATTATGATAATCGAGTAAAATTGCCTACACTTGTAATATTTGTTATTTGCAAACGAAGTTTGTAGCTTTATAGTTTATAGTCTTCTGGTTTTTGAAAGTGTTTTTTATAATGGTAAAATGAGGTTGCCCTGTGGGGGAGTTAACTTGGTTTCCCTTGCTACATTTTTTCCATGTTTTATTTTGATTGAAAAATACCTCTATGAATATTTATCATTACATCTCTATATTATGTCACTCAAGTTTCATGTGAAACCGAGACTCGTACGACATTCATCCAGATAATCTTTTTTTAATGGTCGTAAATTGTTGAAATCGATCCTGTTTGGATGGAGACCGTATAAGTCTATGTTTCGGATGAAACTTAAATAATATAATATTAAAATATAGTGATGAAAATATACGAAAGAATTTAGAAAAAATGAAAAATGATAAATGAAAAAAATGAGCAAGAAGGGGCCAATT
The DNA here is from genome assembly GCA_037367405.1 of Ottelia alismoides. Lineage (NCBI taxonomy): Eukaryota > Viridiplantae > Streptophyta > Magnoliopsida > Alismatales > Hydrocharitaceae > Ottelia > Ottelia alismoides. Next base: position 807,425 of record JAZKJV010000184.1, on the reverse strand, counting down.
TAATTCCTCTAGGGCAGCCCTGTTTTACCCTTTTTATAAACTTCGAATGTTATAATCCCCAAACATTGCAATCCGTCCCCTTCTACGACTCCACGGTCTACCCCTCCTCCGGTGGCCGGCAGGACACCTCCCCACCAGAAGCAGTTCTGACGCAGCTCCGCCGTCCTCTTCCCGCGCTCCGTGCAGGTATCAACGTCTTCAAATGTTTTCCATCATGTTATTTTGTCCAAATAGTTTTATGATAGATCGTTTTGTTTGTGGGTTTTCTGCGGATTTAGAGAAATAGGGAATGCTGGAGAGCACTTCGCATTCGATCATTGTTTTTTTTTCTGTATGTGATTGTGCCGGATATGTTAGGAGATCGATTCAAATAGTTGTTAAAGACACTTTCAAAGTTTCTTCATCTACATTTCTATAAATTAGCCTTAAGTTGCTCTGTTTGATTGCAAAATAAGGGGGACAAGCCCATAAAAGATGCTTGGCGTGGGAAAGCTTATATTTGTACAAGAATGTGTTGTACCACCATGGACAAAGACGGAAAATTTGGACTTAGCAGGGGCACATATCTAATATAATTTCATCTCTTATTTAGACATCTACATCAAATTGATGAGAATCTTTAATAAATTATGAACTTATTGGCATTATATCCTCATCTTTCTAAAAAAACTCGCATTTAAATGATTATGTACATATCCAAAATGCATTTTTATCTATATTTTTTTACAATAAGTTCACATTCAAGTCTCAAGAACTCTTCGTGGAATTAACTTGTGAGCCGCAATATTATTCTTGCAATCTATTAGAAGGGTCCCAGTTTAAAAAATTAGTATCGTATAAAGCATGGATACATAAATCATTTGATAATGGAGGTCACCCAAAATGTCATGAAAACACAAATTAAAGATAGTGCGTCGAACACAACAAAAAAATTACTTGTTAAAGTAATTGAATATACCATGTTATAATATTTAAAAGCATCAAGCGATCAAATTTCAAACTTAATGTCATCGCGTGCTTCAAATACTACCATAAAAATGATAATATAGCGCACCAGAATAAGAAAATGCATAAAAATCTAATGTTAACAAGAGCATATCTAAGATCCTCAAGTATAGGATTCTATTCTTCCTAAGTTTCTGACCTGATTCACTGTCTAAATCAGATAAAGACTACTCTATCTTGTAGTATTCGTTGAGACCTATCCAACGAGCCAAAGAACAACTAAATCAAAGTTCATTTGCTTGAGTTATGCGTAAAATAACATTGGGTTGCAGCTATAGGATTTCAGATTCAAATCCATACCCAATTAGGCTTTGATCCTATATAAAGGGGGGAGTCAAGCGGTCTTGGTTAGCTAGACCACCCAATCCTTGTCGGAGCTCCGACTCATGAGAAGAGTTCGGCATGCGATCGAGGATTCAAGGGTAGCGTTTTGAAGAGCGCGGCACAAGGATCGACATAAGCACACATGCATTACACAAAATTCCGTAGAACTCTTATTCCAGACAAAGGAAGGTCACAAAATTCCGTAGAACTCTTATTCCAGACAAAGGAAGGTCGCGAGAGAACATTGTCGTAAGTACGGTTTCGAGCCTTTTTTGATGTTGGATCCACGATTTTTTCACACCATGGTATAGGGATGTCGTATGCTATCCGAGATGGGTGTTTATTCCACATTCGGTAAAGTTTTTAGGCGAAATTTGTATCATATGATTCGTATCGCATTACACTTTTGTGATCTCTTACTGAATTATCGAGTGCATGTGAATGAAAAATATATTTTCGTGAGGTAGGTAATAGTAGGAACAAGTGCATGTGATATGGTCGATATTGCACGGGATGTCGTCAGAGTCGTTTCCAGTTCTAAACCAACTATCATCGAGTAGAAAGCTATGCTGATCGATCAGGAAGTTATGATGATTGATTTGTGTTGATCGATCATGCGGTATTGGATGACCGATTATTTACGTCATGGATTATCGATCATGGTTCAATTATGATCGATCAATACTGATCGATCAACAAAATAATATGATCGATCATTCTGGGATTGTGGGCCCATCTGGAGCAAAAAATGATGGATTTTGACTATGAAAGTGTAAACTAAGCCCATAATATGACATTATGATATATGATAAATGTCAAGAATAATTAAAATGAATTGATAAATGAATGAAATGGGTCCAATCTGAAATTAGATGATAGGAATTTGATGCAGCGAGTCGTCGGTGAGTGAGGGCATCTTGAGCATCCTATGTACGACTTGGGATCCCATGCTTGAGTTCCATCTCATGAAGCGGATGAGTTTCTCGTTGCCTCTGTCTTTCCATGCCATGGTGAACATCTTAAGTGGTATGAGGGAGGTGTTGCCAATGGATAGGGCATGCTCCCCTTAGGGCCTCGGGTAGAATCTCAGATGGTTGCGAACTCAATAGTTGGTTTGGTTGGGGGGGCACGTTGATTGGCGCACCGAGGTGCTGATTTAACGATGTCCGTCATGTTACTCGGAGTGTGTGTGTCAAGTAATTGTGGCTGGTAGTCTACATTTCACTTTTTCACTTTGGGTTAACACTTAATGTTGACCAGTGTAGGCCACAATAGTCAGTACTCTAGGTGGTTGCACTTAGCGAGGAGTTCTGTGATTTGTGATTGTCGAAGGTATCGATTACTGGTGTATAAGGAGGTGATGTGGTAGTCAATGGCTTTTTTCGACTATGGTTTGGGGGATCTTGGTGATCGATGCCCTGATTCATGCACCACACCATTATAGACTTTCATTGACGGTAGTGGATTTTGACGGTCTCGAAACCAGACTCGTAGAATTGAGTTGAGATAAACACTTTGGGACAAAATATGGGAACGTGCATAAGGAATAAGTGAAGCTAGTGGATGCGTTGGGAAATTAGTTAGGATGCTTGTAGCCCATCTACATGTCTACAGAGACATCCCAATCCTAAGGTACTACATGTCTTAGAATCGTGGCGTGAGGTCCCACGTGGATCAAGATTGTAAATTATCCATGGTGCTTGAATAAAGGAATTTAATGAAAAGGATCAAAGAGTTATTCTTTTAGCGAGGGTGTGTTACTCTGTTGTCTCTTTTGCACACTTTACTTTAGTTCTTTACTTTTGTTGCAGTGTTAGCACCGTACCGAGCAATTGCTCATAACATAGCCTTCTGCGTGGATCCAATAGGTGTACAGGAGCAACCGCAACAGTGAGCGGCATTGGCTTGGAGGAGACTTTTGGGACAACTACACCTTGTTGTGGTACTATTGCAGTAGTTACTTCTGTTGCTTTTCCTTGTAGCTTTTGTTGAGAAACATTTTATGTATATGCCTCTCCACGCCTCTCCTCTATCCGTCCTTGCGTACCACTTGTCCTAAAAGGTTACATAGTCATCAACTAACTACCCATCCTCTTTTAAGCATTGATTATCTCTTATCTCTTAATGACATTACCAATCGTATACCATTTATCTCATGATCATTATTGCTTATCCCACATTTTTTAAATTAAGAAATAAACACAGAATAGTGAATAGCTCCAACTAGTTCCACTGTGATCATTGAAATTTGATCTGGATAGCTACCCAAGATAGTTTTTAGGAAAGCGACCACACATGCGTATACTTTTTTAGAAAAATGATCAAGAAATTCATTCATCATGAAGCACCAATGCTAGAATTTAACATACAGGAATAAGAGTAGGCACATCCACACATGAGAGGAAACCAAGTGACTGCAAAATACCAAAAAATATCATCAGAGCCAACCCCAAAAGAGGTGCAAGTCACAACAAAGAATCCCGAAAGCATCCAAAAACCACGAAATATATCCAGCCTCAGGACGAGCAGTAGAGCGAGACAGCTACTGAAAGCCACATAACCCGAACAAAACCACATCAAAAAAGATAGGACAGTAGTTCCCCACAAAAATAAGCCACGACCAGAGAAAAGATGTTCAATATTGATTTTTGCCCGATCTGCCCCCTGGATGGACTCCTGGAAGAAATAATCACCAGACGCTTTGAATCCACCCTGTCTGGTGCAAGCAAATTTGTGATGCAACTGCTAAAATTTTCGGGATGTTCATCGGAAGACCCTCGAAAGCGATCTTGTAACGGGCTCTCCAAATCGACCACACATGCGTATAGGATCATGAGATCGAACCATTTTCTGCAATCTTTCCTTTACGCGCCACGTAAGTCACATTGCGGGTTGTTTTAACGGTACTATGCGCCCAAACAAAGAATATAAGATCCGGGTGGAACCATTTCCCCAAAACCCGATTAACCTCATGTTAGAATTCCCCGATATTGCTTCTGCTTCACTGTTCCCTCGCCGTTCTCGGATCCCTAAAACTTTCGCCATCTCCTCCCCCTCGCTGCTCTCTCGCCGATCTTGCCGCTTGGTGTCGATCGGCTCCTCCTCCTCCTCCACTTCAGTTGGTGACTTCTGCTCGACCCCGCCTCCACCTCCCTTGTAGCTGCTCGCCTCCGTCTCCTCCCGCTTGTTGCTTGCCATCGCCGACCACTACCATTCCCATTTGCCTCCAACCGTCTCTTACTTGATAGGTATGTCGCATACGACCCTGGTACTCATTTTAACTTTATTTTTTAACAAGGGTTTGCTGCTTCTGTGTTGTGATCGCTGCTACAGCCGCACTTTCCCAAATTGTTTGCTTTCAGTTGAATGTTTTTTCATTGTGATTACTACTGCTGATTTTTCACCAAATTGTTTGCATTATATTAGTTCAAATATTACATTATTGTAGTTTAATTGGTTTGGTATGGTTTGTAATATTGAATGAAATGACGTTTGGATTCTAAATCGAAAAGATGGGTTTACAAAAAAATTAAAGTTGTAACCAAATCAATCTTTAAAATAATTCAGTTTGTGATCTACTTTGATTTTTTATGTGCACAATATTAACTTTTTCTACTCTATTATGAAAATATAATTAGGATATTTTTAGCTTTTTCATCAGCTAATTGTATTCTTCGTGGTTGAATGCTTAGGCAAGCAATGACATTTACGCCACCATTTGCGGTCAAAGGTTTTTTTACATTTAATTATTTTTGAATTAAAAATTAGAAAATCACATATACCCCACATACACCCCACATACTGCTTATTTATTATTTGGCGACTAGTTCGAACACATACGGCATCCTGAACCTTGCTCAAGAACAAATTTACTTTATTCCAACTTCGGAATTGGGACATGCTCAGCTTATTACTCTAACATATCTTTCATTCATTATCCCGCATCACATGGGGATTTATCGTGCTATTTTTTTTTCTCATTGTGTTTTTCTCATTGCTCCTTTTTGTTTCTCCCGATCACATTTTTTTGCCTTTTCAACTAGAGTAGTATTAAGAACTTCTTGCTATTATAAGAAGATATATTTTTCTGTATTGCAGATACTTGCTAGTAAGAGTGGCAGAATTTTTGTTTATTCTGGTAATGCGCAGTGAATATACTTTTCTTGAATGTTATTCAAGAAGTGAGATCTTACACATACTATTTTTTTTGTAAGAAGCTTTTGTTTTTGTTATCTGACAAGTGCTGAAAAGATCATAATGTTTGAAACTGTTTGCATCTTGTCTTACAGTACTCTTAATACTTCTGGGGTGCTTGTTTCTTCAGTTGGTCCAAGTTTATTCATGTCTCTCTCCAGTTTCGATATATGTGCTTGCACGTGCTTGTGAATGTGTGGATGTTAGAGACTTTTGTGAGATAGACCTTTTCGTTTAGATGGTTCTAAGACCCTCTTTTACTTCTTTGAATGTTTTATGGATATTTATTTACTCATTGCTTTTATTTGATTCCATGACAGTTTCTAGAAAATGGCCGCTCCCGGAAGATCCATGTTAATGTCACTTCTTTTGTTCATCATTATTCTGTCTCTCATGGAGATGTACAAAGCGAAGTTGGCATCTTCTGAGTTGCTGACAATTGCCGGTGGCCTTATAAGTTCTCTGTTATTTCTCATGATGTTTACTGTAAGTCGAAGATCACTACTAGGTTATAAATCCTCAAATTGATGGAGCAGTGCATATAATGGATATTCAATGATTAACTGATTTGGTCTATTTGCACTTCAGCATCTATTATTGTATTCTCCCAGTTAATCTCAAATTAGTAGAACATTGCTTCGGTCTGGATGGATTCGGTGTTTTTACTACTAGTATTGTCAAAGGTACGATGGACTTGCATGTGCTTAAAGTCCAAATGCCTAAGGCGTTAGGTGTTCGGTCATGAAAACTGAGATCATATATATATATATATATATAGCCTGAATTACAATTTACGATTAATCAAATACATATGTATACATGTCTTTATGTCAAAGTTCACGTTTATATGTATATGTGTGCATGCATTAGTGTATGTATAGATGTATATGTCTAAGTATACATGTATGTAGATACATGTATAAATGTATATGCTTTGACTTTAAAAAATGTATAAATGTAAATGCATGCATGTGTATATATTCATGTGTACGTATACATGTATGTATATGTATATATGCGTATACATATTGTTGTATCTATGTATACACGTGTGTCATACATGCACATATATGTATGTATTAGTGTATATGTTGATGCGTGTATACATGTGGGCATGCACGTGTGATACAGACTCAGAACTAATATCTTTATGTGTAAATGTATGTGCATAAAGTAGTTAGAACAATTTTATGTATGTATAGTATGTGTACTGTAAATGCTTATAATTTAAGTATGTCTGCGTGTGTGCATATGTATACATATATGTGTTAGTAGGAGGGGCGATCCTGTGAGATGGGGTTTTTGTGAGATGGTGAGATGGGTAATCTCAACTGCTCATTTACCATCATTCACGGCATGAGACCCGGGTGGATTTAGATAGAATAATTAGTGGAACATGTGTTTCAAATTTCGTGTAAAAAATCCTAAAATATCCATCTGGGGTGTCAATTTCAACAATTCCGAGTTCGTTAAAATTCGGTAGTCTTGCTGGAAGGGATGGAAGTCTCGAATTGAGTTGAAATTTGAATGGCACCATGGTGATATATGGTGATCTAAATCCCCCCATGTTTCATGCCGTGAATGATGGTAAAATAAGCGGTTGAGATTACCCATCTTACCATCTCACAAGAGCCCATCTCACATGATCGCCTCTCGTGTTAGTAGTACTTGAAAGTAGTATCTTTTTTTTCGAGAGGAACTTGAAAGTAGTATCTATCTAATATAAAAAATGTAAAAGTGGGAAAAATAAGGAGAAGTGGGTAAAAAGACCATCTACCTTCAAAGGCCACCTTGAGTGCATGACGCCTGGGTCATATACTCGCATGGGAGGCTCTTGAGGCAAAATGTCCCGCCTCGTCTTGGCAACTATGCGGGAACCTCGAATACCTTTGTTGAGATATATGTATCTCATTGTATTTATTTCTTATTTCTCTTTCTTTCACGTGTCACTGATGTAATTTACTTAGGGCTTTTCTCATATATAAGAGAGCCCTATGGTCTCTACAATGCTACGCCATTCTATTTTTCCAATATGGTGTCGGAGCATCGATTCTAAACCAGGGTTCCCTTATCCCATCCTAACCCTACCCCCTGCCAACCGCTGCTCCGGCCTTTCCCCCGTCGGTCGCTGCCAGCCATAGCCGCCTCCTTGCTGCCCGCCCTCTACCGCTACCGCTGGCCAGCATCGGCTGCCATCTGGGCCGCCGCCCTTTCGGGTTTCGGGCAGACGTCCCACCTCCGGCCGGCCACCGCCCCATCTTCGGGGGGCTACCCCACCTCCATCGGTCTGCAGTTCGACCACTGCTGTAGCCGGATACAGTCTGATTTCGACCGAGAATCGTGATTTTGGACACATAAACCACGCTTTTCGACCCTAGACTACAACAAGGATTGAAGAGGATGGTTGTATGAGTCTACACGTAGAGTCGTCACAATATTCAGTCGTTTGAGTTGTTTCATTTTGAAATATGGGATCCTACTCGTGTTCCCAATCATCAGGGGCATCGGTTCATATGGTTGCTGTGGATGAATTTTCTAGATTATCTTGAGTTTTTTGTTAAAGAATAAGTCCGAAGCTGGTCCTGTCATCAAATCGTTTCTTATTGAAATTAAGAACATTTTTATGCTAATGTGAAGTTTATTCGAACTGACAATGCTAAGAATTTTTCACATTAGAACTGTCTGATTTTCTCTGATCTCTTAGTATTGTTCATTAGACTTCTTGTTCTTACACTTCGCATCATAATGGTGTTGTTGAACGCAAACATCGTCATCTTCTTGATGTCACAAGTACTCTTTTGATTCAGAGTCGAGCTCCTCATTTTTTTGGGGTGATGCGCTTCTTACTGCATGTTATTTAGTGAACCGCATGCCTTCCACAGTCCTTGGAGAAAAGATTCCTTTCTTGATTGCGTTTTCCGAGAAGGACCTATTCTCCCTTACTCCTAGGATTTTTGGATATGTGGCCTTTGTTCACAATGTTACTCCTGGATGTGACGAACTCTCTCCAAGAGCTGTCAAATGTGTGTTCGTTGGCTATTCTCGAACCCAAAAAGGGTATAGATGTTTTGATCATGTAGGGAGAAAGTATTATATCTGATGTCACATTTTTTGAGTCTATTATGTATTTTTCTCCTACATGTGACATGTTGTCTAACTCCGACTCTGGAAAGGATCTTTTTGTTCCACCACCTCCGTTATCTCCACCTATACCACTTCATGTTGAGTCACGGTCATCTCCACCACCACCTCCATCTACCCTGGCACAGTTCTTGTCACGTTTTTACATTCACGGGTCCTCTACTCGCCCATCTGCTCACACACCTTCCCCGTCATCCAGCACGCCTCAAGTATGTACTGAACACATTGTTCTACTTACGGCACTAGTGATATGCTTGTACAGAGGATACTTATGCATGAGGAGTTGATAACAAGGAACAGAGAGGCCGATGATCTTGATGTACCTATCGTCTTGAGGAAGGCGTATCGTAACTATGCCACTTATTGTCTAGCTGCTCATGTTTCCTTGGATTATCTTTCAGAGGAGTACAAGATGTTTGTCATGGGACTCTCGGCTGTCACTATACCACAAACATACCATGAGGCCGTACAGGATAGTAGCCGGCGTCTTGCCATGAGGAGGAGATGACCGCTTTACAGTCTCGTGGTACCTGGAGTGTTGTTTCTGCTCTTCCAGGTGCTTCTGTTATAGGGTGCAAATGGATCTTTACAATGAAGTATTGGGCATATGGCAATGTGGGTTGCTGCAAGGCAAGGTTTGTAGCACCTAGATTTATGGAGTAGACTATCAGGATACCTTCTCACCTGTGGCCAGACATTCGGTATTGCGCATTCTTCTATCGGTTGCTGTGTCTCGGGAGTGGCCTCTTTACCAACTTGATGTGAAGAATGCGTTTCTATATGGAGGAGGTATACATGCAACAACCACTGGGGTTTGGTGCTGAGGGGGAGCCTCAGAAGGTGTGTAGGCTCCATAAGGAGATTTAAGGCCTGAAACAGAGCCCGAGAGCTTGGTACCAGAAGCTATCGGAATTGATAGAGAACCAAGGGTTTGCGTGGTCTAGTGTGGATGATTCGCTGTTTGTCCAGAGGATACTGAAAGGTACAGTTGCTATTCTGGTTTATGTTGATGATAATTATTGTCACGGGTGATGATGAGCAGGGCATTCAGGCTGCCAAGGATTTCTTAGGTTATCGATTTGTGACTAAGGATCTTGATAGTCTTCGTTACTTCCTTGGATTAGAGTTCGTCAGGAACCAGCGTGGTCATGTGATGATCCAGAGGAATTGTGGCTGATCTTCTACTTGAGAAATGGATGGCAGGGTGCAAGCCTGCTACTACTCCTATGGATCCGAGCATGGGATTATATGATGAAGACGCTGAGGAGGTAGACAAGAGGAGATACAAGGGGCTTGTTGGCAAGCTTTTCTATGCTAGAGCGTAAAAAAAAAAGCTTTTCTATGCTACTATCACCAGGCTAGACATATTCTTTGCTGTAAGTAAGGTGAACCAGTTCATGGAGCATCCCATGAAGGTTCATATGGATGCTATCTATATGATTTTGAGATATTTGAAGTCTTCACCAGGTACTGGTCTTATATTTAGCAAAGGTACATCTCTTGAAGTAACAACTTGTGCAGTTGCAGATTATGCAGGATGCCCTAGAGACAAAAGTCTGCTTCTGGCTTTGCTATTTTTGATGGGAGCTCACTCTTGTCATGGAAAAGCAAGAAGCAGACAGTGGTTGCTAGATCCAGTGTAGAGTCTGAGTATAAAGCGATGGCTCAGGGGAGCACAGAGATGATGCGTGTTAAATCGGTTTTGACTGATCTTGCAGTTAAGGTACCTCTTCCCATGCAGCTTCTATGTGACAATCAAGAAGCTCTTTTTATTGTTAATAATCCTGCATTCCATGAATGGACCAAGCATATGGAGGTGGATTGCCACTATACCAGAGACATGATCCATAAGGGTCTCATATCCACCTCCCAGATTCTCCTAGAGATCAGATGACTGATCTCTTCTCCAAATCTCTTGCTAGAGGTCCATTTCAGAGATGTTCCAAGCTGAGCATGATAGACATATATGCTCCAGCTTGAGGGGAAGTGTTGAGATATTTGTATCTCATTGTATTTATTTCTTATTTCTATTTCTTTCATGTATCACTGATGTAATTTACCCAGGGCTTTTCTCTTACATAAGAGAGCCCTAGGGTCTCTATAATGCTATGCCATTCTATTTTTCCAACCTTCAACATCGCTGACAAAAACAACCTCGGAAACTTGCTTTGACACCTTTGTGATTGCGGAGCTGAAGTTGATGAGTGCAAATGGTGGATATGTCTACCTTGCACAGGAGTGCTAACCTTGAGTGTTTCCTTCTGTGCTACTGCGTTGGACAGGGGGGAGGTAATCCTATTGCATGATGATTCTTGAATAGTGGTGGAGTTTTGGGATTGACCATACACTTGTAATATCACAGAGTCTGAAATTGAGGATTTGCATGAAGTTCTTGGAGAGCATGGGATGTGATTCTTGATTGGAGTTTTTCATTTTCTAGAGATGTTGTATAGACTTTAGAGTTTACCTTTCATATGGAATCTGGCATGGCTTTTGCTCCAAATTTGCTATTTATTTTTAGATTGTTTTCCAAGGTTAACAAGGGAGTTATATCAAAAAAAAGTCTAACCAGTGGGTTAACCTATATTTTGGGTTACATAGCATTTAACGAAGCTCTGTTAACTACCTTTTTTCATCATGTCCTATTTGCTTCCCATCAAGACTTACATTCGTACATCTTTTATCCATAGTATTCATAATTTGTACATTTTTATATTACAATCTTTTTACACTAAAATATTATCATATTTAATATATCTTTGTTGATTCCTCTGTTTCATAATATTCCCATCATTTACTGCAATATGCACAATTGTCACATATGTGCTTATCTAAATATTATTCATCTTCCGAATAACTAAGGTAATCTGATGTTCTGATATTTTCTAATTGTTCCATGCCATTGCCAGTGGGATGCGTAGAAAAATCCTCGTTCACTCATTTTTGTAGGTGACAAATGCTTGTATGGGAAGCATGGAGTTGTAATTGTAGTGATAGGACACTTCCTTGGGGTTGAGCAGATGTGTACGTGGCAGTTGGGGGCGTTGGCTGAGACATGGTGCATGTATGGGGGCATTGGCTGGGACGCGGTGCCTGTAGTTTGTCTCAAGAGCATGCGGACATGATCATATGGGAGTTTGGTGCGTGTGAGGTCCGGGCCACAATGTTTGATTTAAATGCAGATTGCTCTTCATGTCGAGATAGGTTTCTAGTTTTTTAAGGAATTTGGGATGTTGTCGAGAACAACGTCATGGAATTGATCACGAAATTCATACAAGGAAATCAAGGTCTTTATCTTTTGAATAGAGAACCTTTTTTTTCTTTTGTCTAAAAGGGAGATCGCATATCGGGTGGGGGACTTTAGGTCGATAGCTCTCTTTAATGCTATCTATCTCATTGTGACCAAGGTGATAGCAAATCATCTTCGGGGGTGTCGTGTTCTATCATTTCTCGGTGCAGTCGGAGTTCATTCAGATGGACATATGATATGATTGACAATGTGGTGATGGCTAATGAGATTATTTCTGTCTGGATGAGGTGGAAAGTCAGAAGGGATGTTGTGGAAGGTAGACCTTTTTAAAGCATTCAACTACATGGACTAAAGATTTTTGAACTTCCCTTTATAAGAGAGGTTTTCTGGAGATTTGGATTACGCGGATGATGAGATGCATCATCGTGACATTGTACTCGGTTTCGGTCAACGAGCAACCAAAGGGAGGTTTTTTCAATCACATCTTGGGGTCAAGTAGGGGTGCCAATTGGTGTCTCTCATGTTTGTTATTGTGTCTGATGTGTTGATCATGATGGTTGAAAAAGTCACGTTGGAGGAGTTTTGCTAGGGGTATAAATTATAATAGGGAGGAACTCTCGATATTGATGTTGTAGTATCATGATAATACAATTTTCTTGGGAAGAGGTGGTGATGAAGGAGGCCTGTGATATTTAAATGATTTTGGAGATTTTTGGTGATTTATTTCAGGCCTCATGACCAATCTAGATATATCCGCGTTTGCACCTTTTGGAATGTTGCAGGTAGAGATTCATGATTGCGGGATAACCTTGGTACCCCTTGTGCAAGACCACCCCTTACCTATACGGGGTTGCCTTTGGCTTGTGTTAGGCTTAGGTATGTAGATTGATTACCTTGGTTGGAGAAACTGGAGAAGAAGGTTGTTGGGAGGCTAGTTTCTGTTGAGGACCTGAGGGGTGGTCGTATGGTGCTTTTGAAGATGGTGTTGTCTATCATCCATGTATTTTTTATCTTTTCCCAATTGCTGCCAACAGGTTATGGGTGTGCTTAGAATCATTGATCCAGTGATTTTTTGGGTCCAACTCTGTGAGGGCAACCTCTAGAGTCCATGTGGTGGTCCAGAATTTTGTGACACTGCCGGTTGAGAATGGTGGTATGGATCTGCTATGCCTTGTAAAAAATGAACAAAGCATTGTTGGTCAAATGTGTATGGAGTATTTGGGGTGAGGGTGATGCAGATTAAAATATTTATTTTTTGTTGCAATTTTATTGCAATTTTTAAATTTTGTAAAAATCAAGGGTCACAACCTTTCGATGTGTCTTTTAGATTTGGATGTATCTTTTAAGTGAGTGGTTGCATGTTTAAATGGGTTAAATCTCCTATATAAAGCAACCTACTCAATTGTAATAGGAGCATAAAATGAAGTAAAAGTTGATCAGCTATTGGCTTTATCCTCGTTTCACCTTTGAATTTCTTTCTCCTTTCAAATCCTCCAATCCATTTCACTTCCCACATCTTCTCCTTTCCCACACAACTTGGCGTGCTCCTCCCTATCCACTTACCTCAATTTTTTTTCTTCTCACTTGTCAACAATTCTTCCCTAAATTTTATCTGCATCAATTGGTATCAAAGCATGGAAGCCGAATCGTTCTTATGATTCAACGATCTCGTTGAGTATTGGTGGACGAAGTTTGAATTTAGTTGTCTCGGCCACGGTGTGCATTTACGGTAGAAGAAATTCAAACATCGCCTCCAAGCAACCATGAACGTAGAACGGTGGCTAGACTCATTGCTAGAAGAAGGTATACGAAGATCCACTCAATACAAAACCTATAGAAAGCGTGTTCTATGGAGACAAATCAGTTTAGAAGAAAATTTCGTTGATACAACTCTTAGTCAAGAACAAGGCACGTTCCACACAACAGTCATCCAACCCATGTTCGCTGAAGACAAAATAGAAGTAGAACCCATATACGATGAAACGGGGGATGAGGAATCTAAAGTTCCATCAACGGCAATGTCCATACAAGGGGAATTGGATGAATACAAGGATGAAAAAACTTCTTTGAATGCTGTCCAGATGCTTCCAAACCAGATTCAGAGGAAGATTCACCAGCAACCCCTCCTCACGAAGCAGCTGCCATCAGCACCACCACCCGTCTCCACTACAAGCATGAATGATGGCACCTCCAGCTATTCAGGGAACAACAAACCCGACTTAATGACGCATGGAACCACTGTAAGTCTTCCTTTTTTAACTCAAAATGCGGTGTAGACTACTAGACCTTGTGCTCAAGCAATCATAGGTGCACAAATAGGGGTTGTGACAACCCCAACGACTCAAGGAAGCCTCGTCAGACCCATTCCTACAGCAGTAACGATGAAGTTTGGAGTTCACACTGCCTCCAAATCTGATCTCACTGCCAATCAGGCCGTCATTGCCATCACCAGAGTGCCAACCTCTCTTCAGTTCAGCCTCCACAGTACCATCACTTGCACATCGCATGGAGCTCCACTGTTGCTGCCTACGCATGCCTCGACAGCTGTGTTGTCGATCATGGCTCCATTTTTGGGGTTGCTGCCGCCAATGCCACATCCATCGTCGTTGGTTGAAGCTCCATCATAGGAGCATATGGGGCTCTTGGAACTACTACCCTCGTCATCTTCTCATACTGCTGTCGTTGTCGCTGGAGGTGCATGCATTGGAGCCCTAATCGCAAATCCCAGCGGCAACATTGGAGTGCGAAGCAAGAACGATTGCTCCGTTTGCCCCGTATCGCTGGAGGTGCATGCGTTGGAACCGTAATCGCAATCCCATCGGCAGCGTTGGAGTGAGAAGCAAGAACGATTGCTCTGTTTGCCTCGTATCGCTTGGTGTCGCTGCAACTATTGCCAAGGGACAGAGGATACTCAAAACCCTAAGATGGGTTCTGCATTGTCATCTCATGGGAGCTGCAAGAAAAAAAAGAGAGAAAGATGGGATTGTTTTAGGTAAGTTTCGAATATACCCCTCTACGAAAAGCCTTCTATGAACAGGTTATGCATTGGAAACTCCTAAAAGAAATATGGAAATGGGATTTAGGGGAAGAAATGTTGCGTCTAAGGCCACTGGATCAATTTTCTTTAAAAAAGAAGTCTTCAAAATTGGAAGCTGTGCACCATCCAGATTTTTTAAGAATTGCACGGTACATGATGTTTTAATTTTCCAAGTCTTCCAAAACTGGCGACCATGACAAAAAACTGTTCTATAATGCTCCTAGGACGGTGAAAAGGGAAATATAATCGATACATTCCATTGTGACCCTAGAGCTCTCTTATATAGGAGAAAAAACCTATGGGAAAGTTACATAAAGTAGATAGAGGCAAGGTTCAGGAAAGCAGTATGCATATGCGTTTGGACAGGTCACGGAATAACACTTAAGCAATATGCGGGGTATATGCGGTTCTACGCGGTTTCCTAAATTTTTATTTATAAATAAATATATATATACACAAGTGACTACAACAGAACTAAATTTATGTATAATTGTGGTCCAACAGAAGATCTAAGAAAATTAACTATCATATAGAGTTCAAAACAATCTCTATCAATCAAATATCAATACTTCAATAGAACGGTTAGCAAACAAAATAATTGACAACAATCAACAAAATAGAAAAGTTAGCACACAAAATGCCTCTATTGTTGAATATAATGTCATTTACTTCTATCGTTATATTTATAACTGACCCTCCATCAAAAGTACCAAACTTTACATATAATATATTGCATTTATAATAACTATTAGTTGATTAAATTAGTTTGCTAAATTATTAATATATTATTCTTTTTCTTCCTTGCGTGTTTACTCCAATCTCGCAGTACAACTACTTTGACGATGATTTTAAATGATCATGGAATGCTTGGTTGGCATACATGCAAAAGCAAGGAAAGCGTGGCACAAATAACACAATAAAAACGTGGCACAAATTAAAAGAAATAAAAATAATAAAAAAATATATATGCGGCCGCACATACCGCATATACAGTTGCACAACCCGCATATGCGACCCGCATAAGCGTACAGGGCGCATAAAGGGGGGCTTCATGAAAGCGGTGCGCTGAGAGCACAACATACGCATATATGGCCGCACATGCCGCTTTCGTGAACACTGGATAGAGGAATAAAAAATATGAATAAAGGACAAATAGAGACAACTATCTCAATACTCCCCATGAAGCTGGAGCATATATGTCTATAATGCTCAGCTTGGAGCAACAACGATGGAATGAACCTCTAGCAAGTGCTTTGGTGAACATATATGCAATTTGATTTCCTGAAGTAACACGAGAAGTGGAGATAAATCCTTTCTGAATCATATCTCCAGTGTAGTGACAGTCTGCATCGATGTGCTTGGTTCTTTCATGGAAGACATGATTATTGACTATGAATATATCGGCCTGGTTGTCGCATTGGAGGTGCATGGGAAGTTGCATCTCAATAGTCAGGTCAGTCAGGATGGATCTGACCCACATCATCTCTGTGCTACCTTATGCCATGGCTCTGTATTCTGATTCAACACTAGATCTAGCAACAACCTTCTGTTTCTTACTCTTCCATGAAACAAGTGAACTCCCTACAAAGACAACGAAGCTTGAGATAGACTTCCTATATTTAGGACATCCTGCGTAATCTGCATCAACACATGTTATTACTGCAAGGGATGTATCTCTACTGAATAAGAGTCCTGCACCTGGAGAAGTCTTCAAATATCTCAAAAGTCAAAATCATATATACAACATCCATATGTACCTGTTTGGACTGCTCCATAAAATGGCTATCCCTGCTCACTGTGAATGATATATCAGGTCTGGTAATTGTGACATATAAAAGCTTCCCCCCACAAGCTCTCTATACCGTCTCTTATCAACCTCCTCAGTGTCATTATCATAGTGTTTAACATTAGGATCTATCGGAGTAGTGACAAGCCTACATCATGTCATGCCCGTCTCAGCCAGGAGAACATTAACATACTTCCTTTGCGTCATCACCATGCCATGCTGATTCCTTGCAAATTCGAAGCCAGGAAATCATGGAAGGCCGTATCAGCGATATATCGGCGATATATCGTCGATATTTCAGTTTCGCCAGTCACTGTATCTCGATATCCATCTGTATTTCCATTTACATGGTGTTGGCGATATATATAGCCGAAACAAAGCATATTCCTTTCTTAATTTACAAGGTTTCGGTGTCCCATTTCCGTTATAAAAAGCCATTTCACCCTCCATTTCGTGCATCTCGATGGTGAAGGCTGTAGGTGCTTGGGTTCCCTTCTTCCATATTTCTATTGCATTTTGAGGTATGATATTCTCTTAATTAATGAATAAAATTACAAAATTAGTTACGGCTTTTGTTCATGGTGGTTATTTGATGCCTAATCTTCCTTTTTTTGTAAAATTTGGAATGAACGATGTTGGATCTCATATTTTAGACTTAGGAAACATGATTTCAAGGTGATTTTTGTTAATAAAAGTTGTGTAATCAATTAAATCCGAAAATAAAAAATATATATTTACAATTTATTGAGATTTTTGTTTATGTAATTTGGGGCTTTTGATTTTTGTGCGGTATAAGGATCATAGTTCTCATAAATTATCTATGTGTGTTATCTAAGTGTATATTTGTAGTATTTCATGTTATAAGAACTTGAATGGAATCCATTTCCAATAATTATAAGTCAAGAATCAACATTTCGATGACTGATATGTGCGATACCGATATATGCGATATATGGTCTATAAGTGATCGATATGTGTGATATAAGTGTGTATTTGTAGGTTATTTTTTGTTTTAATATCTTGGATGATCTTAATTTCTGAAAAAATGCCAAAAAATAGCTTTTTTGAGCCATTTTCGTCACTGAGGAGGCTGAGGACCTTGACGTGCCCATTGTTTTACAGAAACAGAGGCGTACTTGTGCTACGTACCCTCTTGCTTCTCGTGTTTCGCTTGTACGTTTCTCATAGGAGTTTCAGAGGTTTGTTGTTAGACTATCTGTTGTAGATATACCACGGACATATCAGGAGGTTTTACATACTAGTCAATGATGTCTTGCTATGGGGGAAGAGATGGATGTGTTATAGTCTTGTGGCACGTGGAGTATTGTTCCTGCTCCACCTGGTGTGTCTGTTGTGGGGAGCAAGTGGGTGTTTATAGTGAAACACCGTGCAGATGGTAGTGTAGATAGATACAAGGCCATACTTGTTGCTCGTGAGTTCACCCAAACATATGGGGTGGACTATTAGGATATGTTTTTTTCCTGTCCCTTGGCATTCTACATTGAGGATTCTTATTTCTGTTGTCGTGGTACGTGATTTACCTCTCTTTCAATTAGAAGTCAAGAATGCCTTCTTGTATGGTAACTTGCAGGAGGAAGTCTACATGCAAGAGCCATCGGGTTTTGCTGCTGAGGGGGGGTCTCATATGGTTTGCAAACTGGACATGTGATGACTGAGAATTACATGGTCAAGATCATCCAAGGGGCTGATGTGTCTTATTCATGTTATTCGATTGCTTGGGAGGATATGGACTACTCGTTCTTTGATTATGAGTGTTTTATGGAGGTATGGAGTGAGGTCGGGATTGCTGAGGTGGTTGTCATGAGCATGTCTGGTTTTTGGCTGTCTTTCGTGGCAAACAACAAACTGGGGATTTATGTAAATCAAATCCCTAGCTGTCATATAGGCTTTATGGCTAGCTCCTAACAAGTAGTTTTTTTCTAGGCAAGATTCTACGTGGAAAATGTGATAGAACATGCCGAGGCTCATACAAAACCCTAATTTCTGTTCTAAGTTTGTGAAATATAGTTTTGATGTGCATCATTATGGGTACTCATCCCTTTTTTCCTGAAAACCATTGGCGAAACCTGTAATCGAAAAAGATTGTTACCTTTATAATGGCATAAGTCGTTGTTTTGGTCAGTACTTATCATAAATAATGCAGATTTTTCAAGAGATTGGCTAGTGGGAGACGCCAACGGAACTTGGTTAAATCAATCGTGCCAGATGGTGTGAGAGTGGAAGTTGATCATGAGATAGGACGTACGGTGGCAGAGCATTTTTCAGAGTTTTCCGAACGAACATACAGAAGGATCTGGAGATGGACTGGCTTGGGTGCAAGCCAACTTTCCAGGCATCATGCTGATAGTTTGGTTGTGAACTTCATGGAAGAGGAGGTAAAAACTGCGGTTTGGAGTTTGAATGCAGATGGTGCACTTGGACATGATGGGTTCTCTTTGTTTTTCTTTAAAGAATTTGGTCAACAATCAGGAGAGAGGTGGTGGATGTAGTGATGGAATTTGCTAACGGTAATGCTGGAGTGGAGAGAATTAACAAGACCCTCATTTTCCTCCTGCCCAAGAAGGAGGGTGCCATTTACATAGGTAACTATCGCTCAATTGCTCTATCCAATGCCCCCTATCTAATTTTAGCCAAGGTACTGGCAAATAGACTGAGTAGAGTCCTAGATCACATTATCTCTCCTCTGCAGTCGATGTTTATTTCTAAGAGGAATATTGGGGACAACCTAGCAATATTGATAGAGATAATTGCAAACCGGAAGATGCATGAGGTCAAAAGAGTCTTGTGGAAAGTGGACTTCTCCAAGGCTTATGACACACTTGATTGGCAGTTTCTTTGGCATCGCTTGCAGGGCGGGATTTCCCGGATATATGGATATCTTGGATGAAGCGATGTGTCACCATGGTGACATATTCGGTCCTCATCAACGGCCGTCGTGAGGGAGGATTCTACCAGCCACAGAGCAGAGTTCGTCAGAGGTGCCCCCTTGTACCATTACTTTTTATTATCGTTGCTGATGTGTTGCCTTGCATGGTGGATCAGGTATTGCAGCGGAGATTCACCGCAGTTTTTTCCATTGGAGATACTAATGTGCCTCTACTTCAATACGTCGACAACATCATCTTTTTCATTGAAGGAGTGAAAGAGGATGATAAGGGGTTGGCAACAACTCGAGATTTTTGGGGAGCTTTCTGGATTCATACTAAACCTCCGTAAGTCTACGGCTATTCCATTTGGTATGGAGGATTTGGAAGCTCAAACATGTTGTATAGAGCTTGGAACCGAGAAAGGATCCTTGCCAGCTCGTTACCTTGGTTTACCATTATCATGTGGCAGACTTAGGAGTACCGATTGGCTTCCTTTGATTGAGAAGATGGAAAGAAAGTTGCCTGGTTAGCGTGCAACTGCCCTGTCTCGAGGGGGACGGTTGGTGCTCTTGAAGGCGGTACTTTTGCGACCCTTGTTTTCTTCCTGTCAGTGAGACTCCTTCCTGTAGGTATACGATGACGACTGGAGCTAATAATGAAGAGGTTCTTTTGGGGAAAGTCATACCAAGAGAGATCTGGAGTTCATCTTGTGGATTGGGATACGATCACTCAATCTAAATCCGCAGGTAGGCTTGGTGTTCGTTGACTTGATTCCATGAATGAGGCCCTTATCTTGAAATGGGTAAGCAGGATTTTGGGGGAGTAGGAAAGATCTTTGTTGCAGAATTATTTGCCGCATTTACAAGGTTTGAGCTAGCAGAAGCTTGACAGAAAATCCTATTTTTTATCCTTTGGCCTTCTGGAAGGGAATCAAAACATTCATGCCAAGATTTTCAGAATTATTCCGCCTTGTGCTTGGTAGTGGGGGCTAATTTGCCTTTTGGACGGATAACTGGATGGGCAATGGTGTCTTATCGGAGCGCTTTCCCAGACTCTTTGCTTTAGCAGCAGATTGGGATGCACAGACTGACGGGTGTTGGATGCCTTTCTTTACATCAGGTTTCTTTGATCAACGCCTGGCCAAGTATTTTTCTTTATTGGACACCTTGAGTTGTGTTGAGGGTCCGGGAGTAGGGTATGATCACTGGGTATGGAAGGCCAGCGCATTCTCAGTGAAGAAGGCATAGAGGGCTGTGGAAGAGGCACCTGTTGTTATAGAAGGAAATCTTGTACGGGACTGCACCTTGATTTGGAGTTTGAAGATTCCAACAAGAATCTGCATGTTTATGTGGCTTTTCAAACGAAAAAGGATCCAAACTAGAGACCGGTGTGCGAGATTTTTAGAAGGCGTGTCCGACTTGTGTCCTCTATGCGAAGCGGAAACAGAAACGACTTGGTTAGATCTTCATGTTGGGTGGATCAACACTACTTCGTAGGACTTTTGGGAGTCTTTTCACATTGCAAAACATAAGCCAAGGGAGGAGCTTCTTGTACCTATCGCGGTTGTTTGGGCGTTATGGCTAGCCAGGAATAGTAAACTCTTTGCTGCGCAATGTTTTTATATTGAGAATGCAATCTAACATGCTAAAACTCTACTCGAGTCGTGGCTTCTATAAGTATTTTACTTTGCATCTTTTAATATATTTGGGGCGGACACCATAACGTTTTCCCCTTTTTTGGCTTAAAAGAAATAATGATAATAATGCAGATTTGCCCACTCTGTTACTTCATGTGCTAATCAAATACATGTTGCTGCTTTGTTTTTTTTATGCTAGCGGGAGATGCAATATCTTTAGTTTGCATGTGGAAGTTATTGCATGCTACAGAACATTGTTACTTGTCATTGATATACGCTACTGGTGATCTTGAGATAGTTGTTCTTTCCTAAGCACACTTTACTCAATGTTGTGCCCATTTTATTTTATCTATTACCCGCCTCTCTCTGCACTAATTGATTGCAATCTTATATTTCAAGTAGGGATTTTATCACTTGTGCCCCTCCGAGATATCGCAATATCAGTTATGCCCTATCTTTTTGGTAATATCAGTTGTGCCCCTCACTTCTTGCCGTTTTATCAGTTGTACCCCTTAGGTTAGTTGCCGTCCATCTACAGTGCAAACGGACGTTAACTTTGAGGACATAAACGGAATTATTTTTTTAAAAATGGTTCACTGGTCATTTTCATACCATCTTCCTCCTCCTCTTCCCCCATCCTCTTCCTCCTCCTCCAACCTCCTACTCCTCCCTCTCCGCCCCAGCCTTCCCCAGCTCCTCCCCGATCGTCTTGGGCCGCCCCCTCCCCTCCCCGCGCCGCCCCATGCTCCCCTGGGCCTGCCTCGTGCTCCCCGCGCCACCCTCCCCTCCCCCGCGCCGCCCACTCCCCTCCCCTGTGCCGCCCTGCTCCCCCTCCCCTCCCCGCGCCGCCCGCGTCTCATGGGCCTCCCCCTCCCCTCCCCCGCGCCGCCCTGCTCGACCTCCCCTCCCCGTGCCGCCTGCTTAAGCAACAACGTCAATCCGATTGGAGCATGTTGGGGTCGAGCTTGCGATATTTTTCATACAAAAAGAGCTCGTAGAAGCAACTGAAGGATTCAAACATGAATTGGGAAAGGGGGCATCTGGAGTTGTCTACAAAGGGAAATTTACAGCAGTCGGTTCATGTGTTGAGATTGCCGTCAAGAAGCTGAAAGACCTGGACGATGGAGCAGAGAAAGGTTTCCTAAACGAGGTAAGAGCAATAGGGCAGTCACGCCACAAAAACCTCGTCAAAATTGCTCGGATTTTGCAACGAGGGTACACATAAAATCTTGGTTTACGAGTTCATGAGTAATGGATCCTTAGCAAGCTTCCTGTTCGACGGCCCGTGCTGGAGTGGAACCGACGTGTAAATATTGCTTATGGGATCGCGAAAGGCCTCCTGTTCTTGCACGAAGAGTGCGAGTACCAAATCATTCACTGCGACATAAAACCTGAGAACATACTCCTCACTGAACTCTTAACTCCAAAGATTTGCGACTTTGGTGTGGTTAAGCTTCTAAAGATGGACCAAGTAAAAACTTGGACAAACTTTAGAGGAACGAGAGGCTACCTTGCACCAGAGTGGACGAAAGATGTGCCTGTGACAACCAAGGTGGATGTCTACAGCTTCGGAGTTGTGTTGCTAGAAATAATATGTCGCAAAAAGAATGTTGTGCCTCAGTTGGCAAATTATGCTGTGCCAATGCTGAAAACCAGTGCTTACGATTGGGTTCTCCCCTCCCCCGCGCAGCCTAGCGCCGCACGTCCTCCGCGCGAGCGCACGATCCACCTCCACGACGCCAGCTCCGCCGGTGGCCCTCCTCCCGTGCCTCCGCGCGCGGAAGCCCCACCTGCAACCGAATACTTCGCGCCAGCGGCGTCGCCAACCTCCTCAGATCCTCTGATTTCATTCTGACCATAATACCCTTCTTAACCATACCATGGTTTGAATAAACCATAGTTATTTTATTTTTTGACGGTCAATCTGACGGAAGGGCACAAGTGATGACGGAGCAAGAAGTGAGGGGCACAACTGATATTGCCAAAAAGATAGGGGCATAACCGATATTGCGATATCTCGGAGGGGCACAAGTGATAAAATCCCTTTCAAGTATACATGTTGATCCTATGGTTTTCCATGCTATAAAATATTGCTACTTGCCATTGATATAGTTACTGGTCATCTTGAGATTGTTGCTCATTTCTCAACACCACTTTACTCAGCGTTGTACCCATTTTGTTTTGTTTTATCACTTAACTCTTTCTGCACTAATTGATAGCCCCAGTTTCAATGATTTTTTAGGGCTACTGGTGAATTTATAGTGGTTAAATGCTCAGTTAGCATTCTCTATGGAAGCTTGTAGTGCATGATTTTTTCCAATAAGTATTTTGGGTCCAAGATGGCTTCGACAGGTATTTTCAAGGTTGTTTGATTGGATTTTTTTTCTTCACAGTTCATTGGGAACTACCAGGAATCATGTGGTGTTAAAACTGGATGGGGTGCTGGTAAGTTATATTTTTCACTAATATACTCATGCTCGAAGCTTACACTTACAGATGCTTATGTTTGTTTTTTCAGCTCTGTTAGCTGAAGTTGTAGCTCTTATCGCTGCTGCCACTGTGCACCGTGTTTGTGTTACTACATGGTATTATCTGAATCTGTACCACTTTTTTTCTTCATTTCGCAGATTTTAGGGATGTAGCTGTGCTGAAAGATTTTGTGGAGTTGTGGGATCATTTGATTAATTGTGTACTAAAGCTGTTTTCCTACCAGTACTTCTCGTACTTTCTTCAAGTAGACATCCTTGAGAAAAAAAGGCAATAGATGTATACCAAAGTTTTTTTCTGGTATTAGTGGATGAATAGCCAGCAGATTATAAAAGAGGTGTGAAGCAATAAGGTAGATAGTGATCTGTAGATATAAAACGATGGTAACTAATAATGTTGCCGAACCTAAGAACATTCCTTTGCATGCTTGGACAAGGTTGAGATGGAATATTTTTCTTGCCTTGCCAAATTACTTGTCATCATTTATGTGAGCAAGATGTATGTAGTGCCCATAAATGAACAAGAACGAGATCTTGAATTTGATGGGTTGGATTACAAGCTGCGCAATGCGAGGCATTCATGCCTGATAACTTTACCAATATAGTAATTTAGGCATTTTCTAGATGGAAGAATATGCAATTTTATGGGGTAACATGTCATGGCGACCAGTGACCTGGTAATTATGGGGTGAGTCGGGTCACACTTGAGCACCCCTGGATTCTCATGTCTTATGTGTATCATGTTTTAAATTAATGATGTGCTGCAATGTCTTTGGTAGGACAGAAATATGAATTCTTGGCATTTGTTTGAATAAAATAACCTTGAATATTTTGGAAATATTTTTCAATAAGATGGACGGATTAATGTGGGATTGGTGAATAAGGTGTTAATTATGACAAGACATTTTCAAAGGTATAGACGTAAAATAAAAGAAGGAACAAGCAGTTGGAGACACTCTGCTGACTGAATGCAGATTGCTGTAACATAATTGGTGACCAATGATACTTGTGATCATGTTTTTCTTTTTTAACTGCGACCATTTTTAATTGCAACTGAGCTGAATGTGCTGTATCTACGAACCAGAAGCAATATTTATGTGTGATATTCTATTATTGCAGCTTCCTTTTCTCAGCTGGTCTGCTCTACGAGGTTAACAAGCTCTCCGAACTGACAATTGCAAGAAGCGAGTCCAAGGGAAAGAGGTATTGAAATCTCCAATCTCCACATTCCTGTTGAGACAGTTAAGCAGGCATACCATACGATGATACAATGTCGCAGCACCTCTTCTACACCTTGAGGTATGTTAAATTCAGCGGATAGGTGGGTTCTATATCTTGCTTGTTCCAAACCTGTAAGGAATGCTTAAAATGTTCAAGAACCTGTGAGGTCTGGTGGGTTCTGTTGCTATTTTTGTTTGAAAGCTGTTTTCATTGTCTAGAATGCTGTTTTTTTAGCCGAACTAGATTTTGACAAGTCCGAAAGTTGTTGATCCAAGATCATGGTTGAATGTTGAATCAGTTGTAAATGTGGTTAAAGGTTGACCAACCTGATCGAGATTGTTACCTTGGTGTTAGTATCTGGGGATGTTCATGCAAATTTTTTTCTCAAGATTAGGAAGAGATTGATGATGCATTGAGGATGTTTCTAATGACTCTTTAAAGTAGCAATTCAATACAGCTTCTTATTTTGAAATCTTAGAGTATTTGGATTTGTTTACCATGTGCTGATCTCGTTTCTGACCGCACTGTCAACTCTTGCTTTGCATGGATGAAAATACATAATTTTCTTGTATTTAAAAGGGATTTTTACACATAATTCTGTATAAATTCAAATATACTTGCTGAATCCTCAATAATCGTGAATTACATGGAGAATCCAGAATGAATTTTAATCATTACATGACATAACCTTATGTTTTGTTGGAAAAATGATTGACGGTCGTTGGGTTGGACCAAGATACCCTTGGGGGTATTGCATGTATGTGTATATTCTAGCTATTCTTTACCAATATTTATTTACCTACTTTTTGTATTATTTTATTATTATCTTATTAGTATATTATATTAAACTGCAGATGATTTAATTATTTATCTTAATTATTTATTAATTTAACCATGTTTATTTTTAATAATAGATTAACTTATAATGTATTTTTATAGTTATTTAGACATTTAATATCCTTCTTTTGCTTTTAGTCGTCTTTTACTTGACTGCCATGTGGCATGTTCCTATTGGTCAATCCATCTTCTCATTCCTCCATTCTTCCACTTTTATTCTTTCCAAAGACAACCCAACTCCATGGCCGTCAGTCCACCCCCTAGCTTCGTCACCAACCATCAAACGGCCAGGCTGTTAGTATCTGCTGCGTTCGCACACACCACGAGTTCGCACAATATCAGCCATTGTTCTGTCTTCGTTTTCCCACTGTCCCCATTCCAGGAGTGCAACAGCAGCAGTGCTTTTCCCTTCAACATTCCCCCCAAATCGAAACCGATCATCTAGTTCGATCGAAGGTCCATTCCACCTCCAATTTCACCATTTCGTCATCTGATCGAGCTGGATCAGAGGTTATTGCATCATAAATGTTCGTAATCCATTTCATCCATGGATTTCTCCTTTGCTGAAGAGGAGACGACAGAGAAGAGAAGCCGATGGCAGGATGAGGGGTATACTCCAGCTCCTCGTCCTTCCTCTGCAGTCGATTTAACTCCCGACTTCTACGTATGTGTGTAATTCATGAGACGATGAAGATAAATTAATTCCAAGTAAAAAAGTGTTTTGATATTGTTATAGCCACAGTGAGGGAAAACCCATAATACTTTCCTTGACATAGTATTTGATTAACACTAAGTTAATATTACATCATGTGGGTATGAATGGAAAGGCTAGAGACGATTATACAACTGCGTGCTAACATGACACTAGGTAAATAAAATTACTTTTGAATACGTGAACCTACAAACCCCTTATCACCGGGGACGGTGGGCTTTCTTGCTAACAAGTCGGTCAATACTTGTATACATGGTATTTGAAAAATAAAAAACACATTTTCATCTTGAAACCGTAACAAAGAGAGACAAATTAGTTTGTTCAGTATAGTATCACGACCACGAAATACCGCAGTCACTAGCCAGTGATGTTCATCACCACCGTTTTGACGGTCCGAGCTCCGATCGACCCATCCATACAACCTTCTGAATATTTGTGTCCTCTGGGTACCTGAAAATGCAGGGTGGTACTGAGAAACACCCACTTGCACATGGAAGAAACTTCCGAGGTCCATGCAGATGCTAACGACCGAACCGCCCGCTGACGGATTTCTGAACAAGACTGATAGTGCCAGAAGATTTCTCGAGCCTGAAAGAATTAAACAAAATTATTGATGCAACATGTAAGATTGATGGTAGCATGGGCATGTGAGGAGTTGTAGTACTTGGAAATCTCATCGACGTTTCTCATGACTTCATCGGAGCTAAATTCGATAACCTGACCCCCGAGGATAATCTCGTTCAATATAGAGTGCATCTGCAAAACCAGCATCAAGCTTGGTAGGAAAATAAGCTGCGTATGGAATGGGGATAGCTTGGGAAACAGTAAAGAAACACTATAAAGGAGATGATACCTTATCAAAGTTGTAGACAACATCCAGCTCGCATACATTCTTGAAGCATTTATCCAGAGTCTCAACCAGAACTGGAAGAAGAAAAGACTATAAAATCTTTGTTATGCATCACAAACAAATATAAAATACACTAAACGTTAAAACGTCGACACTACCACATCGAGAATGAGTTTCTAAGCTAAATGTGGAGCATATGTAGCTGCAAATATCAACTTTCCTGTGGAAACGCATATCGGATGGCATAGAAATACCTTGTATAAGATCAAGCATTGCTAATTCATTCTCAGAACTGTCGAACACAAAAACAAAGTAAAGTGTCGCATAATGTTTGTAAACCAGCCGCAAATTCTGTATTACAGAAGAACAGAAACGATTAGCCACATGCATTCATCAGATCTACAAGCTTATTCTAACCGAAAGGCCGGACTCTGTAAAGAAGTTCAAAAAAGCTGCACGTTTAATACAATTTTTGAGTTTTATCTACAGGGAAAAGTGGCTTCTTGGTAGCATAAAGAAAAGTAAATGCGTTTTTTGACATTAATAGATTGAACATCCATCGAATAAAAAAACACTACAAAATGATGACACTGAAAAAAAGAGAACAGTTGTAGAAATTACTTAATAAAGATATGTTATTCTTTCTTTGAAAAGAGAGGATTATCCCATTTCACAGTACACATTAATACAATGACAAATCGGGGTGTGTGAGGGGCTGGTATCCAATGCATTTATGAATAAAAAGCGACCCGATCTGTATCAACATGTCCATGGATGGTCTCTCCAATCAATACGTTTCTACATTTCATTGGATACTTGCTGTATGAAACAGATCACTGATTACCCGCTGATATTCGCAGATGACGTATAGTTACTGTGGAGATGAAAGAATGAATTTTTATTGACAAAACCATATGGTTCTCTTATATAGGAGAGAAACATGTTGGACACATTACATGAAGAAGACAAAGAAAATAGAAATTACATAAACAATATAAAAGATAACTAATATCTCAACAACCCCCCCCCCCCGCTCTCCAACACAAACTGGAGCGTAGATATCAATCAGGCTCAGCTTGGAACAATATCTCTGATAAGACCCTCTAGCTAAGGCCTTAGTAAAAACATTTGTTGTTTGGTCTCCAGAGCTGATGTGAGTAGTGGCGATGAGACCCTTCTGTATCATGTCACAAGTGTAGTGACAATCCACCTCTATGTGTTTGGTCCTCTCATGGAAGACAGGGTTGTTCGCAATGAAAAGAGCAGCACGGTTTCACATTGGAGGTGCATGGGAAGAGGCACCTCGATAGTCAGGTCGGTAAGAACAGATCTGACCCACCTTGTCTCTGTGCTAGCATGCGCTATAACATTGTATTATGACTAAGCACTAGATCTGGCATCCACGATCTGCTTCTTGCTCTTCCAAGACACCATGGAATTCCCTATGAACACTGCGAAGCTTGAAGTAGACTTCCTGTCCTTGGAATAACCAGCATAATCGGTATAAGCACATGATGTGACCGAACGGGATGTACCTTTGTTGAATAGAAGTCCAGTGCCAGGTGATGCCTTCAGATACCTTCGAATCATATGGACTGGATCCATATGTACCTATCTGGGCTGCTCCATAAACCGACTCACTTGCTCACAACAAAGGATATATCTAGCCTGGTAATGGTCACATACATAAGCTTGCCAACAATCTCCCTATACCTCCTCTTGTTGACCTTCTCAATGTCATTATCGTAGAGCTTCATGCTAGGGTCCATAGGAGTAGTGGTAGGTCTGCAATCTACCATGCATGTCTCAGAAAGAAGATCTGTAATGTACTTCTTCGGGATATCACAAGACCTCGTTGGTTCCTGACAAACTCCACAAGTAGCGTAAACTACGAAGATCCTTGGTCACAAACTGCTGACCTAAGAAATCCTTGGCAACCTGAATGGCATGCCTGTCATCCCCTGTACCAATAATATCATCAGCATAGACAAGAATGACAATTGTACCTCTCTGAGTCTCGTGTACAAACAGAGAGTGATTGGCAGTCGATCGCACAAACTCATGTTGCTCTATCAAGTCTGAGAGCTTCTGGAACCATGCTCTTGGACTCTCCTTAAGGCCATAAATAGCCTTGTGTAGCCTGCAAACCTTCTGACACTCCTCACAACAGCGAACCCATGTGGTTGTTGCATGTAGACCTTCTCATGTAGATCACCATATAGAAAAGCATTCTTCGCATCAATCTGATAGAGGGGCCAATCTCGTGCCAC
Organism: Ottelia alismoides; assembly: GCA_037367405.1. Classification (NCBI taxonomy): domain Eukaryota; kingdom Viridiplantae; phylum Streptophyta; class Magnoliopsida; order Alismatales; family Hydrocharitaceae; genus Ottelia; species Ottelia alismoides. The sequence continues at coordinate 777,788 of JAZKJV010000184.1, read as the reverse complement.
AACAACAGACAGAAGGATACATAGAGTAGAATGTCTGACAACTGAAGAAAAAGTATCATGATAGTCCACCCCATATGTCTGGTTGAACCCACATGCCACAAGTCTCGCCTTGTAGCGATCCACACTACCATATGCACGGTGCTTCATAGTAAACACCCGCTTGCACCTAACAACGGATGTGCTGACTGGAGTTGAAACAAGACTCCAAGTGCCACGCGACTGTAGCGCGGCCATCTCTTCTTCCATAGCTAGACATTGTTGATTGTCCTAAATAGCCTCCTGATATGTCATGGTATTTCCACGACTGATATTGCCAAGGTAAATCTTCTAAAATCCTTTGAAAGTCTGCTAAAGGAACATGGGTTGCAAGAGATATGTAGCACACATACGTCTCTGCTTTCACATAGCAATCGACACATCAATATCAATTGTCATATCTTGAACCTGTAAGTTTCCCTCTTGAGAGGGTATCTGCTCATCTTGTAGTGACTCATCCTGCACAGGAAACTAAGTAGTGCCCAGTGTTCAGAAAAGTGACCGAGTAAGACGCATACTCGGCCGCATACTCGTACTCGAGGGTCTTGCCGCTTCGAGTATGATGAAACGGCCATGTATGCGGGTTTACCCGCATACTCGGCTGAGTATACCCCCTATGCGGCCGCATACTCGTCCGTTTTTCTGATAGAACTTTTTTTTATTTAATCTAAAACCTAATAACCCCACCCGCATAATAGCATAAAACCGCATACTCCCCGCATAAAACCGCATACTCTTCCGCATAAAATCGCATACTCCCCGCATACTCTCCCGACTCAGGATATTACCATAATATTAAATATTAATTTATATTTTTAATAATAAAAAATACCAAACCGTATAAAACCGCATACTCTTCTGCATAAAACCGCATACTCCCCGCATACTCTCCCGACTGAGGATATTACCATAATATTAAATATTAATTTATATTTTTAATAATAAAAATACCAAACCGCATAAAACCGCATACTCCCCGCATACTCTCCCGCATACCGCATACTCTCTATGCAGTGGCCCCTCCGACTGAATACCACATAGCGCCTTCCTGAACATTGGCAGTGCCATCAGTAGAAACAATGTGCTCGTTACGTACCTGAGGTGTGCTGGATGATGGGGAAGACATGTGAGCATGGGAACAGAGCGAGACTTGGAAGTAAACACATGTGGCAAAAATTGAGTCAATTTAGGTGGTGATGGTGGTGGACTGGAAGGTGGCTGAGCAGGAATAGGTATAGGTGATGGTAGTATTGTAGAAGGAGGAGGCATGTAGATCTCGTCATCATAGTCTGATGGGGATAGTCTGTCACATGTAGGAGAGAAATACATGACAGACTCAAAAAATATAACATCAGCACTAAAAAAGTATTTCCGTCGAAGCAGATCAAAGCAACGGTACCCCTTTTGGGTACGAGAGTGGCCAACAAAAATACACTTGACAGCTCTAGGGGAGAGCTTGTCACGGCCATGAGAAAAATAATGAACAAAGGCAACATATCCAAACACACCAGGTGTGAGGGAGAATAGATCCTTCTCAGGAAACGCAATCGAGAAAGGGATCTTTCCCCCCAAAAAAAACGCAATCGAGAAAGGGATCTTTCCCCCCAAAACAGAGGAAGGCATACGGTTCACTAAGAAGCAAGCGGTGAGAACCGCATCACCTAAGTAAGGCGACTCTAAATCAACAAGGTTCTGGTCACATCGAGTAAGTGACGATGTTTGCGCTCGACAACACCGTTATGCTGAGATGTATAGGCACACGAGGTCTAGTGTACAATGCCAAGAGACCGGAGAAACTCAGAAAGATGTAGGGTGCAAAACTCTAAGGTATTATCAGAACGCAGATATTTGACATTGGCGGAAAAATATTCTTTATCTCATTAATGAATGACTTGATAACAGACCCAACCTCAGACTTGTTCTTCAGAAGGAAAACCCAAGAAAGTCTAGAAAGATCATCCACAGCTAACAAATGAAAACGATGTCCCTGGTGATCAGGAACACGACTCGGACCATAGATATCTAAATGAAGGAACTCAAACAACTGAGAATTGCTTCAATTCTGACGAGATGGAAAGGAGGAACAGTAGTGCTTCCCAAGTTGGCATGCCTCTAACTGAAAGGAAGATCGCGTGGAGATTTGTGGGAGGACATGACACAACTTCTGCAAAGAATGTGACTAAAACAAAGGTGCCACAGGTATGGTGAGATTGGTCCAGCAGTAGGAATAGTAGAGGCACTAGCGTGATGAGGCTGGACTAGTCTACAGAGCCCCTGATGCTCACGGCTACATCCAATCATCATGCTCGTCAGTATGTCCTGAAACACAAGAGACGAAGGGCCAAAAATGGCACGGCAATGCAAATCCTTAGTAAAGTGACTAATAGAAAGTAAGTTCATCTGAAAATCAGGGGCATGTAAAACATTCTCAAGGCACGTGGATGGCGTCAGATACACCTCCCCATATCTCGTGATGGATAAGTGGACCACATTAGCAATAACAACCCAACTGCCAGGAGATATAGTCATGTAGGACCTAAACTGGGCTCTGTCTCCACACAGACGGTGTGATGTGCCCGAGTCCATGATCGACTCTGTCATATCTACCTGCTACTACCAGTAAAAGCGTAAGTGATACATGAGGAGCTCGAAGAAGCTCTGGCTGCGGCTGCAGTTATCTGTGGATCATGTCGTGGTGATGTCGGTCACCGATGTCATGATCACTCGTATACGAGAGACAATGTCATCCAGGTGTGGACCTGTCTGGGAAGCTGGTGTCTCTGTCTCTGAAGGCTCATGATCTCTCGTATACGAGAGACAATGTCATCTAGGTGTGGACCTGTCTGGGAAGCTGGAGTCTCTGAAGGCTCGAAATGTTTTGCCACACGAACAGATGTGGGATATCCATGCTTCAGATAGCATGTTTCCTCTGAGTGTCCTGGACGACAACAGTAGGTGTAAGGACCACGATGGCGTCCACCGCCTCTGCCACGGGGACTGCGCCCTCTGAGATGGTAGGACCCTCCTCTGTCGCGAGAAGCGACCATCGCTGAAGAGGGTTGTGGGATGGCAGTAGGAGGAATAAGAAGCCCGTTGAGACGATTGTAGGCCTCCTTCATGGAAGGTATGGTCTCCCCAGTAAGGAGTTGTTCTCGTGCTGCATCATACTTCGAATCGAACACAACAAAAAAGACTCCAATCATAGTGGAGTTCTTGTATGTCATATGTTGCTCTGTGGATGTCGTAATAGGCATGAAGATATAAAACTTCTCGAACATGCCACGAAGTGAGGAGTAGAATGTGTGCAGAGGAAGGCCATTCTTCTTGGCCATGTAAATTTCAAACTGAAGCTGAAGAATCTTGACCTCATTCTTCGCTAGGGCATAAGTGGATGCCAAAATATCCCACATCGTCGTGGCAGTGGGCTGATTCACGATGTCATTTTCTATCTCCGTGGTGGGGGTCTTAGAGAGCCAAATACACGCATACACGTTGTCTTGCTTCTACAAAGCAATGTACCCAGTCTTATTCGTCGACTCTGGCTTCATCAGAATGTGATCCTTGTTGTTGCATTGCATAAGGGTAAGAAACTGCATAGACCACAACTCATAGCTGATCCCATCCATCTTTACGATGGGAGCCGAGCCCTTGAAGGCACTGGGCGAAGAAAAAATCACATGTGTTCTCTGCCATGATGGAAGAACGGCTAAAAACTGAACTCGGATAGGGAAGTAGACCGATCTGAGCGAGTCTACACGATCATACGGAGGATTAGTTGTACGTTTAGACTCATACAACCATCCTCATCAATCCTCGTTGCATGCTGGGGCCGGACAACGTGATTTATAAGTTTGAAATCACGTTTTCCGGTCAAAATCAGATCGTTTCAGATCAAATCAGACTGCAGGTCGATACACAACGGAGATATGGATTGTTGCCGCAATAAGGAAGGTCGATACAGCAGTGCAACAATGCTGCGGAGACGCAACAGGGGGTTGTGGCGGTGTAGAGGGGCGGTGGTGCCACAGTTGCAGTGCAGCAATGCCGCGGAGGCGCAACAGGGGGCCATGGCAGCTACATCGACGGTAGTCAGAGGTCGGCAATGCTGAGTTAGAGGGTTGGCGGTAGGGTGAGGGGTCTAGGTTAGGGCTCCAGTTTAGGATTGTCACTTTGATACCATGTGGAGATGAAAGAATAATTTTTTTATTGACGAAGTCCTCGAGTTCTCTTATATAGAAAAGAAATCTGTTGGCCAAATTACATGAAAACAAAGAAATAGAATTACATAAATAATATAAAAGATAGATAATATCGCAACATTTACCCTCTCTCTTTTTATCATTTTCATTAATGGAAACTTAATCTAGGGACAACCATTGTGATCATGTACTGGGAATGGAAGAGCCCCCAATCGAGAAAATCGTGATTCAAACATCACATGAACTCCACGAAGAAAACTAAAGTGATGTTTGGAGGATATGGAAAGGATGATGGTGCCAATTGAATCAAAAGGCTTGTAACATGTGACCAAAGTTTAACTTATATTAAAACATCGTCATACAAAAGCATTCGAACTTTACCTTTGCAAAATTTCATCATTTTTGGTATTTGAAGATTAATTTGAATTCTTGATTGATCATGTCAATGCACGTATTGGATGTCGTATTTTTTATGCAATGTTTATCGCGATATTATTGATGTATACCTATTATTAAACATTTTTATCAATATCACCTTATCATCGGGTCACATGTTAAGTTAGTTTTGTTATATTTAATTTATATGGGGGATTGTGATCACCACGGGATTTTATATAAAGACACTATTGTTGTTAATGGCGTCATTAGTGTTTCTTAGATGCGGACAGAGAGGATCGCAATTGGACATTGACATGGAGGCTCTCTCATGCGAAATTGAAGTGTTGCATGAAGAAGGATGTGACGGGAGGAATTGTGGTCAAAAGATGTAGATGCATAGATCTTTGCTGTCCTAATTGTTTCACAGCTGTTGTTTGAAGAAGGATGTTAAGTTTGGGAGATATAAAAAATATAGCATGACAACTTAAGGTATTAAGGTGGGGTTTGATGCATCGTCAATGGATATACAAGGTAACTTTTTGAGGAAAAAAGGGTGGACATCCAGAAAATGTGCACTCATCTATTTTCTTTTATAAACTATAAGTTAATAATTACAACTACTCGTAACTCGGTAAGTGTATCGACATGCTCCCCCACATTTTCCACATCAATCCCTTGGTGAAACACCATCCTCTTACAGGTCAGCCACATTGCTCAAACAATTGCAAAAACCAATAGTCTATCTCTATCTAAACCCCTCCAATCCGAGATAAGGGAATGCCAAAAAACATAACTACCAGAAGCATCAATCACCGTGATATCCGTCTCAATCCCAACTATCCACAAGCCCTCATAATTATGAAGAGATGATCCATATCTTCACGTCCATCAATGCATCTAGGGCAATAGTCTCGTCAATAGACGTCTCTGACGCAAGATCTACTTCAGCCTAGAGTCCCAAACCCAGAAAATGTGCCAAAAAACATAACTACCAGAAGCATCAATCACCGTGATATCCGTCTCAATCCCAACTATCCACAAGCCCTCATAATTATGAAGAGATGATCCATATCTTCACGTCCATCAATGCATCTAGGGCAATAGTCTCGTCAATAGACGTCTCTGACGCAAGATCTACTTCAGCCTAGAGTCCCAAACCCAGTTATCATGTTCCATTGCTTTTCTTTTAAACATGAGGGGGAAACACGCATAGGTGCCTGCTCCAAGATTTGAACCTTGGCCCTTTAGGTGGTAGGCACATGGCACTACCAACATACCATTGAAGGGGGTTCTCACTGTCCATTGTTGGGCCATCCGCAGCTGTCAAGAGGCCCGAAAGCAATGGAAAAGCAACCACCTAATGGCCAAAGAATGAAGCATGGGACATAGGCAAGCAACTCCAACTCCTCCAGGCCTCAAACTCCCTGATCCTTAAACTATCGGCCAAGGAAAAAAGCTGAGGATAACCATCAACAAGCATACACCATTCTTAGGCCAATCATCAATACGAAACCAAAAGCTATTCCTATCCTCAACCACAAGTTTCAAGAACTAGGTGACCTTTGCCGGAACAAACTAACGTCTCTCCAGAAAGTAGACGATATCTTAAAAATCACTGAGTTGCTCAAGACCATGTAACCCCATAAATCTTCCGAAGCAACAAATAAAGAAGGTTGTCACCATTCCTCCAAATTTGGACCACCTACTTTGTAAGAAGATACTTATTCGTCTCCTTCAAATGTAGTACACCCCCCTATTGGTGTGTTAGTCACTACATCCCATTCCACCATTGAAATACCACCTTCTCCCCCTAGCCGACCCAAATGGACTTCCTCACGAAAGTCTTAGGACACTTCTGAAAGCCCACCGCTAAAAAACGTGAGGAAAGTAAGATGGCTCAAAGTAACGAAAGGATCGGCCCGCTCGAACACAATCTCCAACCCCTTGAGAGACAAGACACCTTCCAGCTAGCTTGCCCTCAAACTTCTCCATCGATGACGGACAATCCACGCGATGCAACCTATTGCTCACGGAAGAAAGCCCCAAGCATATGATAGGCAAAGATGCTTTAGGAGTGGAGATCATCAACCAAGATTCCTCAACCACCTCGATCGACAAGCTAAAAGGGACAAATGCCAACTTCGACCGATTCATTGAAAGTACCCAAGATCTCAGAAAATATATCTAGAACCATAGGCTAAGCATGACCTCCTACGCCTCCTCTTGATAAAGAAATGGTGCAGAACGAAGAATCTCCTCCCATCTGAAAAATAATTCCCTTAGTTATATCACATGGTACATACCATGGTCCACGATGGAAAACATGTTAGCCACAATCATGAAAAGAAGAGGAGCCAAAAGACAATCATTTTGCATTCTCTCTAAGGTTGGAAGAAACCCTCCTTTGAACATTTATTAACCAGTATTGAAAATAAAGTCATGGTAATAATCTTTTCATCTAAGCAATCTGCTTCTTAGGAAAGCCCCTTCGGTACAAAGAAACCCAAGAAAACTTCCAGTCAATACACTTATCTTACTTCAAGAAATCATCTTCCAGCCACTCTCAGTCATGAATCACCTCCATAACCATTACAGCCCCATCCTCATAAGCTTACACGGAATGAAAGTTGACTGCAGAGGAGAGAAATGATGTTTAGCACCCCCCTAAACGATTTTACAACAACTTAGCAACAATGAGGTACACAACATTCGACAAAGGGGCAATAGTCATCAATCCTAATCTCGACATCCTTCTTAGGCAGAAGGAAGACACATACCCTATTCACCCGACTAAGGCCACGATTTCCCTATCTAAACTCATCAATCAACATCATAACATCAACAACAACCACATCTTGGATGAATACGTGGAAGCTATCATGCCCTGGAGATCCATCTACATTTAGGTCAAAAACAACATCCTTGAACTCTGAGATCAAGAACTCATGGATCAACCCAGGAGATCCATCTAGATTTAGGTAAAAAACATCCTTGGCCTCTGAGATTGAGAACTCGTGGATCACCCTAGACGCCTACTCTTGAACTCCTCTAAAGATACCATGCCCAAGCTGATGCCCTTGTGTAGGCACACATCTAGTCAACGCTCTAAAGTGATCCACTACTGTCAAGCCAATTACATGCTCCACTTGTACTAATCCACATATACTGACTTCGCGTTGATGAGATTCCTTCTACGCAAGCCATTACACATAGCATGAAAGAAGTTAGTGTTGTCAACATCACACAACCACTCTTATCGCGACATCTGCCTCCACTTCACCTCTATCTTCTTATCCTCAATAATATTCTCATGCACTCTACAGAGGTCCAAGTCCACACAGTCCAACTCACACCCACAACTCCAAGATATCTAATCGAAGAACCACCTCAAGCACATAAGTTCTCCATTCCATCTTCTTCTGATTCTCCTTCATATATGCGATGAAAAGCCCCTTCAAAGACGTCAACTTCTCAGCCACCCTTGTGGTCGCAAATCCACTGACTAGATGCCCACAACTCCACGTCAAACCCTCATCTTCCCATTGAAGTTCTCCTCCAGCATCCATAAACTCTCAAAATCAGAGTCCCGACAAAGGGGGGAGTGATCCTCGCATGAATTGGGTCTAGCACAAATCAAAGATAACTAAAACATCTCCAATTAGTCTGATAAGGAAGTCTAACATGATACGAGCACAAGCAGGGGGCGTGATACAATGACTACTTGATCACGACATCATCTTAAGGATAAATATTAATGGACAGATAATCCAAATAATTTGATTGGATAGCCATCTGGGAATAAACCATATGGATAGGATCTGATATCCACTCGATCCAGTTCCAAAGCACACCCTCAAGATTGAGTGGTCATGCCATAGGTATCCAAAAACCATCGAGTTTATCCATATATACCCAAGGGTTATCAGGTCGGGGCACCAAATATAATGGGCTAGCCTATATTGGGTATCGCCCCAATACATTTTATTGGATATCCATGGCTTAGGGTCAACACACATGAATCGGATCGGATACCCATCCGACCCGGTAGCCATCAACAACCCTACACAGATGAATATGAACCTTAAATCAGCATTTCTCGATGCTTCACCCTTTTTCTTTCGAAAAAAAACGACCCCCATTTTACACCAGAAGTGGTTAGCAAAGACCTTTTAATAAGCAATTCCAGTATAATATCAAAATTTGCCATTTTTTTTTTGGAGCATCAAGCAAAATCTAAAACCGGAAGACATGCACCAGCATAAGAACCGTCTGAAAAGAACACAAACATAATGGAAGCAGATTATGATCCTCATGACGACCATGGACCACAATGGATGATAACAGAGACCATGTTGATGCCCTCAACAGTAATAGACTGTTGTTCTAATTTCTAACATTATTTTCTTCAAAAGTTAGATTTTTAGGAAGAAATCTCTATACACCATCTTATCCCATAAACATGGGCATGTACACAAAACCAATCCAAAACACTCAACCGAATACAACTAGGCTATACTTACCTGCTCCTTTTTCTAGATAACCATGAGGTCATGATTGTGTTAGTGTTTGAAGTTCACCACCTGGGGACTGACTTTTTTTAAACAAATGAACCCTTAAAAGTTAATTAACTGTCAACCATGTCATTCAACTTGGAATAAAAGGAAGACTATAAGTTGTTACAATATTCGTTATGTCGAGCTCCAACAATGGGCCACTGTCTCACACCTTCTATACTACAGTACAATCTCATTTCACTTTATCCAAATAGCCATAAAAGGACCTGGATCTTTCCTTTCGCCGTACAAAAATAGAATCACCTCTAGGGTGAAGGTGAAGTCGGAGGCGACAATGCGAAGATTTTTTTGGTGAAGTTGGAGGACTATAAGTCAACATCTTATTGGGATGGCTTTTGGGACAATGGGTAATTTGGGATATGCGAGTGATCATACTAAAGTGTGGATGGCGGCTGTTCTTTGGTCCATGTGGCTTGCACGAATCGAGAATATTTTCCATGGAGAGAGAATGTATATGAAAAATGTTATAGAGCATGCAAAAAGACTTTTTGGGTTTTATTACTCCTTTTTGATACTTGTTGTGAATATATAGAGCTACCGGGTGGGCGTCTACACGACGTCACAGCCTCATTTTCCTCAAAAAAAAAAAGAATCACCACCTCCCCCTCCTGAAATGTAGTAAAAGGAGTCCAACAAAGTCGTGTCCTGCATAAATAAGCCCAATCTTCCCACAAATCCTTGGATAAAGGACATTAAAAGCACATGTGGTCCACATCCTCCTGACCACCGAACTAAAGAGGATAAGTAGTATCCAAGGTTTGGAAAAATGAAAGGTATAAAGAGTCGATTTCACATGAATCGAGCCAAGGCGTAGCCTCGAGGTGTTCGAGATGTAAGCCTCGATTTGTAAGGATAAATACCTATAAAAACTACAATAAAATATATACTAATAAAATATATATTCTGACTAACATATGCTATATGACACTATAACCTATAACAAAATTATAAAGATATGAATACCAAAAGAAAAGATATACAACTCTATATCTTTTTACTAAAATTTCATTGAATCCAAGCGAGAGTTATCGGCTATAATTGTAACTAGAGTATCTAAGGTTACATAGTTGTCACTAACATATTTGTCAGAGAGAGTTATTGACCATAATTGTCATTAGAGTATCCGAGATTGCATACATGTCGCTAAATTATTTATAATACATAAAAGTTATGATGAAATATACTTCGACGATATGTTATGTGGCTAACATATAATTATGACAATACTGAGATACCTTGAATTCTATCTTGTTTGTTCTGCTCGGTATATTACATAACTCAGTATGCGACCACTCCTTAGAAAATAAGTTAACATATAATGTTTTTTATGATATTTACGGATTCATATGTTTAAGGGTGTAATGTTAAGAGTTTAATAACACAGTAGGGCATATTTAATGGTAAATATGAACATGAACGGTGTGAAATTTAAGCATTCATCTTGTATAAGTATATCCCAAACAATCAGATCTTTATAAACATCTAAAACTACCAATAAGACAAATCTATACTCTATACTAAAGCAGGGTTCTCCCAGCTTTAGTCCTGCCAACGACACGTGGAACAACAGGAGACTTCTCCCTGCCTTTCTCGCCTCTTTTCCCCTCTTTCTCCTACCGCCTCTGTCCCCCCTTTCTCTCTCTCTCTCCCCTCCATGAGTAACCTTTCCCTTCCCTAGACCTCTCCGTCGACTCTGCCACCAACTCCTCCTCGGCCTCGCAAATGATGCGGGACTGCACCGCCCCCTCCCATCCAAGACCTCTCTCATCGCCTGCCTCTTTCTTTGTCCCCTCGACCTTTAGCCTCCCCCTCTTCGTTCAAGTCCTCCCTCCTACTTCTATACATTATACTAACCCCATAGCTCCTGTCACGGGTCGAGCACGAAGAGTGGGGCGGACAAGGTCGACGGCGAGGGATAAGGGCATCCGAACTGTGCAGAGGGTGGTGGCGAGATCCGCGCTTAGTGGTGATGCGGTCATGGATATGGTGGTAGCTGGAACAAAGAGTGCGTGACGACGGCTCGCAGCGGAGGCCTTAGACGGATGAGCTACTATAGTAAGGAGCTTGGGGAATTGTCACCTGTGTCGGCTGAAGGTGCTGACATTCGAGAGATGAGCTCTACTCCGATTAGGTCTCAGGATCGAGCCCTCAGTTGGGTTCCTCCTTCTCGATGGCTTCCTCCTCTGCTTTATAGATGAGGCATGAGGCAAGGGAGGAGAAGGGGTGGAGAGAACGACGACTCGAGGTTGGAGGATGCCTCCGAGGCGGCTGCGTATAGTGGAGAGGAGGAGGCACGACCGGTGTAGATAACAACTTTTTTATCCATTGAATTTTTCACCATTTCTTATTTCTTGTGTTGTACATTTGCTCCACTCCACGTTTGGAAAAGGATACAAGAAAAAGGAGAAGATACGAACACATGAGATTGATGTGTAAATCCCCTCTCTTGGCTTCCACTTCCATCCCGTTGAAGAGGACCACAACGTGCATTACCTCAAGTACGAGTCCGCCTTCATAACTTCTCCCCATCATCGTCATCATCATCGAGATCGACCTTCGCGAGTGAGATCACCGGGATCATGCAGGTCTGGAAAGCAAGATCGTGGGAGTGGGCAAGTCCAGACTATGCAAGGATACTCTCGCTCCTCGGGAAGGCTTGATTCGGGTACTTTTTCATTTTTTTAGAGGAGAAAGACATAAATGGTGGTCATGCCGAGTTGGATCGTGCATGATTTGTCGTTTGGATATGACTTGGTAGCAGAGGCAAGGGCGTGGGATGGGATTTAACGATGGGGTGGGGCGAGAGGATAATGGGGGAAGGAATCTCTTTAGGTGAGATAAGCCGGAGCAAGAATCTCTCCCGTTGAGCTAACTTTTGCTTATATTCATTTACTTCATAAATTCTATGAATTCTAAGTACTTTTTAGATTTTTTTGGTATGTATCTTTGCTAAGTGATATTAACCATGAAGATTTTAAAAGGTCATCTATTTGTTATTTTGTATTGCTGAAAAGTGAGTGCATGAAATTTTTAATGTTGTAGTCTAATCAACTACATATTTCACAATTTACTCTTTTCTGAACATTTCTATCTCATAGTATGCACTCCAATCACCGCCATTATACTCTCAGATGAGCTGAAAAATTTCCTCTATCTTATAATCTGCATGAAGCTTTCTCTTTATCTTATCAGATTAGGCTTTTTGAAGAAGAATCTCAGCTTATGCTAATTCTCATCTAACAGTAGAAGTAGGCATCTAATATGTCAATATTTGCTGAGAATTTATGCTAAAACTTCCATATATGCTGAAATCTTTCTCTTTACTAATTTTGTTGTTTGGAAAAAAAGTTCCAAGCAGCTCATCAAATCAGTAGGAGAACATCAAATTGGTGGTATGTTTGATATGCTTCACTTGCTCCTCTTCAATGAAATCATCACCATGAGCAAAATAGTTGTTATGCTTTTTTTGAGGTTGTGTCGAAGTTAATATATTCTATGGTTATTGAACAACAACATGTACCTTTTTGTGTCTATCCAAGGTGTACTTTGAGACAAACTATTCCATGATGCCATTGCTCCAATTTATGACGATGCAAATCTACAACCAATAGAAAAGTGGAGACTTTCCTTCTAGAGTCATATGAAATATTTAATGTGAAATTTTAATATTCTTATTCTATTTTGAATTATGATTAGTAACTTGCAGTAGTGACAACTCTAGAAATTTTCACATTGAATGGTTAGCTTAGTAGTATGAATATAACCCTTTAATCCTAGCAATTTAAGAGTCACAATCGAGCACAAATCCCCATCACCCCTCAGGTTCTTCACATTATTTTTGTAAATACAAAAGAGAGGAGTTCGTACCAACAATCAATTTATTATTAATCAATTTATTTTCAGCTTATCTATCAAATTAATTTTATCAATGTAAAGAAAAATATTAATATGAGTGGAAATTAATTATTATAAATCAACTTATTCTCATACATGTAAAGTTATTGTCTTATAAACATAATGTTCCCCTTAGAAAAGGTTTACTATGATACATTTAACATTTCCACGCATGTTATGACTACAAAATGTTTTACTATAAATCTATTTATTCTCTCTCTCTCATATATATATATGGGTAAAATGGGGCTGCCCCATGGGGGGAGCTAACTTGGCTCCCCCGCGCCGCCGCCCGCTTTTTTTATTTTAATTTTTTATATTTTCTTCCGTGGATTTTCATCGATATATATCTATATTATGTCATTCAAATTTCGCATGAAACAGAGATTCATACGGCCTCCATCTAGAAGGGTCGTTTTTAGCAATTATGTTACCGTTAAAAAATGATTGTCTGGATGGAGGCCGTAGGAGCCTCTATTTCACACGAAATTTGAATAGCATCATATAAGGATATAGTGATGAATATTCACAGAAGAAATTTTCAAAAAAAAATAAATAAGCGGGCGAAATAGCACGGAGGGAGCCAAGTTAGCTCCCCCCAGGGGGCAGCCCCATTTAACCCTATATATATATATATGAGGTTAGTGGGGTTGCCCCTCTGTTGGCTGCCCCCACGTCATTTTCGACGTTTTTTTTATTTTTTTTAAAAATATCGCCATGTATATTCATCCTTATATCCCTTCTATATGTCATTCGGCCTCCATCCAGACAGTCATTTTTTAACGGTAACATGATTTTTTAAATCGACACCATCTCGATGGAGGCCGTAGGAGTCTCTGTTTCTGACGAAATTCGGATGACATATAGGAGGGATATAGGGATGAATATACATGGCGATATTTTTTGAAAAAAAATTAAAAAAACGTCAAAATAAGGGGGCGGGGCAGCCAAGGGGCAGCCCCACTAAATCATATATATATATATATATATATAACCGTCTTAGTATATACAGAGCATATATAAAAAAATAGTTGAGATAAAGATATAATTCTTGATACAACACGTTCTATTATTGACAAATATCCACGTATATTATCATTTAACTAAAAATTAAACATAAATTAAATTATAGTTATCATAAATGCTCATTTGACATTTTTGTTTAAATTTTATGGAAAATATTAATTTTTTTGTCAATCTAATATTAATAGTGTGAAGTTTTTAAAGTTAAAATACAATTTTAGGTAGTTATGTATATATAAGTTTCTAATATTTCGTATAATGTATGTTTATTGTTAACTATTAATATTAGTGATTGTTTTATCTAAAATTTTGTTTCAAAAAAGTCTTATATCAAATTATTCATTGCATCTTAAAATTTTAATTTAAGTAATCATTTGATTTTTATGGTTTTACAAATATTTCAAACTACATCCAACCCGTTGCGGAGCGCGGGTAGGCACCCTAGTTATTTACATAAGAAGATGCTCAGAAAAACATTAGTGCTTCAGGGATGGCTCGCCTCTACCTCACGCCTCGACCGCCTCGAGCAGCTAAGGCAGTTGCCTCACAGTTCCCAGTCGAGGTGCCCACCTCGGAACAGTTCAGAGCCACCTCGCCTTGAGGCACATTTTCATACCATGGTAGTATCTATTTAAGGAGCCCATTGTTGTATGTGCACCATGGTAACCACCTTCTCCTTCTTACTAACCATAACAAGATCTTGACCTTGATTAGCAGATGTATAACCTTAGGTCCTTAGTTGCCTATATAGAATACCTAGTAAGTAACTAAGATCGCCGACCTTCTCTGGGCCAATTTTACATAGTGTAGGTGTTTGTTATTTCCCTATAGTGATCGGTTCTCGTCAGCGGATATCCATATTATCTTCCCCTTTTTACAGTTATCCATATATCATGATGTTTCCCTATGAGGAAGGACTCAGAGATGATTTTGTGTCCCTCTTGCAAACAACATGCCTTCAAATTTAGCCATATTCTTTAAAAAAATATTTGGCCTCACTTTAAGCTAAATATACTTTCATCTACTTCATTCATGATCAGTGATCATCATCTCTCTGACATGATGAATACATAAAACATCACATTCACAGTTACTGAATCACGCTTTTTCAGAGATATCTAATACGTGATTGCAAGATGCCTAAGTGACGCACAACTTGGTACCCAATGTAGCAGTTCAAAGTTTCAAACCAAAAACTAGTTACAAAGTGTCATGCAGAGTTTTATTATGCCATCGAAGTAATGGTAACACCACTTCTTCGAATGCAGCAGTCCGGGCAAAGTTAACTACACATTCGTTGTTCATATTCATGAGGTTGACTTGATTGAGAGAGAGAGAGAACTTATGAACCCAATACTGATCCCACAGGGGAGAATGAGAGACATGAAAAATGATCCCTACAACTTCCATAACCTTGAGCAGGTATTATGCTGTTGATTTTACGTCCATTTCGGCCAACCATCAAAGTGTTCAAATCCAGTCTTTCCTACATGGACCGAAGATTTGAACTGAGGATGCTAAAACTAAAAGGATCTTCTCTACCAGGTCAACAACGTCATCACTTGACAAAACCACTATCCAGAAACAACCACTGCGTAATACCATAGCATGAGGAACAACATTAAAGACATATTACAAACAATGTTGAGAAGAACAATAATACCTGGCCAAAAATCGCATCTGCTTCCACAAAGTTGCTGACATTTTCTGGACGGCTAGACAAAACTGCCAAGATTAAAATGATAAAGAAAAAAGAACGATTGTTTCAAGACCATACATATCTCAGTAAAAAATGACAAAAGCTATGCAAACACAAGCACATAAAAGGGTAAGAGATTACCGACCTCCGAAAACACTTCGAATCAACTCCTGTTGCTTCTCAGGAGGCTAATATAATGTCAAGAACAAGAGCTTGAGTCGGCAGCATTACAGGATTAGATATAGACTAACTTAAAAATTGGGGGCAAGAAATCACCTTGTAATCATAGAACTTGACCAGTCTGGGTTTGCCTTGTGTATTCATCACAATCACCGCGTGGATCATGGCTACTCTTTACCTCTACCGTAGCAATCAAGATGATGACGGAGGTGCAGAGAGTGGGTCTACGGTGTTCGCTCGATCCAAAACAATTATAATGTTCGATCCGAGACGATCCGTGACCACGCCTCTTCCAATGCAATCACGAGGAAGAAGGTGGGATGAACTGCAACCGGATTCGGCCCTAGACACGCTTTTTTGCCCTAATTCGGCCGGAAGGACCGAAGGAAGACGATGTAAAGCTCTTGAACAAAGGATGGAAAATATTAAAAACAAGGGATATTTACCTTACAAGCCCTGTAAAGTTTGCAAATTACCTTTACAACTTTTTGCACAACGTAATTATTCCATTGATCCTGTAAGTTATACCCCAAGAACTTCACGAGCTTCAAATAGATTAACCACATGATTTATGGATAAGAGTTAGCAAATTTACAGGGTCAAGAGGAGAATTATGTTATTTTAAAAGTCGAGAAGATATTTTACAAAATTTATAGGATTCGTGGATAAATATGCTTAAAAATAAATATCAAGGTAGTCACAATTGAAACAATAGTCATGGCATGCTATAACTTTTTTAAAAAATATATATTTTTCCATATTTGATGTATTGAAATATAATTCGGATAGCAAATAAGCCGAACACATTATTTCGACACCTCATGTATCGAACTAACTACGGCCGATTTTAATTTAATTCCTTCATGCGTCGAATTAGGATCTCAATTCAAATAACTCAACTATTACAATGAAACTCGACAGCAAATCTCTACATTTACAAATATATAATTTACATTTCTTTACATAGTCATCTCTTATTTTTCGTCGCTTTCTTAATCTCTTTGGTAATCTTTTTATCATTCTTTTCACTCTTTTTGTGTTAGTTTCAACCATTTTCCCACCAATATTCTTTTATTCTTGTATTGTTATATTTATTTTTTTTTCAAAATTAAAAATGTTAATGTACGTATTACTATATTTTTTGTAAGATGTCATGTAATTTGAGCAAAAATTCATGTAGCCAACCTTACTTAAAGTAAGAAAGTTTTGCCATTTTTTTGTTATGTATTCACAAAGGTCAAGTAGTGACTAATTTCAATTGATATTCACTTTAAGGTAATCAATATATCATATTCGGTGGTAATCTTTTTTTTTTTGTTTGATAAGCTTATGTGTAGATATTATTTTAACAAAAAAATTAAATAGACGTGAACAATGAAGTTGGATGTATCTACAATTGTACTATAAGGCTTATTTATTTATTTATTTATTACAAATGGTCTTCTTTTAATTGATATACGATTGATTCCAATGTTAGACTTAGTTGGAATGGTATTGTTAATTTCACATTTTATCGACCTATTGTTTTTACAAAAGTATATTTATTATAGTTAATGCTCAAAAATAATCGAAAAGGCATGTCACACTTTAGGGTTTACCTTAAGAAATCAAAAGATCCATATTTTCTACGCAATACGAAACCTTGATTAAAAATGATGCTATTGTTCTTAGCATTTAATTTCATAAGTATGTGTTAATTTAAATATTTTCTTATAAGAAATTAAATTTTAGCTAATATAAAACTGTATTGCCTTAGAGAGATGCTGGCAAAGGAGGTTCTTTGATGGGAGAGACTGAAGGAAGATGTGAGAGATCGACACCATCAGTAGATTGTGAGGAAGGAAAAGTAGGAATAGAGGAAGAAGAGGAAGATGCTGCGATAGAGGAGGTAGGCAATGTGGCTAGAAGGACTACTCAGATCGTCTATGGTCCCCGGGAGTTGGAGTTAACTGAAAACATATGTGATGAAAATGGATGCTCATCAGGTACTTTAGATGTGTTGAGGATGGGTACCTTGCTCGTACATGCAAACTCTATCACGTCCCGTCTAGTCGAGATGAGCGCAACCAAAATCCAAACTTTTCTTCTTTCTCATAACAAGTATAAGCATAAACTCCTTTATCAAACATTTCTTCAAAATCATCATCGAAATATATTCTTCATCAATAACAAATAAGTCTAAAATGACCATCCATAGTTAAAAAATATCTTTAAAATATAACATGCTTATAAATTACCACTTACAAGAGTAATTTATCTTCCCATTACACAATCATACTTCTTCTAAGATCTAAAATATGGTATAAAATGACACAACCTCCAGTTACTATGTAGTATCCTTTGTCCTTCGATGATTTTTGCTCATGTATATCTATACGTAGTAATAAACAAATGAGGGTTGAGTCTAAGATCCAATGAATGGGTCTCGAACATTTTAATAAGAAAATAAAGATTTCTGAAGTAACTTTGCATAAAATATAGAGACATTTGATAAAAAATTCTTTAATAAATAAAATTTGAAACTTTTCAAAATGTGTTGTAAAAACATCGACTTTCAAAAAGGAATAATTAGACATAATGTAATTCTAGTTGTTAAAAGCATCGCAACTCTATAGTTATTAGTCATAACCATTGCATTAACATTATTGTAGCTAGGTGTATTAAGTCCATGAACGTTGAAGAAACAAATTGAGTCATACATGTAGACAATCCTGATGGTCAAAAACACCCTACATACAGTCCAAAGCCTTTATGTATACATAATGTTGACCCAAAGTCCTCTGAACCATATCTAGTGGTCACCATATGTAGCATCCGGTTTCCAATCAATCCCGAACTCGTCCGATTTTGGGTCTAATGAACCCAAAAACGTTGTTGGTCAATACCAAACAACCTAAAACGATCAATGAATCGTGAATCAAAAGTCGTTCGGGCGAAATTGACCGAAAATCGGTCGCATCGTAATGCGCGCCGTGAAAAAGTCGCGACGCAAATTCGGAAACAGCGAAACAAACCAAGATCGTCATTAGATCCGATTCGACGAAAGAAGACCAACGGAATTGACCGTTCGTCAATCGGAGATCGTTTGATATTTTTAAATCACAAAATTTAACCTTAAACAAAAATCGTATCCGAAAATATCGGGTATTCAAAAACCAACCGAAAGTATAACAATATTATACTCATATTGATCGTTGTTCAGAGACGATCAATTTGAGATAATTCGCGTCGAAATCCGAAGCCCGTAGCGTAAACACGGTCAATTTTAAGGTTTTCTCAAATAAAGAAAGAGTTGTAAAAAAAATAATAAAAAAATCAAATCAACCTGGCCACAATCTGTACAGTCTGTACGTTAAAAAAAATTAAGATTTTGACATCAGCAGGCTGATGTCAGCCTGCTGATGTCATGCATAGGGTCATCTTAAAGCCACAATTGGCAAATTACTTCTTCCACGTGGTTCTTCACTCTTTCCACTATTATTCCTTCAAATTTCTATAACCGAAACTGTTGGAAATACCCCTTTTCTTCCCCCCGTTTCTTTTCTGCTACATATCTCCCCTTCGTTTTCCAACAAAAAGGAATTCCCAACACTTCCTTGCTCATTCCTTCTTCAATCAAGTCATGTTGCCAAAGATTGGCAGCATCGGTTGCTGATATTCTAGAGCTACATCCTTCAATTGCAGCTGGCAAGGCCTGTTACAATTAGATTTTTGAATCCTCAACAGCAGGAGTGTTGTACCTTGTTGTTGTGCATGCAAGATCATCTCCTTCATACAACTTTAAAGCAATTTAAGGTACAATCCTTAGCCCATTTCTTTGCTGCCATGCATGTGTATTTCCCTTAATTATATGTACAATCCTCTTCCCTCTCATTGTTTCCCTGCATGCACATTTCCAACCCTCATATTGTCACCCTGTGTACAGTTCAAATCCCTAATAGCTGTTATGCAAAAACAATACACCGATCTAGTTTTTTTTTGTTATTGAAAATATTGCCATAATTTTAATGAATTGAGAGGGCTTATTGTTCCTGGACTCTTGAATTATGCAGTATGCAAGACACTGTATACAAACTTGATATTGCTGAAAATGTTATTAAAAAATTTTAGGGATTTAAATGAGTTATTGTTCCTGATCATGGATTTAGAATTACACAGCTCAAGTTTACATTCATAAATTTATATAAAAATTTTTGATGGATTCCCTGAACTTGAACACTTGAACAGTATCCTTACATATTACACTTTTCTCTTTATAGTGCCAATTGCATGTTAGATATATCCATGTTTCTTGTTTAGATCATCTAAGTAAATTGCACTATTCCTAAGAATTCTATAAGGTGATCTTAAGTACTTTTTTTTATAAATGTATGTGCGTACATTGCATGAATAGTTCGGCTGGAATTGTTAAATATAGCAAATAGTTTAGTTTATGAGTATAATAGGGGGGGAGTTATATACATAATATAGTAACAAGTTGAGCTTACAGAGATGAATTCTGTCTACTATGATAATAGAATGATTTTTTTTTAACTATCCATTTAGTTGTTAAAACATACACCACCCTTAAATCTCAATTTGATAAAAGGATTAAGTTTCAAGAAAAATGCATGGGTAACAACTAATTAAAATCCTAACGGGGGGTGAAGCCAGGAATAGGTGCCGATGTGGAGGTGAATATGGACTTGACACACGAAACGCCAAGCATTAAATAGGAATACTTCCTAAACCAATATTGATGGTCTATGGCTCATGGAACTCAAAATCAAAAGAGTAATCTAAATACCTTTTCATAGAATTTTTCCCATCACTCTGTAATAACTAATCAAATATTTCTGTAGAGAATTCAATCAATCTACCATGAAGGCAGAAGATAACCATCACGATCTTATGATCTTTGAAATACGTGACTTTTTAGACTTAATTCTTGCTTGACATTTACTTTCAACATAGATTAGACCTAAACACAGTTAGTATGATCTCATCTCTTCCCAAGCATTTTAATCTCAATAATAATGACATTAGTATCACAGGAAAGTCACTAATAAGCCCCAACAAAGATCAAGTATTCATTAGCGGACCATAAAGGTTTCTCATATGCTTAAAACTCTTTGTACCTTTTGATATTTTAGGTATTTACCAATTGTTAATTGGATTGAACTTAGCAAATCATTGGATCAAAGATTTGGTCAGAAGATCAATTGGTTAAGTGATCAATAAAAGTTATTGAAATGTTGAGTCTTGACTTTTACCTTCCAAATTCAGTAACTTAGTCACTTGGATCAAAGATTTGGTCAGAAGATCAATTGGTAAATGATTTCCAAGTTTGTAGATTAAGAGAGCTAGATCTGTATCAAATATTAATACTCTTCTTTTATGAAGTTGGTAAATGATTTCCAAGATTGTAGATTAAGAGAGCTAGATCTGTATCAAATATTAATACTCTTCTTTTATGAAGTTGGTAAATGATTTCCAAGATTGAAGATGAAGAGAGCTAGATCTGTATTACTAATCTCAAAAAGGGAATTGAGAAGGAATGTAGACAAGCAAATGAAATTGATTGTGAGTCGGTAATGACTTATAAATTATATTGCCGGTCATGGTGGCCTTTTACACCGGACCGTGCGAGGGGGCGGTGACCCTCACCTGGGCGGAAGAAAGGAAGCCCAGTTTGGGCAGCGGCCGCTTAATGCGCGGGTCTAGGATCCCAGTCTCTTTTCGGTTTTTACGCGAGCTCGCAGTGTTTTTACGCCTCGTTGGGATCCAGACTTTAGACCAGTTCCGCTGACCCTGTTTTAGGATACCCAGGCGGGGGATCCTTGGTTTTCAGTTTTACGTACGAGCTCGGTTGCCCGTTACCGGTCGGGCTGTTTTTCTAGAGCGACTTCCCGGGAAGTTCCTCTCACCCGTCTCAGTGGCGTAGTTGGGGAGTAGACCTATCCCTCTATTGGACCGTCCTTCCAATTAGAGGGCGAGACGGAAGAGCCATTTGTAGGCTTCTTCACCGCTTGAGTTTTCTTTCGCCAACAGACTTGGCGATTCTACATCCAGATCATCTAGAATTGGAGTTAATTTCATACATCACTCCATTGCTCTCTTTCTTAAGATCATGTGCTTATAAATCTATTCATTATGATTATGAAATTTAAGGTCTATTTCGGGAAGGAGTCCTCAATTATAGAACTTATTACCATAGGTCTCCATTTTAATTCTTTTATAAACATGTGCATAGTACCATGGTCGAAAATGCAGATAGAACCACATACCATACCCCTAAAAATCATCATAATTTCATATTTAGGCATCCTCTTCACAAACATACCATTTATCAAGTTCAAGAAAAGTGACATCTTTAATGATATAACATTTATTATTGTTAGGCAACCACTATTAGATTTTTCACCAATCCATATCTATAGCTTAATTGATAAAATTTTAACTTAGATATGATTCTAATAATAATTGATTCTGGACAATCAATTTTCATGAATCAACATCTTATCTAAGAACTTAAAGCCGCAATACCTACTTCATACTGAAATTATCATTTAGCACAAAGACTTTCGTCAAGTCATGCTACACAGGCTGATCCAAGGAGTCTTCACTATTCCATAAAGTTTGGATAGTGTATTTATGTATTGACTTCAATAGTTAGGTTATGTTGTCTTAGCAAGGTTAAAATATATATATGTAGCTGTATGTATGTATATTGGTATAAACATGCTCATAACGATAGGAGTTACATATCTCCGTGGAGAAAATCATTCAAGCAAGATAGTTCACTAAGGTAAACTACTGTATTTGATTTCAACAAAACAGCTGTAGCCATTTCAAATCAACGAAACTCTACTAGATATTTTATGAATCAACTTATCAGTTGTATTCTACTTCAAAATAGCTAAAATTTATGAATATAATACAGTAGGTCATAATATCTTAAAACTTTACAACTGCCAGATTATTTTTTCATAATATTTTAAAACTTAACAGTTGCCAGACTTGTTTATATATATATGGGATGAATGGGAAAAAGGGGAGAACAAATGAACTTAGTACCAAACAGTTGAAAACATTTTTACTTATGCAAGTAGATGTAAATAGTGCTTATTCCACCTTTCTACTTGCTCTCTTTTGCACATTAAATTACTTGTTATTTATTTTAAACTACAGGTTTGTATTCACGTTTGTGACTCCTTTTCTTCCTTGCACGCATGGCAGGAAAGGAGTCTATTGTTTAGTAGCTATACAGGGTTCCAGAAGACAAGGTCTATACTAGACGGTATGTTATTCTTTTTGTCTCAGTTTTTGTTCGGTTGTTAATGTTATATGCTTCTTTTCTCTTCAGTCAGATTTTGGGATATACTGTATATACTTTCAGACATTGTACAGGTTGAAAATGAAATGAAAGTTAATGAAATAAATTCTTGGTGACATTTATCTTTATTGTCTTGTGGTTGTGAATGTGAATGTCAAATGTCACTTGCAAATATATTCATTGCGAAAAATTTTCCCGGACTTTCAGTTACTTAATGCAATATTAATGAATGTCGAAATGTGAATGTGTCGTAAACGGGCACCCGGATCCTGAGGGGTTCACACCATATCTAATGATTTTGTTATATCTAATGATGTGTTTCATGATCTTATCTAATTACAGCATCATGTCTAATGGCTAGTTCATGACTTGTTTGAGTGCAATCGTGGTGTTCAACATTCATATAATCTTTCTTTCTGAAACATGACTATGAACTCAAAAGTGTATGTGGATCATATCACTACATAAAAGCTTTTCCGCTTGCTTGTAAAGCTTCTATTGTACTACTACAAAATAGATGAATACTAAACAGTCTCAAGTTGTATTAAAATCTTTATTATAATAAAAGTTGAAAATTAATATTTTTCTAGCACACATAGAACTTGAAACATCATATTATTGCAAAAATAAGGTCTAAATACTATGTATAACTAGATAATTAATACATGTATAACTGGATCATTTAAAGATACCTTATATGATTTTCACTTAATTAATACATGTATAATTGGATAATTTGAAGATAACTAGAAGCTTTAACATTAAATTGAGTGGTCTGAATATGGGTTAATACTGAAAATAGTACATGAGAGATCATTCACCTTCAATTTGATATTTATGCATCTTAACAAGTGTACCTCGATCCACCAACTAAAATGGTTTCGCATCATATGTAATAGAAAAAATAATGTATGAAATCTGCTACCCATGTTTATGCATAAATATGTTGGCTAAAGACGTGATCTCTTCTCTCCTTAAAAGGTAATATTTCTTAAGAATATTTTGGTAGAGTTTTCAGCTGGAAAGTAATATTTCTTAAGAGAAATTCGACAGAGTTTCCCTTTGATGTTTCTTAAGAAAATTTCAGCAGAGGTTCCCCTTAAAAGGTGAAGAAAATTTCGACAGAGGTTCCTCTTAAAAGGACATATTTCTTAAAAAAATGGCATAGATCCCCTTATATGTTAAGAAAATGTGAAAATGATGGCTTGGATCTACCAACCTCTCTAAAATCTGCAATATGTCCTTCTTGCACCAAAATCCTTCCTCGACTTGCCGGCAGAGCTTCTCTACATTCTTCGTAATCACTCTCACCTTTTATCAACCTCTCTATCAAAGTTTAGAGGAACTTAGCTATGCAATGGATGGGTTGAGAGTGAGGATGTATGGAGTAATTATAGGCCTTAAATGATGAAAACCATAGTTTTTCACTCATGATTTCAACCCATGATTTCGGGAATACCATGGTTTTTCTTAATACCATGGTTTCCATGCCCATGGCTTTTACCCATGATTTTAGCTCGTTTAATCCCTAATTTTTCTATGATACTTAAGTAGCACTAGTCCAGATTAAAAATCTTTAATTATGTTTAGTTTATATTAATCTATGGTTAAGCTTCTTAATCATCATTAATCTCTTTAATCATGATTAAATCTTTCTAATGATAATAATTAAAGTTTAATCTTAAGATTAACAACTATAAACTATTCTAGATTCAAAAAATAAAAAAATCGTAACTATATCCAATTGATATGAATCAAGATCTATTGGAATCGTCTAGTCAAGACAGATAATACAACAATCTCTATGTTGGGATCTAGAGAACTTCAATGTAGTACTTCTATAGTTATAATACCATATTGAGATTTAAAAATAAAAGCTACATTTTTATTTGTAATCAAACACTCATAATTTTAGTACCTCTTATGTATGAGAACGTCACGAACTCGATATGGTCTACTTTCGATGCAACGTTTATGGCATCAACATCATAAGGGCTTGAGGAGAAGGGTATGACATGTGAAGACTAACCAAGAGAGTCATCTTCCCAAGACCAAAGTACGGGAGTGGTGTTTGGTGTTAGAGGGGTAAGCCAGAGGTACTATATTTGTGATCGACGACCTCTGGCTCTTGCTTGGAGCAATTTTTGAAGGCGATGTTGTGGATATAGATGGTTGGTTAGCCTGTGCTCGTGGATCCTCGACCCCTGAGGAGGATCACTTGCTGAAGAGGGAGGTTGGTTCGTTGTTATAGCATCCATGTCGGAGACCCATCTTTCAAGATAGCACCACTCCAGGGATGGTGTGGCGGATACTTTCGTTGGTGGGAGTCCCGCTAAGATGCTGGAACTTTGAGACAATTAGAACCTTTATGTTGTTGAATGGAATGGTCTGAAGACGGGCTCGATCCTTGACATGAAGGTACAAGTGCCAGGTGCTCCGACACCGATAACAAATTTTGTAACACCAAGTCTTGGTCATGATCGCTTCTTCGTCAGTATCTCATTCGTAAACTCACAAATAGATATGGATGAAAATGTGCACATTGAGGAGGAGGTGATTGTTCAGCAAGTGAGTAAAGTCGTAGAGGAGGTGGTGTGGATGAAGGCAGGGACCTTGCATGGTTGCTCCGACCACTAGATCATTGTTTGATGGCCGATGAGCATTTTTGTTGGTTTGTTGGTTGCGGCTAATTGTAGCACTATGCAAAGTACGTTGATCGAATAATTTATTTTAGGAATTTAGAGATATTTACACCCGTAACCCTGAGTAATTCTATAATTACCCCAAAAACCCTCTATAATCACGAATTACACTCATGACCTTAAATAGTGTTTAACTCTTACATTCATAACCTCGTGTTAACTTCCACACAATTTTCCGTTAACTATGACATTATCCGTTAAGCATTTTACAATTTACACATAAATTTCTCTTTATTTATGAATAGCCCCTTCCCTTACTCCCCCAACCTCCTGATCATGCAACCCCCCTCCCCCTGTCGACCTTCTCCCACATGAAGCCCGACCCCCACCAGGAAAACCCCTCTTCCCCAACCTCCTTCTCCTATGCAGCCTCCACCAGGCCCTCCAACCGCCTGCAAGCTCCACCTCACTGACCACGACCTCCTGCAATTAACCCCTCCCCCCATCAGAACAACATCGATAGCCTGGGTGGGGTCAACATCGACTTGGTGTCGCTGGAACACATGATCTTATTTGTCGGTGGCCGAGAATGTGTTGTGTTGGGGCTTCAGATTGGCAAGCAGTGTGCCCCCTCCCACTGGTGCAAAGGTCTATGAGATTGCAACATAGGATTACTTCACATGTACGGTTTCAGCTGACAGTTCCCTCAAGTTAATTTGCTAGGGTACGGGCTATTGTATTAAGAATTGTAATTATATTTTAATTGAAAAATCTATGTAATTACAATTGAAGTTAATTTGGTTTCAATTGGGAAACCAAATATCTTGGAGGGAAAGTAAGGAATTCCCAAATTTGAAATATGGAAAAGTTTGGGTGGAAGTTTAGTACCATACCTTGGAGCTTTAAACTTTTGGTGGGCTTATATATGAGCTCACAACCCAAGCTCTTGTAGCAATAGTAGATAGGAGGAATGGAGGACCACGCGCGCGCGCGCTCCGCTCCGCTCCGTCTCGGGCTCGGGCTCGGGCTCCGGAGAGTCAATTCGGATCTCGATACTTTTGCTGCGAGTTTCATTTGGTAAGTCGATTAAATTAATCACACGATTAATTTGGTAAGTCGACTAAAATGGGAATTCAACTCGCCATTATGGATGCGGTTCTTGCTGCGATTTCGGAATCCGAAATGACGCGCCCGTTGAGGGACGTTTTCGAAAATCGAAAGGTATCGCACTAGGGCACGCGACCATCTTTATATGCCCCTTCCCTTCCTACGTTGTTTTACACACTCAAAAGAAAATCTCTCACACCGTCTTGGCTCTGTTTTGTTCTTCCTCTCGAGGATGAACCTGTCTCTCCTTCTCTCGGCTGCAGTTCTCTGAGGTACATTCGAGGACGATCTCGTCGGTGTGCGCAGACGAAGATCGTGTGCCGTCGTATCCTAGGAGCGGATCGCCAGTACCCTACGCACCGATATTGTGGGGACGATATCCTCTCTAAGGACAATCCATTATATTGATGTTTCAGTTATTTCTAATCTAATCTCTCTTGTATTTTGTTTGTCGTAATTTGTTTATTGCTTTACCTTTCCTGGATTTAGCCCGGTTTTATATTTTCGTTCGTTTAATCGATTCATGTTTGCATTCTGTAATCGGATAATGGATTGGAACTGCATGTTATTAATCTTGATAATCTGTAATACTTTTCTGTCAATCCATTTAGATCCATGTAATTACTGTTTATTGTATG
The DNA here is from genome assembly GCA_037367405.1 of Ottelia alismoides. Taxonomy (NCBI): domain Eukaryota; kingdom Viridiplantae; phylum Streptophyta; class Magnoliopsida; order Alismatales; family Hydrocharitaceae; genus Ottelia; species Ottelia alismoides. Next base: position 750,103 of record JAZKJV010000184.1, on the reverse strand, counting down.
CATGGTTGATCATGTTTACAACAATCTTAGAGAGGATATCCGGAACCGTTTTTAAAATAATGTCGGAAACGATGTTTAAATCGAGGGTAGATATGATGGGTATGCCTGAAAAATTCGGTGATCAGAATTTCAAGCGTTGGCAACAACGCATGAAGATCTGATTAACCACCATACGATTAATCTCTATGCTTGAAACTGATTGTCCTACGGTGGAAACAGAAAATCCCACACCCGATAGTCAGAAGGCATTATCCATGTGGGAAGAATGCGTTCGTATATGTCATGGTTGCATCATGTTGGCTCTGTCCAACACGTTGTTTGACGTGTATTGTTCGTCCATACAGACTGCGAAGGGGCTATGAGAAGATTTGGATCGGAAGTATAATACCGAAGACCTTGGTATTGAGAAATACTCCGTGGCCAAGTTTTTGAAGTTTTCCATGGCCGAAGGGAAGTCTGTTTCTGAACATGCACACGAGTTTTTACTCTTGCTCCATGGTTTAGAAGATGTCGAAATGAAACTTCTAGAGAAGTTTCAAGTTATGTGTATCATAGAAAAATTCCCCAAGTCGTGGGAAGACTTCGGTATGACCTTGAAACATAGGAAGGAGAAATTTTATATGGATGACTTGATGGTGGCAATTGCCATGGAGGAAGAACACAATAAACAAAAGCATGTGCTTCCTGTCGATATTTAGGCTAAGGTCAATCTCATGACCTCGAAGGGTAAAGATAAGAAGGGAAAGGGTGCTAATAACAATAAAATGGAATCAAAGGACAAGATCCAGAAAAAGACAAAGAATAAACCATGCTAGTACTGTAATCAGGTTGTCCATTGGAAGAAGGAATGTCCATCCTTAAAGGCTCAACCTAAGGCCGCAGACGGGAGTCCGCAAGTGAATATGATCACTATGGGACTCGGGACTAGCTAGGGGTATGTCTCTGTAAAACCAGAACTATACCATATCCATGATCCAAATGAGTGGCTCGTGGATACGGGAGCCAATGTAAATATCTGTTCTGACAGAACCTTATTTTCTTCTTATCAGACCTGCAGTGGTAGGACTGTGAAGACGGAGAACGATTCTCAGCCAAGGTGCTAGGGTCGGGACAAATCAACTTGAGGTTCTCCTCTGGACGTGTCTGGACATTGCACAGGGTGTTGTATGTTCCTGATATCAAGAAAAATGTTTTATCTGGCTCTATCTTAGTTAGAAATAGTTTTGAATTGAACTTTAAATGTAATAAAGTTATCATTCTAAGATGTGTCACTTTTTATGGAAAAGGCTATTTGGTAGATTTTGATTTGTTATTTAGAATTAGACGTGATTCAGTAAACATTGACGAAATGAATGTTTTAAATTCTGAATGTTCTAATTTTGTGTCTCATGTTGTGGATAATCTAGAATCTTGTGATCTGTGGCATGGTAGATTGGGACATGTGAACTTAAATTCAACTAAGAGAATGGTGAATTTAGTATTGATCCCTAAACACACTATTCATAAAACTCAAAAATGTGAAATCTGTGTGCAAGCTAAGATACCTAAGAAATCTTTTCAGTCTGTCTCTAGAGATAGTGAGATCTTGGATCTAGTACACACGGATATCTGTTTGTTTAATGGTGTGTTGACCCGAGACATTAAGAAATACTTTATCATCTTTATAGATGATGGCAGTAGATACTGCTATGTATATCTAATGAAAACCAAGGATGAAGCCTTAGAGAAATTTCTTATATTTAAAAACGAGGCTGAGACACAAACATGAAAAGTGCTTAAACGCCTCAGGTCAGAGAGAGGAGGTGAATATACCTCTAACTTGTTTGATGAACAATGCAAATCATTTGGCATAGTTCATGAAGTTACGGTCCCATATTCACCACAATCAAATGTGATAGCAGAACGGAAAAATAGAACCTTAACTGACATGATCAATGCTCTCCTACAGAGTTTTGGACTTCCAACCTATATATGTGGAGAATCCTTGAATATAGCTTGCCATATTCTGAATAGGGTTCCTCCAAGGAATATGGAAAAATGTCCTTTTAAACTTTGAAGAAATAGAAAACCGAGCTTAAGACATCTCAAAGTATGAGGCTATCTCGCTAAGATTTTAGTCCCAGAACACAAGAGAAAGAAGCTTGGTCTTAAAACTGTTGATGCGATCTTTTTAGGTTATTTGGAAAATAACTATGCATATAGGTTCTTGGTAATTCGGTCCGAAATACCAGGTGTATATGTCAACACCATTGTTGAACTTCGTGATGCTACCTTCTTTGAGGATGTCTTCCCGTTGAAGACTGGGATTCCACAGAATCTGACCATTGAGGGCGCCTCCACATCAGGATCTATTCCATATCAAGTGGAAAGGATAACGAATGTGGGGGTTGAGATTCAACCCGAACCCAATGATATTTCTGAAGAGATTGAGCCAAGGAGAAGTAAAAGACCTCGGATAGTCAAGGATGTGGGTAATGACTTCGTTGTCTACCAGATCGAGGGTGATCCACCAAGTTACAAGGAAGACATGGCTTCATCTGAAGTAAAGCAATGGAAGGAAGCCATCAAATCTGAGATGGATTCCATTATGGCGAATGGAACTTGGGAGTTGGTTGATTTACCCAAAGGGTGCTCTACCTTTGGGTGCAAGTGGGTGTTTAAAAGAAAACTTAGGCCTGACTGATCAATTGAAAAATACAAAGGCAGATTAGTTGCCAAGGGCTTTAGGCAAAAGGAAAGTATCGATTATTTTGATACCTATTCTCCTGTGACTAGGATGACCACAATTCAGATGCTCATAGCATTGACATCTGTATATGATCTCTCTATCCACCAAATGGATGTAAAGACCGCCTTCTTACATGGCGATCTTGAGGAAGAGATCTATATAGATCAACCTGATGGACTTGTGACTCTTGGGAATGAAGGAAAGGTTTGCAAGCTTGTTAAATCTCTTTACGGATTAAAACAAGCACCAAAGTAGTGGTATAAAAAAATTGATAAAACTATTTTGTCATGTGGCTTCAAGGTTCATGAATCCGATAAGTGTGTCTATTCCAAGGTGAAAGGTGATGAGTGTATTATCTTGTGCCTCTATGCTGATGACATATTGTTGTTCGGATCACATATGAGGACTATTGATGAGACTAAGGCATTCTTAAGTAGCAAGTTTGAGATTAAGGACATGGGTGTTGCTGATGTGATATTGGGTCTCAAACTGACAAGGTCAGTTGATGGGTTTGTAGTTTTTCAATCTCACTATGTTGAGAAGATACTTGAGAAATTTGGATATCAAGATTGCAAAGTTGTAAGCACTAATTTTGATTTATTCAAAACACTGTTTAAGAATAAAAGTGGAGTACATATAACTCAGCTAAGGTATTCACAAGTGATAGGAAGTTTAATGTATCTTGCAAATTGCACGAGACCTGATATTTCATTCTCAGTTGCAAAGCTGAATAGATACACTAGTTGTCCTGACCATACTCACTGGGAGGCTCTGGATCGAGTACTGAAGTACTTGAAGGAAACTATTTTCCTTAGTTTACATTATGGTAGACATACATCTGTACTAGAAGGATATAGTGATGCAAGTTGAATAGGGAAAATAGAGGAGTCTGGGAGTAATGGTGTTACTGGGTATGTATTTAACCTTGGAGGCGGTGCAGTCTCCTAGAGGTCTGTGAAGTAGACCTTTCTAGCTCGATCCACTTTTGAGGTCGAGCTGTGTGCTTTGGACACCACTAGAATTGAGGTTGAATGGCTAAGGGAACTTTTGTCTGAAATTTCCATGGTAAGTCAGCATGTTCCTACGATCTCGGTACATTGTGATAATATGACCACAATTGCCAAAATTAAGAGTTCAAAGTTCAATCAGAAAATAAGGAGACACATACAAATCAGACTTAAGACGTTAAGAGATTTGGTGTCTCGAGGGGTGTTGGCTGTGGATTTTGTTGGATCCAAATACAACACAGCATATCCGTTGACTAAGGGACTTGATAGATCTTTAGTCCTAAAGTCTAGGCTTGGGGATGGGACTGAGACCCATTGGGAGTTCCTCTACAGTAGCAACCCAACCTATCTGAGTGGAGATCCCACAAAGTAGGTTCAATGTAGTAATAACAAGCTGTTTGGAGAACTAGTTGGCACTGTAATCTTAATGCGTATGCATGAGTGTCTTATTCCTGGAAGTTTGAGTGTTATTTAAGTTGCAAGTTTAGGAAGAGCGTAGGCTTTGCCTTTGGGCAGGATATTAGTAGTGCATCCTTGGAGAACGCCACCTATGTGAGTGTTACTGTAGGACCGTAATTAAAAGAAGAGGTCTTTTGTGGATACACTCATGAAACATGATAAGGGTGCATGACCTTTAAGAGCACCAATCCTGAAGATTGTACCAATAACAACACTTCGTTATTTCTACCGTATACTTTAACGCCAAGGTCTAAAGTTTCAGACGTAGTTCACTTCGTTCATGTTAAAGTGAAAGTAGTAAACTCAGGTAGAGGTTCAAACCGGAAGGTACCTTTACTGAAAGCAAAGTGTGGCAGCCGAAAGTTGTGTTCTAACTCTTCTTGAATCTCTTTTTCAAATTGGTGAATTCGTGGGGGATTGTTGTATTAAGAATTGTAATTAGATTTTAATTGGAAAATCTATGTAATTATAATTGAAGTTAATTTGGTTTCAATTGGGAAACCAAATGGCTTGGAGGGAAAGTTGAGAATTTCCAAATTTGAAATATGGAAAAGTTTAGGTGGAAGTTTAGTACTATACCTCGGAGCTCTAAACTTTTGGTGGGCTTATATATGAGCTCACGCCCCGAGCTCTTATAGCAATAGTAGAGAGGAGGAATGGAGGACTACACAAGCGCGCACACTCCGCACCGCTCCGCTCCGTCTCCGGCTCGGGAGAGTTAATTCGGATCTCGATACTTTTATTGCGGGTTTCATTTAATAAGTTGATTAAATTAATCATATGGTTAATTTGGTAAATCTATTAAAATGAGAATTCAACTCACCATTATGGACGCGATTTCGGGATCCGAAATGACGCGCCCGTTGAGGGGCGTTTTCGGAAATCGAAAGGTCACTCGAAAGAAAATCTCTCACACCGTCTTGGCTCTGTTTTGTTCTTCCTATCGAGGACGAACCTGTCTCTCCTTCTCTCGGCTGCAGTTCTCTGAGGTACATTCGAGGACGATCTCGTCGGTGTGCGTAGAAGAAGATCGCGTGTCGTCGTATCCTGGGAGCAGATCACCAGTACCCTACGCATCGGTATTGTGGGGGCGATATCCTCTCTAAGGACAATTCATTTCATAAACGTTTCGGTGATTTCTAATCTAATCTCTCTCTTATTTTGTTTGCCGCAATTTGTCTATTGCTTTACCTTTCTTGGATCTCGCCCGATTTTATGTTTCCGTTCGTTTAATCGGTTCCTGTTTGCATTCTGTAATCGGATAATGGATTGGAACTGCATGTTATTAATCTTGATAATACGTAATGCTTTTCTGTCAATCCATTTGGATCCGTATAATTATTGTTTATTATATGCATGGTTGATCCTGTTACAACATGGGCTTCCCGACATCGATACCTATGGATGTTTCATCGGGAATCTGCATCTCAAGCCCGTGCAAATCGGGGTTCTTCGAGTTCAGTAATGGGAACTCCAAAGTGGAGCTGTGGAAGTCCCCCAATTCACGTGTTTGCCTGCATTGCAGCGACGGATGTCCTGCATGGACATACCAGTTGTCCGTGTGTGCATCGAAGAGTGATCGGAGGTGCTGAGTATGATTGCACGACTTGCATTTCACAGGCATGCACGGTGTTCTGCTCGACTCAGGCAGTGACTAAGAAGAGCAGGAGGTTCACTGGGGTTCAGATGGCAATCTTTGTAGCTAAACTAGTTTTTGATGTTGTTCTTGCGAGCTCAAATCATTGGTCTCTTGTGCTTATGTCCGTTACAGATTTAGCAAATGCAAGTGCAGATTATCAAGGAGTGAACCATCCTCCAAGGATGAGAAGTAGCGACGGCTTCGTCTGCGGCCTCCTCTTAAATACCTCACAGCCGTACTGTTGGGGGAACAATGGCTACGTCAACATGGGCGCCCATTAGCTAATGGTGGAAGGTGCCACCTACGGCGAGATAAGTGCCAGTGACCACCACCTCTGTAGCCTCCGGAAGCCGTTGAAGAGCCTGCTCGTGAGCACCTCATAGGTGGACTGTTGGGGCTACAACATGACCACCTCTCACACATTCGAGGTAAGGATCGATTCTCTCACTACAGGGTCGGTGTTCAATTGTGGCCTCCTTGTTGCCAAGCCTTCTGCTGGGGAAATGAGACCGGTAGTAGGATCATAACCTTGATCCCTCAGGACATGACGTTCAAGACCATTTCTGTAGGTGGATTCCACATTTGTGGTGTTCTTGTGAATGATTTGGTCACAAGCTTTTCTCCCGTCGACACCCGTCCTTAAAGCCCCCTGCGCTAGAAGCCTCCACCGCATGCAAGTCCAACCTGATCCCCCCGACCACCGCTTAGAAGCTTCCCCCGGCAAGCCGCAAGCTTCTCCCGTCGACCCCCATGCCGCCTCCGGACCACGCCTGCAGGGTAGAAAAATCTCTGTTACCATGGATTCGATCATGTGAAGATGTGTACGAGGCTGAGAGTCGCTTGTGGAGGAATAAGGGGTCATGGAGAGCTGGTCGGCGGGGGACGGGGTTGCTAGAGTAGGAAGGGGAGCTGGTGGGGGGGAGTTGCTGGAGGAGAAAGGGGGGCCCCTGGAGGAGTGGGTTGTTTTTCTTTTTAGTTTGGATTTAATTTTAGTCGTTGGATCGATGCTAGGTTAGATTAACTCGATGGTTTGGTTAGTATTACCGGTTGAAACTAACAAAAGGTCATGGGTGTGAGATGGATAACTATTTGGGGTTTCTCATTTAATTCGTGACTATCATGTGTACCTGGGGTAATTATGAAGCTACTCAGGGTTATGAGTGTAAATATCCCTTTATTTTAACATCTTTTTTTAACCATGATGAAGTACTCCTATGTCAAACACAAAGAGGACGTTCTTAAAAGATTGGGATAATTACACCCATAACCCTGAGTAATTTTGTAATAACATTCATAACCCTGCATAATCGCGAATTACATGAGAAACCTCGAGTAATTCTTAACTCTTACATGACATAACCCTTTGTTATGTTCCGTTGAGATGGCCGTTATATCTGACGGTTTCCGTTAAAAAAAAGACAAAGTAGTCCTTATTAGTCATTCTTATTTACAAATACTGTCATCTTCTTCTACCTTCTGGAAGGCCACCAGACCCCGCCTCTGCAAGCTCGCCTTCCCCCCCACCCCACCGCCGTCGACCCCCGCCACCTCCTCCACAAGGCCCCTGGTCACCCCTCCCCCCGGTCGCCACCTCCTCCTTAAGCCCCCCCGTCGCCATCTCCTCTTCCACCTCCTCTACAAGCCCCGCAAGCTCCCACCTGTCGACCTTATCTGCAAGCAGCACCCCACCCCCCCCCCCCCCCCCCGTTGCCCGCAAGGCATCCCCTGCCGATTGGCCGCAACCGCCCGAGGCCTCCCCTCGACCTCCTCTGCAACTACCCTTCCCCTGCCTATTGCCCGTAACAGTCTGTGGGTATTTCTGGGCTTGATCCAACCCCGCCTCCCCGTCTCTCTGTCCTTCGACACCCCGCACATCGTAGGTTTCTCCTCCGACCCCCACCCCGCAGCCCCGGCGCCTCCTCCGACCCCCTATCTCCCCACGAGCCCGATCGTGGAAGCCCCCCCCCCCCCCCCCCCCCCCCCCCGTCGAGCCTGCAACCCCGGTCCCTCCTCCGACCCCCTGCTTCCCCGTTGAGCCCGATCGTGGAAGACCCCCCCCGCCAAGGCTCTTCCTTCGATCCCTGCCTCCCCGTCGAGCCCGCCCGTGGATCCACCGCCCGCAGCCCCGGTCCCTCCTCCGACCCCCTCCCCCAGCAACCCGGGACCCTCCTCCGACCCCCTCCCCCAGCAACCCGGGCCCCTCCTCTGACCCCCCGCCCACTCCTGACCACCCACCAACCCAGGCCCATGCCCAGGTGGAAGTCGATCCTGTGCCTGCAACCCGACCTCCGCCACCACCGCCTCCTAATGGAAGATGATACTTTTTATTTTTATATTTTTTTAAAAGCAGTAGGATAGATGATGAGTTATATTAACCCAATGATATGGTTGGGTTAAGAGAAAAACTAACGAAGGGTTATGGGTGTAAGACGGAGAGATTATTTGGGGTTTGTTGTGTAATTCACAAGTATACGGGGTTATGATTGTTATTGTAAAATTACTCAGGGTTATAGGTGTAATTATCCCTAAAAGATTCAGTTAAAAGAGATAATTTATGTTCTTATTCTGAAAGGGAATCTCCAGGGCTTTTTATATAGGTAGAGAGGCCTAGGGTTATAATACAATTGGTATATGAGATGACATATCTACCCCTAGGGTTTATGGGTAGAGTGCTCTACAATATGACTAACCTACCCCTAGGGTTTGTGGGTAGAGAGTGCCTCTCAACACTCCCCTTCAAGCTGGAGCATATATATCAATCATGCTCAGCTTGTTACAACATTTTTCAAACTGTATGCGTGCAAGTGGCTTGGTGAATATATCTGCTGTTTGATCCGAGGAAGGTACGCTCTGAGTACGTAGTAACCTTTTTGTATCAAATCTCTAGTATAGTGGCAGTCAATTTCCACATGTTTGGTGCGTTCGTAGAACATAGGATTTTTAACTATGTACATTGCTCCTTGCTTATCGCATCTAAGTTCCATGACCTTTCCAGGAGTGATATGAAGATAGTAAGTATAGACCGGACCCATACAAGTTCTGTTGCAGCTTGAGCCATGGCTCGGTATTCACTTTCAGCGCTCGAGCGAGAGACCACAGCTTGTTTCTTGCTTCTCCTTGTGATTAAATTTCCTGCAAGATAAGTGCAGAACCCTGTAGTAGACTTTCTATCAATCAGGCTTCTTCCATAGTCTGCATCTGAATACGCCATGAGGTCAAAGCTATTGCCTTTGATGAATAATAGTCCTCTTCCTGGATTTGATTTGATGTACCTTAAGACCATTATGCATGCATCATAGTGGGCTGAGGTAGGTGAGTCCATGAACTGGCTAAGTTTTCCGACAGCAAGAGAGATATCTGGTCGGGAGATGGTAAGATATAATAGCTTACCCACTAGGCGTCTGTATCGACCACTATCCTCAACATTGCCTGTCTCATAGATGCGTCCCTTAGGATCCATGGGTACCTGAGCTGGCTTAGATCCTAGCATCCATGTTTCTTGAAGGAGGTCAGTAGCGTACTTTCATTGAGATATAACAATTCCTCTCTTGGATCTTGCAATTTCAATCCCTAAGAAATATCTTAGAGTCCCCAAGTCCTTGATCACAAATTATTTTGCCAATTGTTTCTTTACTTCTATAATACCATCATGGTCATCTCCTGTGAGGATGATGTCATCCACATATACCAGCATAGCCACAGTTCCTTTTCAAATCTTCCATATGAATAAGGAATGATCTGTTGAAGATCGGATGAGGCTCAGATTCTCTAATGCTTCTGATAATTTTTGAAACCATGCGCGAGGACACTGCTTGAGACCATATATGGCCTTGCGTAGCAAACAAACCTTCTGACACTCCCCTTGAATCTCGAACCCGGGCGGTTGTTGCATATACACGATTTCTTAGAGGTCCCCATAAAGGGATGCGTTTTTTACATCTAGTTGATGCAAGGGCCAATCAAGCTGCACTGCTACTGCCATGAGAATTCTTATGGTGGATAAACAAGCAACAAGCAAGAAGGTATCAAAGAAATCAACACCATATGTTTGTGTAAACCCTTTAGCCACAAGTCGAGCTTTGTAGCGAGAAATAGACCCATCTGGATTGTACTTCACAGTGAAGACCCATTTGGATCCAACAATTTTATTATCGCCTTGTGGATCCACAAGTATCCAGGTGTTCTAAAAGATCAAGGCAGACATCTCTTCTTCCATCGCTAGGGCGCCATTTCGAGTCTCAAATGGCCTCTGTATGATTACGAGGAATAATGGTACTCGAGATGGCTTGGGCAAACTGTCTCTATGTAGGGCCGAGTCCGGAAAAAGTTACAACAACAGAGATTGGATGCTTCGTACTGTATCGTGATGGACATTGCCTGGTCCCCTTCCGAAGAGCGATAGGTATGCCACTTGGAGCTTCTCTTGGGTTGGCGGAGATACATGTATCAGCATATGTGTCTTCAGTTTGTAATAACTCAGTCGAGGGACATACCTGAGGAGATGGTGCATGCGTAGAAGGGGTGTAATCAACCTGAGGAAGAGGAATAGGAAGAGGAGAAGTGGTAACCGGGGGAGATGATATATGAGTGTCAGATCGGGAGTAATAAGGGAGAGATTCAAAGAAAGTAACATCAACACTTATGTAGTGTCTCTTGGAACGTGTGTCATAGCACCTATAACCTTTATGATTCCGAGCATATCCTAAAAAAATACATTTAACTGCTCTGGCTGATAGTTTATCCCTACCAGGATCAAGAAGATGAACGAAGGAGACACAACCAAAGACTTTTGGAGGGACATGAAATATGACTTTTCCTGGAAAAAGAACCTCAATAGGAATCTGCTCGTCAATAGGAGTAGCAGGCATGCAGTTAATAAGATATGTGGCAGTTAGTACCGCATCACCCCAATATGTAGAGGGCACATGATAGTCAATGAGCATTGTGCGAGCAATATCAAGAATATGTCTATGTTTACGCTCCACCACTCCATTCTGCTGGGATGTATGAGGACAAGTGGTTTGATGCAAAATGCCTTGTGATGCTAGGAATGATTGCATGTCATGTGAGACTAACTCCTTAGCATTGTCAGATCTAAGGGTTTTTATGGTGGTACTGAACTGATTCTTTATTTCATGTATGAAATGAACAATGATTTGAAAGACATCCGATTTATTTTTCATTAAGAAAGAACAAGACACACGAGAGAAATCGTTTATAATAACCAAATAATATCTATTCCCCAGTCGATCAGGATAACGACTGGGTCCCCATATGTCAAGATGAACAAGTTCAAATAGACTATTAGAATGACTGGTACCCGACGAAGGAAAGGAACTCCGATGATGTTTCTCCAGTTGGCAGACCTCACACTCTAGGTTGACAACGGGAGGGAGCTGGGGAAGAACTCATCAAAGCTTGTGAACAGAAGGATGACCCAGACGTTGGTGCCAAAGAGCACTAGAGGATGCAGAGAAAGTGGTCCCAGAGTAAACTGTAGTGGCAGAGGACTGGACAAGGTGAAAAACTCCCCCTTCTTCACGGCCCGCACCAATCGTCCTCCCAGTCAGTATGTCTTGAAACACACAAGATATAGCATCAAATATTGCTCGACAGTTGAGTTCTTTGCAAATCTGGCTAACTGAAGGGAGACTGATAGGAAAATCCGAAACAAATAAAACATTGTTGAGTCTGATATTAGGAGTTAGATGGACATCGCCTTTTCCTTTTATTGGGGAAAATCGTCCATCAGCAACCTGTACAGTTCGTCCAAGGGGGACATTAAGTATCTGTTGTATGAGAGTTCGTTCGCCACACAGATGAGTGGAAGCACCTGTATCAATCAACCATTCTGATTTTGTACTTCTATTTGCAGATGCGATAAAGATACCTGACCGTGCCATTGCTGCAGTGTCTGTAGTATTATTCTGATATGAGGTAGAGGACTCATTCGATTGTAACCTGTTGAGATGCTGCATCAGATCATCGAAGTCCCGTCTAGGGATCTCCACTGGAGGACTATCTCCTTCATTGACCATTCGAGCACTAGGAGTGGGGTACCCCTGCTTGCTGTAGCATACAGCTTCTGTGTGACCAAATTTATGACAGTAAGAGCACTAGATTGTGCTGCGACCTTGTCCTGGAGTGAAGCATCCTCGACCACGGTCTGTGAAGGTGCCACGATTTCCTCGTCCAGATGGGGCATCGAGAGTAGAAATTTGCCCCTGATCAGTGCCTTTAGCACTTGTAGGAGGAATATCAATGCGACTCAGGGTATTGTAGGCTTCTTCAATGGTGGGGAGAGTTGTCGTTGTGATCATTTGATCGCGAGCAGCAGAATAGCCAAAATCGAGTCCGGCAAGAAATACAAGGACTGACATCTGCTGGCGATGTTGTTTCTGAGTTGGACATGTGCAGCCTGGAATACAAGCATTATATCGCTCAAAAAGAGATTTCAAGAGAGAAAAATACTCAGGTAGGGAGCGTCCTTCTTGCTTCATGTTGAGCATGTCAAAGTACATCTGATACATTCTTGTTGAATTCTTATCCTGATCATATGTGGCTTGTAGAGAGGTCCACATATCATGGGCAGTTTTGTAATAAACGAGTTCATCAGCAATCCGATCAATGACACTGACCATAATCCAATAACTGACCATTCCGTCGTTCCCAAGTTGCATTTTTTGCCTGTCTTGTCAGCAGGTTTTGACTCCAAGAGAATGTGTTCCTTATCGTATCCACGTACGATCATGAGGAACATGCGGGACCACTTGGGGTAGTTGGCATTGTCCAATTTAGGGATCGATCCAAACGAGGGTAGTCGGGTGCTCCCTCCATCATATCCCGGTGATGTCACATCTGATTGTGATATTTTGTCAGAAGAAATCAGACCTACTGCAGTAAAAAGAAGATAGGGAAAAACAAGACATCCCTAAATCACGTGACACGGAGGTTGAATGGAGGCACGCGTGAATGCCCGGAAAAGGGGCTGGAGGAGACAGGAACGGCAAGAACGTTCTGCCGAAGTTGATGCCGAGAGGCTGGTAGAGACGGTACCCGCGAGAGCAGCGGGGTGCTCTGAAGTCAGAGTTGGGAGAGGAACCGGCAAGAGGAGCCACCGGGTAGGATATGTTACGTGGAGAGGAGGTAGTCGCGTAGAGGAGTGGAGCTCCGGGGGGAAGCCGCGTGGGGGAGGGAACTCCTTGACGGGAGTCGGGGTGGGCAAGTACAGAGGGTTCGGTGGGGGCGAGTACGAAGGGGGGATGGCGGTACGCGTGGACAGGGAGCAAAAGGCAACGGGACACGGGGGCGAAGGGAAGGCGGCGGGACACGGGGGCGGTGGGAGAGGGGGGACGGGGCGATAGGGGCGAAGGGAAGGCGGCGACAGACGGGGGCGGTGGGGGCGCAGGGAAGGCGGCGGGACACGGAGGCGAAGGGTTTCCCGCAGGAGAGATGCTGAGGGTCGTGGGTTCGGGAGGGAGGCTCGGGCATTGGTCCGGGAAGGAGGCTCGGGCGCAGTTGCGGGGAGCACGGGGGGCCGGGTACGGGAGGGCGGTTGCGGGGTGGGGAGATGGACAGGCTGGGCGGGGGTGCTACGGGAGACGGGCGGGATGCTGTGTCGTCTGTGGGACGCTGGCGGGGTGGGGGCTACGGTAGACGAGGCTGGGCGGGGGGGGGGGGGGGGGCTACGGGAGACCAGCCTGCTCGAGGGAGCAGGGGATTGCCGGCCAACAGAACGAAGGCGGGGCAGCAAGAGGTCGGCTGTGAGAGCGGAGGGGTGTTTTCTGCAGGATGGATAGAGGGCGGACACTGGAGGCGTCGGTCGGGGGAGGGAGGGGGGATGGGCGGCGGCAGGGGGGGTATGATACCAAGTTAAAAGAGATAATTTGTTTTCTTATTCTGAAAGGGAATCCCTATGGCTCTTTATATAGGTAGAGAGGCCTAGGGTTACAATACAATTGGTATATGAGATGACAAATCTACCCCTAGGGTTTATTGGTAGAGTGCTCTACAATATGACAAATCTACCCTTAGGGTTTGTGGGTAGAGTGCCTCTCAACAGATTCAAACCACAATTATATATCAGGGGCCTGAGAAAGAGGTCAGTAACCTCTCCTATCCCTATGAGAAAAAGAGGTATTTAACCACTTCTCTTATACTAATATCAGGAGGCCTAGAGAGAGGAAAGTTGAAGTTGAAGGAGTGAAAGAGGGATGTTGATTGAGAGATCGTTTTTAATTCAAGTATCTATTACACACTACAACACACAAAAAGGAAAATAAACAAGCAAACATATATACAGCACAATAGAGCAGTTGAACAACGTGAGACAGAAAAACAATATAAGACAGAGAAAGATAAGAATTAAGAACAACAAAGACCACCAGTAATCAATCCAAGAAAAATAAATGAAGATAATTAGAAATATAGAAAATGTATTTTTGTATTTTAAGAGAAGAATAAACGATTTTGGTATTTTTTAAATAAAGAAATATAAGAGAGAAATATTTTTAGAGAAGATTCAAATATTTTGGTATTCTATAAATAAAGATATATAAGGGAGAAATAATTGGAAGTATTTTTGCATCCAGGAAAGTAAGGCAATTAGGACCAATTGAAAAATATTGGCTCAAAATTAAGTCATAATATTAGAAATATTTTTGTTAGGTAGACAAAAATCAGAAGGGGGAGATGAGACTTTGTTTGTGGATTTTTAACATTATATGATTTTCTATTAAAATTTGTCACTCTCCTAGTGTTTTGGGTTTTTTTACTTCCACCTTTAGATATTATGTAGACCTATATGTAAACAAGTTATTGTTTTTTATTATTATTCTGTCAACAGAATAATAACCTCTTCACTTGCGAGGAGCTTTTCTGGGCACAAACATAACAAATGTAAAACTTTTCATTAGATAGAAAATGTCCCTACAATAATAATAACAGATATCCAAAATTCTTATTATTACATCAGTATGAGCTGAAAAAGAAACACACATAACGTAAACTAGCTGCTCGCGCGCAACTTCAATGGTGTCTCTCAACCGCACTATTAAATACTCTACCTTCAACCTTATGCTCGATAATCCTCGTTGATCTCTAAAAGAGGTAACTTATGAGTCAAATGATCATATATGACTATAAACAATTACACACATAATTAGAGCTGTCAGAAAATTCTCAGGTTCAACATTCGCTTAGATTCGGCTCGCTAAAAGTTCGATTCGGATTCGGTTCGAAAATAAACGAACCGAATCTGAACACGAGTTTGTGCTCGATTAAATAAATGATCGAACCTCAAAAACATAGGTCCTCATGTTTGTTTCGTTAAAAGTCTGATTATATACACATACACATACATAAAAGTATATATACATGCATATTGTATATATAAGGAAAAAATACATTCTATATTAACATAAAGGTTGTTCACTTATTTTCCCAAATTCATCCAGTAATACACTCTTTAAGTCCCTATTCGCAATTTCCGAAACTCCGCAAAACACTCACTTGCGGATGCGATTTTTCCCTTTGAACTGAAACGTCTGCACAAAATTTATTCTTAAATGAACCTTTAATCGAGCCGAACCGAATCTTTATGAACCTTACTCGAGCCGAACCGAACCTGATTACAGTTTTCATTTTATCGAACCGAACCAAACCCGAGCCTAGAAGTATGCTAAACGAACCGAACATGTATTGGTTCGCTCAGGTTCGACTCGTTTACACCCCTACACATAATCACAGAGAAACAAAGGAACAATTACAATTTACAACAACTTTATACAACAACCAGTAGATCTCTCTAGATGCCACACATGAGTCAAATTATGTGCATATAGTCATTCCTAGATCTCTAGCTGATCTTAATTATCTTTACACAATTATTTCCTTTTACTTTACATCACTTTATCTAGGTTCCAATTTATTCATTTATTCCAGATTCATCCATCACGAGAGAAAGCCCATATTAGGATTGAATCGATGCCATGCTTCATTCAAAGTATAGCCAAAACCTATATGCAAGTGTGATCCTTTAGCTAATATGGAGGGTAGTACTTTCACTCTCTCAAGAGAAGGCATGTACCATGTGAGTCACAACTTTGTCAATCGAGTCTGTGCGTCTCTCTCATCCCAAAACAAGTTGTCATTGTATGCATCTACCTAAAACTCTCCAAAGTACCTATCACCACCACACTTGATGATGCCCCTAAGGTGAGGCCGCTTCATTGTTAACTAAATTGCACCGGAAGGGTATGCACCCACCTTACAGTGTCTGTCTTTTTGTACTATGCACGTGTTAATCTATCTTGCGACCCGACAACAAATTTCATCAATCAATAACCAATCCATCAACATTTAAGATCATCTGAGTCACAAACCTCCAAACATTTGATATCTCGAATTGGGTTGTTAGACGGAACATTGACAACAACCCATTTTGACATCTAAGTAAATCTCTTTCCATTGTTTAATTAAGATCTTCTCCATTTAAAACTCACGATATTTACATGTATGGATGCAGATTGCAGACCCATATAGCCAATCGTGGGATATAGTACACGTTGCGATAAATATATAAAAATAGTAATTAATTATATAGTATTATATCATCGACCAAAAGCAACATATACATGTTATTAATTAATTGTAATGCTGTAGATGATTAGACCGTGGAGACACAACGCATGCTATCTATGTTGTTATTATCAAATGTTTTAAATCTAGATTTTGATTTCAATTCAAATGGTGAAAAACGAAACAATTTAGAAATTTCATCGAAATTTCAATAATTTCGATCAAAATCGACCTAAATTTGTGAAGGAAAGATCCATATTGAAATTTCGGTTTCGATTTCGATGAAGTGCTGAAATCGAAATTTCGCCGAAAATTTCGCCGAAATTTTGTGAAAATTGAAACACCGGTTATTACATTAATCATATAATGCTATGCCACTGACCGATGTATGCATGAGTGAACACACATAATTTGCATGGCCAGTCAATATTACTTAATACATTAATTATATCGTACATTGTAGTATCACGTAATGCATTGATGTAAAAACCATACCAAAAGATCCCTCCACAATTTATTTAAGCGTGAAATGAATATGAAGGAGTTAAATGGTATACAACAACAATAAAAGATGATCCTAATACCAGATCGAAATCAAGCATTCATCTTATTAAATAGATAATCTCCATCATTAGCAAGACATAGGACACGATCAACCAGAGTGCATAATTGCCCTCTTCTTGTGGCTAATAAATTACTTTCAAGTTTCAACAAAGGTTTTTGAATCGAACCGGACACCGAATCGGAAACCTTGCTGAAATGGTCGGATCGGGTCGAACCCTGTAATCAAATCGGTTCAACCGGATGATGACGTCATCATTAGATGCTCTATAACATGATAATAGTTTAATTATATTTAAAACCCAATACATGTAAAAAGTCGTGTTAGTGTAGTTGGTTAGAGTGTGAAATGGGTAACCAAAGGTCATGGGTTTAACTTCCTATACCAACAAAATTTTTAAATAATTTAAAAATTAAATGTGGTTCAACTTCGGTTCAACCTGGTTAAACCGGATCAAAAAATAGGTTGAATCGGACCGGTTAATTAAATTTGAATAATGGAACTGAACCGGCATAAATTGATTCCAGTTTCAAAAACATTGTTTCAACTATATGGGTATCCACTTGTCCGTGTTTATTTTGACGCTATGATAAGACACGTAAATACTTTTATCATGTTATGTATAAATATATAGTGATGCGAGTTCAACGAAAATGTGCAAACCATACTCGTTACTTTTTATTTTTAGGTTTTGCTAAATTTGCTATTTTTTCAATTTCTGTTTAGTATCAAATTAAAGTAGTGCAGACGCCTAACAACAAATGTCGCTTTGGCCGAGTGGTTAAGGCGTGTGCCTGCTAAGTACATGGGGTTTCCCCGCGAGAGTTCGAATCTCTCAGGCGACGTTTAATTTTTTTATTTTGTTAATCCCAGTTTAAATAAAATACACTTATGGAAATAATCTGATCAATAATATCTGGAATGATGGGTTAAGGGTTTTGACATTTCTTTGTTTGGATGTGAGATATTGCTCTCTAATCTCAGAATAAAGTTATAAGTTATCACATGAGCAGTGGTCACATTATAATAAATCGTCCGGTATGTCTATATTCATCCCTTCTTATTACTTCAAACCAACCACATCACAATAAGGGGGGATAAAATTGTGAATTTTGTAAGAACATACAGACACAATAGACACAATGTATTTGCAAAAAGGTTAGGAGCACAACTGTTATTTGAAAATTTGAAATAACACGTGTAAAATTTCAGTTTTTATGGTAAAAACTTATTTTTGAATATTTTTACATGGTAATATTGTTTTCGTATTCTTTACATGATATTTCCCTTTTATGGTCATGTTGTCCAATGAAATAAAAGTCGGTTGTGGAAATGAGACCTAAATATAATGTTTTCATTTAATCTTTTGTTTGGTTGTGAAATTTTACTTATTACAAGTTATCATAGGATATATAGCTACATTGTGATTACATCATCTGTTATATCAATGTTTATCCCTTCATTACCCCCAAACCAACTATGCAACAATAAGTGATACACCTCACTTATATCTTATTCCACAATATTTCTTATCCCTTCCGTTTGGTTGCAGGTTATGGCAGGGTTGGGTTGGCCCAACCCGGAGTACCCCTTCTTCCAAACATCCCAATCCTCTTCATAGTTTACTATTCACAGGGGTACCCCAACCCAACCCAACCCTGCCCAACTCTGCAACCAAACGAACCCCTAGGGTTGAGGTTTAATTAGTAAAAAAACTCAACATTATGAGGCTTGAATAAGCATTTACATTTGATATTAAAAGCTATGCACATAAGATGATGGTCATAGATCCTTGCATGATGAATCGTTCTCGTATGACGTGGCACATAGATATCAAATTTATATCTATCGTAATCATAATCTTTTTCTTGCCATGCTCTTGAAAAAGTATAACTTCCCCTCCTGAATCCACCTTCCATATCAAGTTCCTTTTATCTCCTTTCTCCAATGATTTTGGCAACTTCTTTTCTCCTTTGCAACCCCCAATCTCTTTTTTGCGCCAATACGATATTCCTATTCATGCATAAACATTCATAAGAAGATGATATTAGGTTGAATTTATATGCAGTTGTTAAGGATTTTATAAAGCTATTAAGTAGATGGATTGTAGACTCATCAACCCCTTATGCTTAGACTTGTGTAGTCTCTTAGCGAACCCTTGTTTGAATAATAAGTGCAAAGTAAGAAATTGGAATGAATTTGCTTCTTAAACTGATTCATGATAAGGAGGGAGGAAAAATTGGAATGAATTTGTTTCTTAAACTTGGTTGGATTTGGATTTTAGATTCAACATTCCTCACTTTTCACAAATCTATATGCTAGTTTAAGATTGACAGTTGTCTCGGATCCACTTCTTCATATCTTACTTTCTTCGAGCTGTGAAGCAGACCGATCTGTGTGCATAGAATGCCAACTCTTCCTACTCAATGCGACAAACAAATCGACTAGTCCAACCTGACGTCCCTTGATTCCCTTGTCTAACTACTCTTTCCTCGGAGGAAGGATGTTTCCTTTTGAGTTCAAGTCTACCAACAGAGAAATAGGGCATGTGGAGTCGGTGTAGTCAGGTCTCCTTTCTGTGCAAGGGACCATTGTTGTCAAAGAATTTGCTTGTATTTTTTATATTATCAAGCTTGTCGAAAATGGAGTCATGAGGATGTTAATGGCATAATCATCATTGAATAGAGTATAAATGAATGTTATGCCATGATGATGTTGTCAACCCTATGCATCCTTTTCAATTTCTTATTTTTGGTTTTGGTATTCCTCAAAACTATATGACTGGTCGTGGACATATTATATTTCTCAGTTCTAATCCTTTTCCCACTCTTCCTCTTGGGAGTACACTTTGCTTCAGATACTTGAGGTTAAAGATAATGTCCAACCCCTTAATCAATGGGAGCTTTGAGACCATCTTTTCCACAAAAAACATATATTTTTGGTATCTCGGATTTTTTTTTGTTATTTTCAATTTCTATTTTACTGGAAGAAAGACATGCATATACTAACTGAAGGATACACAAAAACTCAAATAGATTGCAGGACGAGGAGTTGCTTGGATAGCGAGGAGGAAGGATATGCTCTAGTTATACAAGATTTATGCTTCGAGTAGCGACTTCGACATCTTCAAAGTTTGCTCTTTATGTTCTTATTCTATTTTTGAATTTTTTTACTCTCTCCCCTGTTTACTGCAAAGAAATCCAGTCTGTGGTGAAGTTCACACATCTATACTTGAAAATTTTCAAACTGGTTTCATATGAGAAGAACGATGCCTTCTAAAGCAGGTCATTCATGATATGATGTAGATAGCACTGGCTCTGCTTCAGGAGACTGTTGAAATTGTAGATCTTGAACTGGCTTTGGATGAGATGAATGATGTTATGTAAAGCAGATCATTGAATACATGATCTATATAGCATCTGCTCCGCTTCAGGCGACTGCTGAAATGGTTGATCTGAAATGTGTTCCCTCCATTATCATGCATGATAATACGAGATGTATAATTATCCTCCCATTGGTTGAAACTGATGCGAGCCTCGCAATTCAGTGAAAGCAGATGGGGTGAACTCTGGCACTAGGTGAATAGAGGTTCATATGTATTTGTATGCAGAAGATATTTACTTCAAACAATTAGCATACTGAGTATTTTCGAATTTAATCATCCCATAAAAAATTGGTGTTTTAGTGGATTCCTTTTTGGCTTTGCAATGCAAAAAAAGGGCTAGCGGCGCAGCTTGTTGCCCACTTGCCTTCTCTTTCGATGTAAACCTATCCCAGTTATAATGTTTTTAATACCACTCTGAGTTGATATGAAATTCTTATCAGTCAATCAAGAATGCATTATATTTATTCATGGTTTATTTGTCAGTGTGTACGTATATACATATGATACATACTTCTAGACCGTTCTATTTTTATTTGTTTTTTTGGATTTGTACTTTTTGTTTTATTTTTGTGCTAATATGGTATTTTTTATGTAAAGATATTCGTAAGAATACGATACTAGGTTGAGTTCAAATGAAATTTTTAAGGATTTTAGCTCTAGATGAAGCTATTGAGTAATGAATGTAGGATTCATTATGAAGGAGGTATTTGGAGCCGAAGGTGCGTCCGATATTACGGCATCGACACCCAAGCTTGAACTAGCAACAGATGATGGTTGTTATAGGGGGATGCTAGGGAGGGATTGGGAGTGTGGGTAGTTTACTTGATGTAGTTGCACATTTTATGAGTTAAAGTTAGGGTATGCATGGGGACACTCGATTATCCAAACTCTGGTCCATGATTTGTTGTATGGGTATCCCATGTTTAGGTCCGACTCGACTCTAGGAATCCCAAGAACCCCGACCCATATAATCATCATTTCGGGTTTTGATGGTAGGTTGTGTTCGAGTTGGCCCAGCCCAATACTCAACCATAGTTGCTTGTTTGAGCTTTTAGAATCTTGTTTTCCCTCAATCTTGTGAAATTAATAAAAAAAGTTAAAATTTAGTTAATATTACTTCATTAGGATTCCTTTTTACAAAGCTATAAATATTAATGCAGCGGCTGTTTTACAAGCACGTTGAAGGATAAGTCGTTCTCAAGCCTTTAGGTAGCTGTATTTTTCTTCGAACTTGGATACCTAAGTCAAACCTAACTTATATCTAATAAAAAATTGAATATTCTTTCATAAAAAAGTGTCTAAATTGTATAAATAACCTAACTTGTAAGATATAAACGATCTTAACTCTGATGTTGATACTAACTAAAAGTAAACATTATACAAGTACCCTATTATTTTACATAGTTTCGTTTACACCATCTGAAAGCTGAAGATATATTAATTAAATTTAAATACTCCTGGATTTTATGCATGATTAGC
Source organism: Ottelia alismoides (assembly GCA_037367405.1). Lineage (NCBI taxonomy): Eukaryota > Viridiplantae > Streptophyta > Magnoliopsida > Alismatales > Hydrocharitaceae > Ottelia > Ottelia alismoides. The sequence continues at coordinate 728,266 of JAZKJV010000184.1, read as the reverse complement.
ACTATCAAGTTTGCTAGCATCAATTTTTTTATGAACACTTTTGCAATTTTTAAAAGAATATGACAAAGGCGAATTCAAATTTGCGTACATTAAATTTTAGGATAAATTACAAAAAGGATCCCAATTATGCTTCAATTCTCAATTAAGAGCTTCATTTTCCAATTGTAACAAATAAAGGTATGAACTTTCAACTCAAGGATCTAACATTGACATATAAGGGTTGTCGAAGCTTATAGAGTGCTCTATTTGAGATGGAAATATAAGGTCAGTCCCCTCTTTGTTATGATTGAAAAACAAGGCCCCTAATTGGGAATTGAGCCATAGTTGGAGCTTTTTTTAGTAATTTATCCTAAATTTTATAATATTATTATGTAGGGGTGCACATGAATCGGACAAAATCCGTAATCCGATCCAATCCGATGTTATTGGATTGGATTGGTTTGGTTTTATCACTTTAACGGATCGGATTGGATTGGAATTTTTAAAATCCGTTAAAGTATGGATTGGATCGGATTATTATCAAAATCCGATCCGATCCAATCCGTTAATCAGTTAACATATATTTATATATTTACATATATAAATATAATACATATATAACATCTATTTTCACCAATCCATAATTTTCCATAAAGCCTTAATCAATGTCATTCATCACAATTTTTGTGGGATACAAGTCCTATTACTGCACACACCTCTTTCTCTTGAAAGCCAAATGCTAAATCTCAAAAATAATAAAATATGATTATAACTTGTACTGTTGTGAACCCTCTTTGACCATTCCACTCCAATTCCACATCCCTATCATTTCACTCTCAACCGTCAATATCTAACTATTGTTCTCTTACACCTTGGTCCATTTTGATGCCTCCTCTCATGTACAACGTTGTCCCCCTCAAGTACAATAGTTCGCCCTCCATTATGATGCCACATGTCTCGCTCAATATCGTCCTTCTCTGGCACAATACCGTTTGCCCTAAGCACACTACAACTCATCCGATACCCACTAAAAGAAAATAGAATTAGGAAGATTGCTTAGCACATGCATTTTTTATTCTTAACCCTTTTGCTTGTTCCAGCTTGCAACCTTTCCCATGTATGAAGCTAGATTAGCTATATGTTGAGATGTACCATATCATGTAAGATTAAACAAACATACTTGAATTTTTTTTCATATTAAATTGATATATGGATTTGATTCATATTTTTCAAAAAAAATTACATATTTTCTTAATATGTACAACTCTAACAAATAAATTCTATTTCAAGTCTATTTTAAATGAGAGGCAAGTTGCCTAATTTGTGGACTATATTTTTAAATTGGTTTTGTCTTGTATACCAAATCGAATATGAATGTTTTATGATTTTTGAATGTTTATGATATATTATAGTTCCTTGAAGTGTGTTCTTAGGAGTGATATGATTTTGGCATAACTTAACAATCTAAATACATCACAGACTTCATCAAAACCCATCAAAAGAAATCACATTTTTTGGTATCTGATTATTTTTTACATCCATATTTGGTAACTTGCATAAATCATATGTCGAAAATCATTTACAAAAAATATACTAATGCACCATTAATGAAAAGAAACTTAGTTATCAAATTCAATATAATTCTTTAGATTCATCACGTGGTCTTCAAGTTTTTTATAGTGGATTAATGGAGTTCATCAAATTTAATTTGATTGTGCACTCTTCAAATATTCTTTTCATTATATCTATCCAAATTATCAATTTTGAAGTCATCTTTCAAATGTCGAAGGCTAATGTGCTATAAAATACAAACATTACACAGTAAATTATTGAATGGAAATGTGTAAGTATAAAAAATCCGATCCAATCCGAACCAATCCATAATCCGATGGATTGGATTGGTTTGGATTCAAATATTTGATGGATTGGATTGAGAAAAGTGAAAATCCGTTAAGGTTGGATTGGACATGGATTAGGCTAAAATTCGATCCATGTGCACCCTAATTATTATGTTTGTAAATTTTCAGTGGACTCATAACATAAATATGATAAATCAATATATTGCACAAACATTAATGTCAAACATATAAAAGAACATAGATTATATACATTAAAATCATACAAATTAGGGAGCACCACTCGTGCCAATCCTTCGAAGAAGGCGAAGCGCTCGGTCGCTGTCTAGGGAGCACCACTCGTGCCAATCCTTCGAAGAGGCGGTGGCGGAAGCGGCGGGGGTGGTGCCTTCACGGGTTTTCAACAAGGTTACTAAATGAAGATCCTTTCATGGAATGTAAGGGGCATGGGGGATGCGGCTAAGCGAAAGATCCTTGGGTCCAGATTCAGGGAATGGGGGTGCGACGTCATTCTTCTGCAAGAAACCAAGTTGGCCGTTATGGACGACGATGTTTGGCGCTCTCTCGCGGCGGGGGAGCTTGATCAGTTTTCCGCTTTACCTGCAACTGGGAGTGCTGGCGGTTTGCTTATTGCTTGGAAGTCATCTGGGTTCTCCCTTGTCTCTATTGTGAAGGGCAACCACTCTGTCTCTGTTCTGCTCACCAGGAAGGAAGGCTCTCTAACTTTCGTTCTCTCTTGCGCCTACGGCCCTTGTGATGCGGCTCGCAGGACGGAACTCTGGGATGAGCTCCGCAAGATCTCGTTGGACAATGCGGGTCTGCCTTGGCTGATTGGGGGAGATTTCAATGTCACGTTACGTTCGTCTGATAGGCCCCGGTCCAGGGGAGGCTCCGACTCGGGCTCGGCGGACTTCGCGGACTTCGTCAACGGCCTGGCTCTGCAAGATTTAACGGCATCGGACGTGCAGTTCACTTGGAGGAACTCTTCCTCCAAGTCTTGCATTGACAGATTTCTCGCGTCGATGGTTTTCATGGAACTTTTTCCTCTGTCGGTGGTCCTCTCTAGACCTCGTGCTTTCTCGGACCACACTCCGATCATCTGGGATTCCAAGGTGTCTTCTCCGGCGGCAGGCTTCTTCAGATATGAGAGGTGCTGGCAGCTTGAGGATGATTTCCGTGTGCTGGTGTCCTCTTCTTGGGCGGAGGCTTGCGATGGTCGGTCGGCGGTGGTGAGGTTTCGGAAGAAGCTTGTGCGCCTCAGAGGCGTCCTGTCTAAGTTCAAGAAGAGGTCGCGGGAGGCTAGGATGTCTGCCAGGAAGGATGCAGAGGCCATCGTTGCCGAGCTGGACACCTTGGAGGGGCTGAGGGAGCTCTGCTCGGAGGAGCTGGTCTCCAGGGCTGCGGCGGTGGCTGCGGTCGAGAGGGAGGAAAGAATGAGGGTGGCGGAATGGCGCCAGAGAGCGAAGCTGAAATGGATCAAGGAAGGAGACGCAAATTCTTCCTTCTTTCACAGGGTTGCTTCTAATAGGAGGCGGTCAAACTTTATTCGATCGATTTCCTTCGGGGGTCGCGAAGTGGTGGGCGAGGAGGCGATTGGGATTGCGGTGGCAGAATACTACATGGACTTCTCTTCGGTTCGTTTGCCTCGTCGATGGTGCTGGTTGGGGGAGGAGGACTCGATGCTCTCGTCCGCGAGATGTGCGGAGCTGATTAAGGAGATCTCCGTTGACGAGGTCAAGGCTGCTATTTGGGATCTCAATGCCGATGCCTCGCCTGTCCCCGATGGCTTCCCTATTGCCTTCTACAAAGATTTCTGGGAGGTGGTGGGCTTCGAGGTCTGGGAGGTGGTGAAGGAATTTTGTACGGGAAACTTGGGCTTTGATGGGATCAATAGGGCTCTTATTCTACTTATCCCTAAATCTCAATCTCCTATTGCTATCGAGGACTTTCGGCCGATCGCTATTTCTAATGCCTTATACTTGATTGTTGCGAAAGTGTTGGCGAGGAGGCTTGCGGTGGTGCTGGACGATCTTATCCTTCCCTCGCAGGTGGCTTTCATTCCGGGTCGCCGGATCTCTGATGTCACGGCTCTTGCCTCTGAGATGGTCGACAGTTGGGTGAGGAAGGGGAAGCGGGGGATTCTTTGGAAGGTGGACTTCGCAAAGGCGTATGACTCCTTGGACTGGAGCTTTCTTTGGTCGGTGCTGCGGGCTCGTGGTTTTCCAAGTGTGTGGATCTCCTGGGTGCGTCGCTGCGTTACTACTGCATCCTTCTCTATCATGGTTAATGGACGTATCGTTGGTAGCCCTTTTCAGCCTAGGAGGGGGGTTCGGCAGGGGTGCCCTCTGGCACCCATGCTTTTCGTTATTGCGGCGGATGTGCTTCCAAGGATGGTGGATAGGGTGGTCGCGCGTGGCTTCTCCTCGGGATTTTCCTGTGACTTCAAGAACACTCCAACCCTCCAATATGCGGATGACACCATCGCCTTCATCGAAGGGGGTCTGGAGGAGGTCAGAGGGATGGCGGTCACTTTGACGATCTTTAGTGAGCTCTCGGGGCTCCGCATCAACCATTCCAGATCCAAAATGATTCCTTTAAATTGGGAGGAGCGGTCCGCGTCGGCGTGTGGCGTGCTGTTGGGATGTCCCCCTTCTTCTCTTCCGATCGACTATCTGGGCCTGCCGCTGGGCGCGAGAAGGCCGAGATTGTGTCATTGGAACAGGGTGATGGACAAGGCGGAGAGAAGGCTTGCTGGTTGGAGTGCGGCTATGCTCTCCCGGGGGGGCCGACTCGTGCTTATCAGGTCGGTCCTTGCATCCATTCCAGTTTATTTCCTGTCGAATTGGACGATCCCGGTGGGGATTAAGAGGCGTCTTGAGGGACTTATGCGGAGCTTCCTATGGGGAAGAAGAGGTCACGCAGCGCGGGGCATCCATCTGGTGGCTTGGAAAGAGGTGGCGAAAAGAAAGTGCGATGGTGGTCTCGGCATTCGAAGGCTTGATCTGGTTAACGACGCGTTGATGCTAAAGTGGGTCAACAGACTTTGGGGTAGCGACATCGGGTTCTTTCCGTCTATGCTGCGGGATGCTCTTTCGATCGGGGTGGACATGCTGCGGGACGCCGACCCTTTGCGCTTTGGAACCCCTTTCTGGAGGGGGATCGCTTCCGCGGTTAGGCGTTTCTCTCATCTTTTCAAGCCGGCTCTGGGGGATGGTAACTCTTTCCTTTTCTGGCGCGACGCATGGGCAGGGGACACCTCTCTGGATATTTCTTTCCCCCTTCTTAGTGCACTGGCGTCTGACTCTAGGGTGTCGGTGGCGTCCTCTTGGAGCGGGAGCGATTGGTTCCCTACATTTGCTAGCAACCTTTCCGACGACCGATTTGATGACTACTTAAGGCTTCTGCAACAGCTTAGGGCTGCGCCAAAGCCCTCGACTATCAGGGATCATTGGGTTTGGCGCGACGGCACCTTCTCGTCGAGGCGGGCTTTCAAGGCCATCTCGCAACATCAGCCCTCTGACCGGAACCTTCTATGCAAAGATCTTGCGTGGCTGTGGCGCTTAAAGCTTCCGGAGAGGGTGATTTTCTTCCTTTGGCTATTGAGGCGTGGGAGGGTCTTGACCCGAGATAGATGTGCTAGGCTTCTCTCGGGGTCTGACTCTATGGACTGTGTGCTGTGTGGCGAAAATGTGGAGACTCTGCAGCACTTATTTTTCCTATGCCCGAGCTCCGGCACTATCTGGGAGGACATCAATGTTTCTTGGCTCAACGCATCCTCGGCTGACTCTTTTTGGGACTCTATGCGTTCTAGTGCTGATCGGCCAAGGAGGGAGTTGCTTCGCCCGTTCGCTTGCATTTGGGCGCTCTGGCTCGCTAGGAACGCTAAGATTTTCAGGGGACAAAGATTTTACAAGGAGAATGTTTTAGCGCACGTTGATCTGCTTCAGAGTGACTGGTTGCTAATGTAATTCTTGTGGCGTGTGCTGCGGGATCCGCTCGATCCTTTGTGATTGTACCTCTCTTCTTCCACCCCCCCTTCTCTTTCGTTTTGTTAGTAATAAAATTTGGGGCGGACACCACGGCGTGCTTCCCCCGAAGTGCTTTCGTTTCAAAAAAAAAATCATACAAATTGTTAAAGGCAAGATTAACAAATATTCACTACTAATCATTTCTATTACTATGTAATCTATACGTAATCTATACGTGAAGTTCTCGATCCAGAACTAGCAGAAGCATCGGCGGGGTTGGGAGAACGGCGGCGGCGGCATTAGGGTTAGTCTCCCATCACTCGATCCCTCTACCGGGTTTTAGCTTCGAGGGTTATCCTCTCAGACCTCGTCGTTCTTCGAATCCCGCTTGATCGATCGGTGTTCTTTCTTCCCTGTTTGCTCCAAACATCTTATCCGAATCTCTACTCGAGCAAATCCGAGAAGGGGAGATGGTGTGGTTCCAATGCGAGGACTGCGGCGAGAACCTCAAGAAGCCCAAGCTCCCCAATCATTTCAGGATGTGCTCTGCCGGAAAGGTGACGACTTTCGCCCGTTTCTTTGATCCAATAGTGCAAAATCTCATATTGGATCAGTAAAGATCGTGTTTTTTCATCTTGGGTCGTCGCTATTTGATCGGTAGCCTCAGAAAGATTGATGCTTTTTTTCTCATCGAGCAGCTTTCGTGCATAGACTGCGGGGAGATGTTCAGCCAGGAGACTGTGCAGGGCCATACGCAGTGCATAACGGAAGCGGTATGATCCTCACAATCTTCGAACTCTAGTAATTTAAAGTTGAATTTTGATGCAGTTTTCATCTTTGATGCAATTCAAGTGATTGATGAAGTATGCAATGCAATTGGAATATGAGTCCATATTTATTTCTGATTCTTTGGATTGTGATAATGGAGGCATTAATTGTAAGATTGTAAACACTGGAGTCGAAATAAACTAGGAAAAGATTTCAATTTGGATTGTAATTGCACTATGGCAGTCCCAACTGAATGTAATGATTCATCCAACCTATCCGACTCGGTGGAAGGTGTTCAAAGCCCTTTTAAGAAGTTTACCTTCAAAGCTTATTTTTGTTTTGGATGTGAACTTGGAGATGTATTGTAATGTACCGAGGGGATTTGCTCACGAGATTTGAGTAGCTCGCTTATCATGGTCTCATCTACAATCTTTTTTAGGGAGTAAGACAGATCACTAATTGAAAGTAGCAAGGCAAACACAGTGAAATTCGTTGTGGGGTTTTGAGAACAAAGCCAAAAATACAAGCATAAACAAACATGGCAAGCCCACCTTTAAATAAAACGAGGAAGAAAAATATTCAATGGAAATTCCGTTCTTTTGCATTGCATCTTGACATTGATGAAGCTAGCTACTTCTGCCTCCCATTTCAGAACATCCTGATATTGTGAACTGGAAGAATTAAAGCCTTCACCAAGAGTTTTGTTTGGATCATTGGCTGGAATCAAGAATGTCTGCCCTATGCAGGACCAAACCCTCTATAGTTTTATGATATACATAATGAGGTCAGACACATGTAAGCTTTTTCTTAGAGCAGTCTTAAAGAATACGGCCAGATGAACAGCATATATGGTTGCACGTGCCTATGAGGTTGGTAGGCCAAACTAAATTCTCTTTGCACTGCATATGTGGTCTCATTGTGTAAATTAATGTGTTAACTCAATCTTATCTACTCCAATGGTCATTCTTTTGACTGGAAAAAGTACACCAATTGGCCTGTGATCCCAAATAGAATGGAATTAAACAATGAGGACTATGTTTTGGGAACAGTATACTATCTTCTCCTTTGGGGTGGGGGCTCTTCGTTAGAGGTTAATAACTCTTCATCCAGATCTAACATCTCTACGAAGATGGTGGGCAGTTGAGTATAATCAAAATAATGCATGAATTTTTATTGATTTTTCTTCTGAACTTGCCATTTAGAATGTTGCACTCAATATGACTTCTTTTGCATTTTGTTTCATTAGTCAAAGTTCCATTTTATAGATGAGCTATACAACATGGTAGAAAAAACCGCAAATTCTAGAATAAAATACTCCTATAAAAGAAAGGAGAAAAAAGGAGAGTATTTAGAGAATCCTTGGCATTAAGAGAACTTAGAGAAGGACACGGAGGAGAGCAATTTAGAGAAAAATAGGCATTAAGAGAACTTAGAGAAGGGTATGGATTCCACATCCTTTCCTCTCCAAAGAAAAATGGCAGAGCCTTCTCCCACTTTAAGTCGGGTCGGCGACATGGATTCTTGGTCAAATCCATGTTGAAAGATCCGACACTTTTCTACATTGGTTGTTGGCTACCTAACACAATCCCTACGAGGGAGGATTTGAACCCTGGTCTTTATGTGGTAAGCACGCTGCACACTGCACCACCACCAAACAATTGAATTGGGTTTAGGCCGAAACTGTAATGAAATTCAGAGTATAGGAAAGCAGTTCTACATTTAAGATTTATGTTTTGGCCACTGAAATCGGGATATTTTTAATTAGGGGCTTCAATTTGCTACAGTACTTTCAGTCACGAGTGATAAGCTATCCAAATATACGATGCCTAATGTTGGTCCTAGCTCAGCTCCAGGTTGCTGTTTTGGAGCCTAGTTAGGAGATAAAACTGGAAGTTAGCGAGATCTCACCATGCTAAAGTTTAATTGATATTTTTTCGTCCCCAATATACAGGGTCATGAATGTGTCTATAGTAGCTGTATTATTATTACTAATTTCTATCCATCCCGTCTGGTTTCATTAATTTGATCTCCCTTTTTTTCACTTAACCCCATTGCATGAGTTTGCACTTGAAATTTCTTCTCATGTTAGGGGAGGGTGCCGTTCTTATGTGCACTTGCTCTGGTTACTGAATGTATTGGGTTTTTCTAAAGCTGAGGGATGAACACCTATCTTGGATGTCATCCAAATTTAACATATGTACAAGTACAAGTTGTACAACCATCTTACCATATCCTAATAATGCAAGAACACCCGCAACATGCAGAGCCCCTTGGTGCTATGTGCCGCATTCTCTACGTAATGTCTCCCTCCACTGAAAACCACATCATTCCTCTTGCTCCAAATCGTTCAATAAACTTTAAGCGGTCAAATCCTGTGAATATACGGGTTGTGTGAGCATGACCATTATTATAAAGGAATTATCATTTTCATGAATATGCATGTTTACATTGAATTCAAACAAACTGGACGTCCTTTAATTGCTTAAGTTGAGTTTTATCATTAGACTATCCAAGTGCTTAAGGAGCCATATTTTGGCCTAAGTCAGCTGACTTTTTTGAGGATATTGAATGAGAGGCATATCTTTTAAAATTATTCACTGTTACCTGGTGTGTGTTGTCGAACTGGAGTCTGTAGATGTAAACACCTGGGATACATTCTTTATGCTACAAACATTTAAGGTTAAATTTATGCTGAACCTCAATTTTAAACAACCTCTTTATCATAATTTTTTTAGGAGAAATACGGTCCAAAAGGGGAAGGAAAACCTTCTCATGGTACACAGTTAAAGCCTGAAAAGCCTAAAAAGAATGCAGATGTTGACATACATGTGGGTTTGTCTTCGCGTCCTCCTTGGTTTTGCAGGTAAGAAGTTTTCTCTGAAGTTGTTTGCAAGCCACTTTGTATGCATATTATTTTTAGGATTTTTATCAGTTGTGCCCCTATAAGATCTTGCAATTTCAGTTATACCCCTCTCTTTTTGGGAATATTAGTTTTACCCCCGACTTCTTGCTGTTCTATCACTTGTGCCCTTCAGCTTAGTTGTTGTCCATCTCCAACGCAAACATACGTTAACTTTGAGGACACAATGGGAATTAGTTTTAGAAAATGGATTGAAATGTCCAGTCCCTTCTTCTTCCTCCTCCTCCTTCATCTCCTTCCTCTTCCTCCTTCCAGCCTCCTGCTCCTCCACTGGCTCCCAACCGGCCCCAGCCCCTCCCTCCTCCCCCACTCCTCCCCTTCGCCCCTGAGCTCCTCCCCCTCTGCCCCTAGCGCCTCCCTCTGTCCCAAGCTCCTCCCCCCCGCACTTGCATCTCTCCCTTTGCGTCCGAGCTCCTCCCCCAGCTGATGCAAATCAAAATTTTGCGCGTCGATGAAAAAATAAATTTGAACGGTGGAATTTCGGTGGTAGAGAAATAGAGGGGTTGAGAAGAGAACTCGTCGGGAACACGAGGGGATGGAGAGGAGAACCGTGTAGATCACGTGAGGGGAGAGAGAAGGAGAAGGGAGAGGAGAGATAAAATCTCAAATTTTATAATCATTGAACTCCTTACATAGGTATCATCCCTTTATATAGGAGGGATGAGATTACAAAAATAGAAAAATAACTAATTATCCTAAATAGACTCTAACCGACTAAGCGACTAATTTGAAATTCAAATTTAAAATTGACTACTAATTTAGAGATCACACGCGATCTCGTTATTTTAAATAAAATGCAACGACTCAAATAAATGTAGATAAAATTAACATATAAAATTAAATAAACATGCAACCCTATATTTCTGTTCCACGCTGCATCAACTCTCCTCCGCTTTTAAAATTCGTCTCCCGACGAATTGCTTGATCTTCGGGCTGTTGATGGCTTATTGGTCGAATCTCCCAATTTCAATCCTTTTCCATGTTACGTTTATAATTTTTTTGATTTGAGGGGTACGACTGCAAATATTCTACCCCTTCACTTGAAAGGATTCTATAGCATAATATATCCTCTAATCGACCCTTTTGATAAATAATTTTGGGAGGAGGGGTCTCCCTGCAAATATTCCAAATAAACCTCCTATCCCTAACTTTAAGGGATCCGATTCCTTTTGGAGGGGGGGGCGTTGTTAGGGCTTCCCTCTTCATCAAGCGGCGCCGGCGGTAGAGACTGGGATCCCAAGGGCGGCGCCGAGTTCGTCCGTGGCCGTGGCAGGGGGCAGATGTGGGGCCGCAAGGGAGGTGTGGGCGGCTCGGGTAGAGGAAGGCGGGGCGGTGAGAAGGGGCGTATGCGGGAGACGTCGTTTGGCGCGGGAGGGATCGGGTCTGTGATGGGTTGCGGGAAAGGGTTTGCGGAGGGGCGATGGTGAGGGGAAGAGGTGGCGCGGGACGAGGAAGGATGACAGCGGGGTGGGGGCAGGTTGCGGGAGTTGGGGTCGGTGTAACGGGAGGTAGGGGGCTGGGAACGGGAGGGGATTTTGGCGGGGTGTTGAGGGCAGCGGGAGAGAGGGCTTCGGGGCGGGGGACTGGGGATGTGGGGTCGCGGGAGGGGCCGCTGGGGTCAGGGACAGGGGTGGGGTTGACTGCGGCGGTGCGGCGAAGATCGGGGAGGCTTGGGTAGGCGTCGGCGGGGCTGGGGAGGCGGGGCTGCGAGGGCTAGCGCGCGGAGGGGGTGCTGGCGGTAGCGCGGGAGTTGCGACAGGAGGGGGTACGGGTGCAGCGGGTGGTGGAGATGGTGCGGGGGTGGAGTCGGGAGAGGCCGGAGGCATGGGAGTGGTGTCGGGACCCCTTGGGAGGGTTACGGAGGGCGCTAGAGTCCCCTTTTCTTCTGATTGCAGGTCTGACATGACCTGGACAGCAAGCATATTGTTGAAGACGTCAATCTTTTCTTGGCCTTCTTCCTCAGGAACTTGGACGAAAGTTTCACCGTCCCTTTTGGCAATGAGTTCTTCTATTTGTCGTGTCATTGACTCTCTATTCTTTGAAAGAATTTGGAGCATATTCGATAGTGTTTGTCTAACCTCAGCAAGCCATGCACGGTCGTTGGGGCGAGATCCGTTGGACTTCCTGCGCGAGTGACGAGAGGGATCGCCAGATCGTGAGGACGATCTAGATGCATTCTCTGATACCAATTGATGCAAATCGAAATTTTGTGCGTCGACGAAAAAATAAATTTGAACGGTGGAATTTCGGTGGTAGAGAAATAGAGGGGTTGAGAAGAGAACTCGTCGGGAACACGAGGGGATGGAGAGGAGAACCGTGTAGATCACGTGAGGGGAGAGAGAAGAAGGGAGAGGAGAGATAAAATCTCAAATTTTACAAATCACTGAACTCCTTACATAGGTAGTCTATCATCCCTTTATATAGGAGTGATAAGATTACAAAAACAGAAAAACAACTAATTATCCTAAATAGACTCTAACCGACTAACCGACTAAATTTGAAATTCAAATTTAAAATTGACTACTAATTTAGAGATCACACGCGATCTCGTTATTTTAAATTATTTGCAATGACTCAAATAAATGTAGATAAAATTAACATATAAAATTAACTAAACATGCAACCCTATATTTCTGTTCCACGCTGCATCACCAACCCTCGTGCCCCCCCTCCGTCCGCCTCCAACTCCTCCCCTCGTCCTTGTGCCTCCACCGCCACACCTCCCCCTCTGCCCCCACTCCTCTCCCCTGCACTCACGTCTCCGCCCCCGCTCCTCTTCCACGACCCCTTCCCCTCCTGGCCCTCATCTCCTTCGCCGCCCCTCCTCTCCTCTGCCCAAAGCTCATCTCCTCGCCTACGGACCTCCCCTTTTGTCCCCCAGGTCCTCCCCCCGCCCCTCACTTCTCCTCCGCCCCGAGGTCCTCCCCTTGCATCCTCCTCCTCCCAGAGCTCCTCCCTCTGTGCCTCCCCATGTCCTCGTGCCTCTCCCTCTGCCCCTACTTTCCTCCGCCCCCTCGTGCCTCCCATTCTGCCCTCCTCTGCCTTGCGCCTTCCTCCCGCTTTGAGCTCATCCCCTCTATTGCAGTTGTCAAGAAACTGGAGGGGAAATGGATGAAGGAGGAGATGGTCGGCATCGTCGTTGAGACTCGTGGCCTCGTTGTCGACATGCTGCTGTTGATGGTGAACGACAGAGGAGAAGGGGATGGAGGAGGTGGTCAGAGGGAGAAGGGTTGGAGGGTAAGGAGAAGGGAGGAAGAGTGAGAGGGGTATGTGGACTTTTTTTTGATATGCCCCTCTTAACTATACTATGGTTTGAGAAAACCATGATTAAGTTCAAATTATTGACGGCTAAAGTAACGGAGGGGCACAAGTGATAGAACGGCAAGAAGTCAGGGGCACAACTGATATTCCTAAAAAAGGAAGGGCATAATTGAAATTGCAATATCTCGGAGGGGCACAACTGATAAAATCCTTATTTTTATGTTAATTCTTACTATCATTGTTGTTGTGTAGGGAGATTATAACTACAAATGTTTAGCTTTGTTTATGAGCCAACCTTTTTTAATTGAAAAAATTTGAGGCGTGGATGATTGAGGTTGTTCGTCCACCAACTGCTAATTATCCTAATTTACCCTAATTTACTTACACAGATATGTCAAACATTTGTAAATTTGGATTTCAAGGCTTGAGGAGATGATGGGTAATGAGAAAGTGGATGGTGAAGAAAATGCGAATGTGGAGAAGACCAACTCCGAAGGGAGGAGATATGTCTAATCTGTTAGTGGGGAGAACAATGGGAACTGGGTCCAGGTGCATTGGCTGAGAAGGAATGGATTGGGAACGCAGAGGCTGGTGGATGCCATGGGTTTTAACGGCCCAAGACAGTTGTTGACGACATGTTGCTTTCGATGCGGTGTAGGTGGGCACACATCAAATTCTTGTAGGACCTTATTGCATGCTTTTGATGCAATTTGAGTCGGTCATTGTCCAGATTCTTTCACTTGTAGGGGTGCTTGGAGGGTGAGTGATATATTGCGGACCTTGTTTAGGGAGGTTGGAACTTGGAAGAATCTATGCTAGGGATGCATGATGGAAGGGATGTTATGAAGGTGGAGATTGGTGATGGTACAAGGGGCCGTGGCGGAGCTGTTGGATCTATGCAAGCTGGGTAGATGAGGGACTTGGGCTTAAACACAGAGTCTTTGTTGTCGATTGAATCAATGGTGCATGTCCTATATGATGATTTAACACCCCCCCACCCCACCCTTACCCCAATCTTTTTCTGGTTCTGGTAGAGCTCGATGCCTCTCTAGGTCTCATCTTTCCCACAAATGTGATTTGTCGTATGGGAAGGTCTTTTTTCCTTGTGACAACAACAGTGGTTAAATGCAGTTGAGGCTTCTTCCTCGCTGGTGGAGTTTGACTATATTGCTTATGTGGTTAGGGGAGAAGGTACTACCTCGGAGGTTGAGGCTACACGAGATGCCGATGTGCGATGTTAGAAGATGACGGAAATCATGGAATCGATGGTGCCTCGAGATTTGGGTTATGCATCTAGATTTCGAGGATTGCATATCTTTATTGGATTTTGCAGAAGAACAAGTATCAGAATCCCCACAGTTTTCTCCCAATTTTTTTGCAATATTTGTTTGAAATGAGTGCCAGATGTTGGGTTGATTGTTGGCCATCTACGGGGCAAAGTCATCCCGATTAATAGGGTGGTCGCATGCTATTCCATTGACTTGGTCGGAATCCTGAATCAATATGGTGGGACGCTTTGTGGATGACTCTAGATTTACAGGATTCGTCATGGTGAATGCTGCGAGGAGGGCACAAGTCATCTTGATTGGGTAGAATGGAGACAGATGTCACAGATCTCCAATGGAGGTTTCACTGGCTCGTACAAGATAATCCGGGATGATTTTTGAATGTGGTGACAGTAGTCTATGCATTCACAATTGCATTTGAAAAAGAGTGCTAGTGGTTAGAATCAAAGTTTTAAAAAACATGAGGCAAATTGAGTTGGTTTATCGTCATTGAGGTGAGGCGTAAACAACAGTTTATAGAGAAAAATGTGAATCAAAACTATAATTAGATCTATGTTCATGAAATTATTGTAATACTACTAAAAGATAATATACATATATGATGAAATCGTAGAGATAAGAACACCAATTGAAAAAAAGTGCTACAACTCATCCCTTTCTACAAAATTTTCTTCCAATCAAATATGGATTTATGATTTTAAATGTCATGAAAACATACAAAAAAATATTATATGTTTATGACTGAGGGTTCAACACATGTTTACAGCAACAGTTTAGTTCGGTGATATACAATTTGATCTCATTTGTATTTTCCCTTTGATATTCAGTATTCACCTAGACAGGGAGGGGGGTGGCTAGAGTAACTTTTCAATATTTGATGTTACCCAAGCCATGATTAATAAACAAATTTATAAATAAATTGTGCTTTTTTTCATAATCAAGGCTTTGTTTAAGAAACTTGGTAGCATAATACCTTTCTAAAAACTTTAGTTTCGGTTCATTAAATGAGCCGAATTTGACTTGAAACAATGTTTTTTTAAAGAATTTTTCGTTGAATGTGCATCATCAAATGGACTGCGCACAATCCTAATGCAACAAACAAGACTGTCCTCTTTCAATAAGAGAACTAACGGTAGCCTTTTTCAATAAGAGAACCAAACGGTGTCAACCATTCGAAGTTGCTATCTTTCCAAGCAACATCTTCAGAGTTTCATCATGATAATCTTTTTATTACCCCAATCCGTGGAGGCAACACCTCGGTTTTGCTTCATGCGCCAGCGTCTCATTTACTGTCTTGATCCATTGAGGCTTACGCCTCGATTAAGAAATCTAAAGCTATAGCCTCAGGGCTATTTTCTTCCAAAACCTCAAACGCTTGCGCCTAGAAGGATGATGGCTATATGATGGTTATGGCGTCAGAGATCATCTCAAAGTGAAAGTAAAGATATGTAGTTGGTCTCCATAGAAAGTTGACTTTTTTCTAGGCTTATGATAGTATGGATTCGAATTTCTTTCGAACTCACTGCACAAATAGGGTTTTCCGGTTATCTGGATTGATTAGATGAATAGATACATCACACATTTGTCTTTCAATGTTATAAACGATCAGCTATTGTGTGGGTTTTTTAAAAGGTAGAGGAAGGTTCGACGTGGATGCCCATGTTCATCACCGATACAAGCACGAATCGAGAAAATTGAATAGTTTAGGGTTCTTTATCAACTTGTAGACCCATCATTTTATTTATTATGTCCCGATGAGATCAATTTATAATCCTAACAAATTAGGGTTTCATTTTTAATTGGTTAAATTAGAGTTATTTTATCGGTCAACTAGGATCTAAGAGAGTCAATTAAGGTTTCGATTTGATTTTTTTATCTCTTTTTATTTTTGTAATCAAACCCCCTCCATTATTATCCTCACATTCCCCCTCTTTATTTTAGGGTTGCTTCTCTCAACCTTGTTCCTCTCTCAATTCGTGAGGCACATCACTGTCATATCTTCTCATCCCTCTCGGATTTTCCAAACTGCATCAAGCGGTATCATAGCATGGAAATCGCATTGTTCCCTTGATGTGATGATCTTGTCGTGTTTCGGTGGACGAAATTTGAGTTGAGTTGTCTTAGCCATGGTTCGCATTTGCAACAGAAAAAGTTAAAGCGTCGTCTCTAATCAAGCATCAAAGTATAACATCAGCTAGATTCATTGCCAGAGGATTATACCTTCAACCACATAGAACTTCTGGTCATTACCACACTGATGAATCCGCGATTCATCATCTTAATATCTTGATCTTAGCAAAATCCCCGAGTAAAATCCCATATAAATGTCAATAAAATCAATAAACTAACAAAATACCTCTTGTAAATAAAACACACTAATTATTGTATATTAGATTGTACAAAATAAATTACACATAAAAAGCCGCAAAAATAAGGAGTTTTATACATGTAAATAGCCCAAAACTTCATGTATTTTTAATAATTTCATTTCAACTCCTTTTTGCCTAATTCTTTCTCTAACTTGTTTATAGAAATGTATATAAAAATACAAAAATACAAAATAAATTTTACCTCAAATAAATGCTCCTAGATCCCAAAGAGAAAAAGCCGTAAAGTCCAACTTCCAAGCTAAATTCCCGCTCCGTATGAACTCCAAATTCACCAAACTCACTTTTAAAATTCAAGTTAGAAAATTATCTATCCAACGGAAGTGGTTTCATTAAAATCGGAGCTCATTTGCAAAAGTTGGGTTTTGGGACCTAGATGTACATTATATACCATGTATATATTCATTCTTTCTTTAATTTTTATTGTATCTTTCTTAATTATTAAAAATACAAAAAAATCATACTTGTATTGTATTTTAATTGTAGTATTTTATTGTATTTTTCCGTTGTAAATATCTCTTATTAAAAAGACAAAAAAATTACATATTAGAAAAGTAAAAAAAAATGTGTACATGTTGTTTGTCTTCCCTTGTAAATTGTCCACTATCTATTTTATTCTTTTTTATTCTATTGTAATTAAAGTAGATAACTTTATTTCATTTTATTTAAAGTTATCTACTCATCCCTCCGCCCCAAGCGGCCGCCCGCTGCCACCTCCAACTGTCACGCCATCACGACCCCCGCGCGCGGAGGCGCCGCCCCCTCCGCCAGCCATCTCCAGGCAACCTGCTTATCTACTTTAATTACAATAGAATAAAAAAGAATAAAATAGATAGTGGACAATTTACAAGGGAAGACAAACAACATGTACACATTTTTTTTACTTTTCTAATATGTAATTTTTTTGTCTTTTTAATAAGAGATATTTACAACGGAAAAATACAATAAAATACTACAATTAAAATACAATACAAGTATGATTTTTTTGTATTTTTAATAATTAAGAAAGATACAATAAAAATTAAAGAAAGAATGAATATATACATGGTATATAATGTACATCTAGGTCCCAAAACCCAACTTTTGCAAATGAGCTCCGATTTTAATGAAACCACTTCCGTTGGATAGATAATTTTCTAACTTGAATTTTAAAAGTGAGTTTGGTGAATTTGGAGTTCATACGGAGCGGGAATTTAGCTTGGAAGTTGGACTTTACGGCTTTTTCTCTTTGGGATCTAGGAGCATTTATTTGAGGTAAAATTTATTTTGTATTTTTGTATTTTTATATACATTTCTATAAACAAGTTAGAGAAAGAATTAGGCAAAAAGGAGTTGAAATGAAATTATTAAAAATACATGAAGTTTTGGGCTATTTACATGTATAAAACTCCTTATTTTTGCGGCTTTTTATGTGTAATTTATTTTTCCGGACCGTTTACCGGCTACCCGTAAATCCTCACTGAAAAGTAGCTAATCGCCTAAAAAGAAAGAACCAGTAGTAAGTAAGAAATCCAGACTTGGCTCTATCCTAGGGTCGTCTCTCTCTCACTTGCAATTTAAACAAACAATGAGGGCTTTCTGCACCCGAGAACAAGGGTTCTTTTTATTCCAATTAATTAGATCGACCTGCTCAATTCAGTCCCAATTTTAGAGTTAGGTTATCACTTGAATTTTATGTGAACACACAAGCACGTCTACCGTTCAGTCCCAATTTCCTTTTGACCTTAAGTTGTAAAACAAGATGGGAATCGGAAATCAGAATGCAAACGAGAAACTATGATGCATGCTCAGAAGAAGGTATACTTACAGTGAATCCCAGCACTCTTCATGCGTTATGCAAAACTGAATTTGTAAATATTACACTAAATGCATGCAGATCGAGAAAACCGCACCTAAACAATATACTATTAGCGGGGAAGAATTAATTGAATTTGAGCTAAGTAGTACGTGTCTATGTGCGTCTCATTATGAATCTTATAAGATATGTGAATCTTCTAAGATATGTGTGGCCTAAATTACGATGGACACAAACAAATTTGATTCTAAACTACCGTGTGCCTAATCCTTAATTTTCGCCACTCAAGTCAAGCCCCACCCTCGCCGGAGAGTGAAACAGGCTCGACACACCACAAATAATGTCCAAGTCTTTTTACATGCGCGAGCTCTCAAACAAGAGCCGCTATAAAGAGCAAGCTAAATAATTACAAAATTTTACAAAAATTCTCTCAAAAATAAACTAGTTCTCATCGCTCTTCACAGTCAACTCGCGTCGCTTCCGTCGACCTCCGATGCACTCCAAGTCCACCGGGCCCTCGCAAGGAAAATAAAATTTATATTAGAGAGATAAACAACAAGATATATACAAAAATATAAAGAGAAATAATTGCAAAAAATGGAATAAGTACAAGTGGCTCGGGGGTCAGACTACCCGAGTAAATGGAAAACTAAATCCAAATTTTTAAATTAGTCCCTAAGCCGTTTGCCTCCCCGGCAACGGCACCATCTGACGAGCTTACTGTAGTCGAGAAGATCGACAGGAGGATTGATGAGTTAGACCGGAGCGTCTCCAAACTTCCAAAACAGATGGAGGAGTTGACTGAGAAGGTATCTAAGATAAGGATACCCGCCGTGACTGCACCCTCTGCTCCCATTTACCGAGTTCACCATGTTCAGGAGCAGTTGGTGTCAGGGCAACCCCAGCCGTGGGAGCAAGACCAATCCTACACCCACTCTTTCCAGCAGCCACCTCCAGTAGCAGAGACAGTCCAGGAGGAGCCTCCACCAGTTTGGGAGGTGAATGGGATATGGTATACTCAGGACCCTGCCAGGCAGGGAAGTACGGGAGACCAACAGACCTATCAGCGTCCCCCGACCTTCCACAACACCGCATTCACCTCCGCACCACCTCCTTCACAGCAGAGCCCTGGATTCCATCCACCCCAGCAGCAGAGGCAGCAGTACCAGCAGTATAGCCGACAGGGCCATTACCAGACGGGCCAACAGGGCCCGCAACCCCAGCAGCAGCAGAGGCAGTACACTGGCCAGCAGGGCCAGTCTTCCCGTTCTTCTTCCCAGTCTTATCCACTTCCTTCATCGTCTAGTCCCATGGATATTC
Organism: Ottelia alismoides; assembly: GCA_037367405.1. Taxonomy (NCBI): domain Eukaryota; kingdom Viridiplantae; phylum Streptophyta; class Magnoliopsida; order Alismatales; family Hydrocharitaceae; genus Ottelia; species Ottelia alismoides. Next base: position 708,726 of record JAZKJV010000184.1, on the reverse strand, counting down.
AACAGCAGATACTCGACGAGCTACGTTCCTACAGGAACGAGGTTCAGGACTTACGGGTGGATGTCAACCGCCTGTCAAGATGGCGAGACGAGCAGACTGCACCCTCTACCTCGATCCCAGCCCAAGTTCAGGCTAACCCCAATAGCCTGAACCGTTCTAGTTCTCAGCAGCACTTTGGTCAGGTATACTATTCAGCATCTCCTAAATCTGAACACGAGATTCTTTCGTGTGACGAGGCTAACCACATGTCACTCAGGAGCGGAAGGACCGTGGTCGTACCTGACCGGGCGAGGGACACGAGGAGGGGCATCTCTGGAGCTCTACCTGAGGAGTCTTCAGAGAACGAGGAGGAGAGGCATCATATTTCAGAGCCCCATCAGCACCATTTGAGGATTTCTACTCAGGGAGCCGAGAGGAGGAGGAGAGCATGTATGCAGCATCGTCAGCATGGATATTCTTCTGAATCTACGGAGGACCTTGCATCTCCGGTTGTGGCGGATACCACTCCAGCTTCTATTCCAGAACCTATAGTAGATAGTTTTGATTTCGATTCCATGTTGCATCACAAAGATTCATGTATGAAGAACTCTGTTTCCGTTAATGCAAAGAATGATCTTTCAGTTCATGATTCAGATTCTTCATCCTCTGTTTCCTTAGCTTCAATCCCTTTCCCCCGTGCTCTTACGGCAGGAAAGCGCATCAAAAAGATTCAGAAAGATGACCCCGATATGGCACGGTTTTGCAAAGAAAACATCACAGTTAAGGTGCCATTTGATGAATATGTGGCTAACCATCCTGCCTTCCAAAAATACCTTAAGGTGAGATGCACACCTACAAGGGTTAGCAGGAAGAAAGATAACCGAAATATAAAGACACATGTCTTATCAGTAGCCACAACATATTGTCTCAAGAATCAGACTTTGCCAAAGAAAAAGAGAGACATGGGTGCTCACTATGTGGAGAGTCGTATTGACAACATTGCGTTTGCACGCACACTCTTAGATAACGGTTCTTCGATCAACTTACTTCCCTTAGCCTTATATCAGAAATTGGAGTTGGGACCACTTCGCAAATCTAGAGCTTTACTCCAATTCGCAGATCGTTCAGTGAAGAGACCTAAGGGAGAAGTGAAGAACGTCGTTATCTCGATTGAGGGGCAGAACTATCAGGTGGACTTCACAGTCTTGGACATGGAGACCCCCAATCATTGGAGAGAATCTCAGATCATTCTCGGGCGACCCTTCCTTAGGACCGCATGCGCAACTTTCGATTATGGTACGGGAATGATGAAGTTCCGTTCTCCAGGCGGAGAAGTGAACCTTGAGATGAAGCAAACCAAGTGTCAGCGACCCGATTCAGAGAGTAGCACAGAGTACTCATCTTCAGAGGCAGATTGCAGTATGATTAGCACAGTTGGGATTTGGGGACAGATTCCTTCAGGACAGAGCGAGACCCTTTCATCTGGAGAGGATATAGTGCATGACGCAGTTTGCCAGGTGTTGTCTGATCTTGCTAGAGATGCATCAACCTATTCTCATGATGACTTAGAGATCCATCCGGATCTGTCAGTTCCATCCTCTTCGGAACAATCATGGGACATAGATGACGAGTCGGACGTGGCTTTTGCCGATTGTTTGGATACTTTTGACGATCCGACTCCCGATACTTCTGATTTGGTGGCGAGTACTACTCAGCTTAGCCCACCTTCATGCAGCACGGAACCAGATTCAGATTCAGTTCAGCCAGATCTGCTTGATAATACCACATTGCCAGAACTGAAATCACTACCTCTTACACTCAAGTACGCCTTTCTTGCGGGACCCAAAGAGAGATATCCTGTCATCATTAGCTCAGACTTGTCTTTAGAGCAGGAGTCTAGGTTGTTAGAAGTCTTAGAGAGGAACCGCAAAGCAATAGGCTGGACAGTGTCGGATCTCGTGGGCATCAACCCCGCTCTCTGCTCGCACCACATTTTTACTGAGGATAACGTGAGACCTTCCCGTGAGTTTCAGAGGAGACTTAACCCCAATCTACGGGAAGTAGTGAAGAATGAAATTGAGAAATGGTGCAAGGCAGGGTTCATATACCCTATTTCTGACTCCAAGTGGGTGGCCCCACTTCATGTTGTCCCGAAGAAGTCGGGAATTCAGATGGTCGCCAACGAGGAGGGGGTAGAGATCGCGACACGAGTACCTACGTCGTGGCGCGTCTGTGTCGACTACAGGCGCCTGAATGCTGCGACCAAGAAAGATCACTTTCCCTTGCCTTTTATTGATCAGATCTTGGAGAGACTCGCAGGGAAAGAGTTCTTCTGTTTTCTTGACGGGTACTCAGGCTACAACCAGGTGGCCATAGCCCCTGAGGACCAGGAAAAGACCATATTCACATGTCCATTCGGCACTTATGCTTTCAGGCGCATGCCATTCGGGCTCTGCAATGCCCCGGGCACATTTCAGCGGTGCATGATAGCTATATTTGCCGAGATGGTGGGCGATTTCCTGGAAGTATTCATGGATGACTTCTCGGTCCATGGTGATTCTTTTGATACATGTTTAGCGCACTTGGACCGAGTCCTCACGAGGTGTAGAGAGGTGAATCTGGTACTCTCCTGGGAGAAGAGTCACTTTATGGTGACAGAGGGTATCGTGTTGGGGCATGTCATCTCCAAAAGGGGAATGGAGGTTGACCCTGCCAAGGTGGAGGTGATCAAGAAACTCGATCCACCTACCAACGTGAAGTCAGTGCGGTCATTCTTAAGGCATGTTGGATTCTATAGGAGATTCATTCAAGATTTTTCAAAGATCGCCCGCCCACTGACTGAGCTCTTAGGGAAAGACATAGAGTTCGTTGTAGATCACAGGTGTCTGGAGGCCTTTGAGGTCTTGAAGAGGAAGATTTGTGCCTCGCCTATCCTACAAGCTCCTGACTGGTCTCTCCCCTTTGAGATCATGACTGACGCTTCAGATTTCGCTATAGGAGCTGTGTTAGGACAACGACGAGAGGGGATTCCGTTTGCGATTCACTATGCGAGCAAAGTTTTAGATCCTACACAGAAAAATTATACAGTGACTGAAAAGGAAATGCTCGCAGTAGTATGGGCCCTCGAGAAGTTCAGATCATATATTTTGGGTTCTAAGGTGACAATATATACTGATCATACAGCCATTCGATACTTAATGGAAAAGAAGGACGCGAAGGCGCGTCTTCTTAGGTGGATTTTACTCCTCCAGGAATTTGATTTGGAGATTAAAGATAAACCTGGAGTGAAGAATGTTGTGGCTGATCACCTTTCTCGGATTGAACTTAAAGATTCTCCTGATCATGAGCGGATTAGAGAGACCTTCCCAGATGAGTTAATTTGTGTTATTGACTCCCTCCCGTGGTATGCCAACATGGTGAACTATCTTGTCTCCAAGCAGGTTCCCCATGGTTGGACTAGGAGCAGCATTGATCGACTGAAGTCGGATTCGAGGAGATACCACTGGGACGATCCTTTCCTTTTCTTCGAAGGACCGGATTGTATTTGGAGAAGGTGTATTCCTCAGGAGGAATACCATAGTGTCCTCACATATTGTCATTCACTTGAGGCTGGAGGACACCATTCGGGAAAGCGAACCGCTCACAAAGTACTTCAATGTGGATTGTATTGGCCGACCTTGTTTAGAGATGCTATTAATTTTGTACGGTCGTGCCCGATCTGTCAAAGGATGGGAGGGACAGTTGGACAGAGAGATGAGATGCCCATGCAACCGATGATTATTTGTGATGTTTTTGATGCATGGGGCATAGATTTTATGGGTCCCTTTCCCAACAGCCAAGGACATGAGTATATTTTGTTGGCGGTTGATTATTTATCTAGGTGGGTAGAGGCTATCCCAACCCGAACCGCAGACAGTAAGACTGTCTGTAAGTTTGTAAGAGACCATATTATTGCTAGGTTCGGGGTGCCAAAAGTTTTGATATCTGATGGGGGTAGCCATTTTGTGAATCGAGATATGAGATCTTTAGCTAAGGACTATGGATTTGAACATAGAGTTACTAGTCCTTACCACCCACAGTCCAACGGCATGGCAGAGGTTTCGAACAGAGAGGTGAAGAGTATTTTGCAGAAATTGGTTCGTCCCGATAGGAAGAACTGGTCTCAGCTCTTGGACCAAGTTCTGTGGGCCTATAGGACGGCCTACAAGACACCATTGGGTACTTCACCATTTAGAATGATCTATGGCAAGCCATGCCATTTGCCCGCAGAATTGATTCATAAATCCGAATGGGCAATTAAGAAGATTAATTGGAGTTGTCACCCAGGGAAGCTTTACCGAGACTTGAACTTGAACGAGCTCGTGGAAATCCGAAACAGGGCATATGACAACAGTTTGATTTATAAGGACAAAGTAAAGAGATGGCATGATCAGCACATTAGGTGCAAAGACTTTGTCCCTGGGCAAAAGGTATGGTTGTTCAATGCCAGGTTGAAGATGTTCCATGGGAAGCTCAAATCTAAATGGACGGGTCCCTTTGTGGTTAAGAAAGTGCACGAGAATGGAAGTGTAGAGATAGCTGATCTCACAGATGGTGCACAATCTCATGTGGTGAATGGACAACTGTTGAAGCATTTTGTTGATTCCAAAGAGCAGTTAGTCCAAGTCGAGGTCATCAACTTCATACAGAGTGAGCACAGAGCAGATACATCTTATTACTCTTCATGAAGATGCAGCATCAAGATTCAACATCTTAGAAGATTCCATCATTCTTGTACATATTCTCCCTTCTTTGTATATTCTCGAGATCACGTCGGTTCTCACATTTACTCTTGTCCTATACTTAGGCTGACCAAAGCCTAAGTATAGGGGGGATCGATGCCCGCCATGTGTATTTACTCATCATTTCTCCTCTTGATCTCATCCGCCCCATTTTTGCTCTTCTTCTACACTTAGGCTATCCAAAGCCTAAGTATAGGGGGGCGGATCGACTTCTATACTTTTTATTATTTTAGCTTTCCTACGCTTAGTACGAGCTATGTCTTTTTGTCACCTAGTGCCATGAGGACATAGCACAAGCTAAGTATAGGGGGGCGTGTATATATTACATATATACTTTACCCATACCTCGTACTTTCACGTATTTTTGTATATACTATACAATAATTATGGGGTGGGTTAAAAAAAAACAACAAAAGTAAAAAAAAAACTTTTTCCTAAAAAAAACTCTTTTTCTTTATTTGCTTAAAAAAAACTTTTTCAAAAAAAAAAGTCTTCTCTTATTCACCTATCTTTTTCAAAAAAAAAAAACTTCTTTGCCTTTGTTTGTCAAAAAAAAAACTAACTAATAAGTTGGTTTAATCCCTGACACAATTCACTTTCACACAAGACTAGTGATGATCAAGAACACTTGGTTTATGAGGTCTTGAGATTTTGAGTTAACCAGCCTTAGTCATTAGGGTTCTTGACTTAATTATTCACATTTCCCTAGTTTGAAAGATGTGTGTGCTATATTGCATGCTTAGTCTCTACCTTAAGAATATGATCTGCACCTCACATACACGACTGCAGTTATGATGAGATGAGTTGAAATTTCACTTGAGGAACTGGGATGAGGGATTTGAGTTTGGACTTGATTTAATGATGCTCGAGGATGGGATAAAATCAATGAAGGCTTCATGAAACCTGAGTGTCAGCATCTTTAGCCAGTATGAGAACATGGTTCTTATACTATCTCTTGACATTTACCTATGTGCCAGGGTGTGATAAAATAAAAAAATTGTTGATCAGTGTGCGCCAACTCTTGGTAAAAGCAGTGGAGCTAGCCACAAATACTACAAAGCAATGAAATGTCAAAGAAAAGCTCTCATTCCACAAAGTCAATTATCAAAAGAGCTTCCACCAAAGGCGAGCGCTCCAACCATTTCAAAGTGTCCACTTGGACCACCGCTATTAGGACCAGGAGTCGGGCTTGCACCAAAAAAGGGCTCTGCATCGTAAATGCTACAAGTCTGGGTGTAGAAGGTACGATAGGTAATCAAAAAAGGCACACCCCGGTGTACTCCCAGGAAAACAAGTGCAGACGGCTCCAGCTTCTCTTGACGGACGCACTGATCAACACCAAAAAAATGTGTTGCGTAATAAGGCACTTGAGAGGATCCTTGTTCCAATGAGAGGGAGAGAAGAAATGACACAATCCTATGCCCTCCATCAACTGGCCTTCCATCTACACTTTCAAGTCTGACAACTAAAGAGACGGTGGATTGGATACAAGAAATGATTTATTCCCTAGTGTTGAGGATCGGGTCCATAGGAGAGTCCCTTGGACTGGAACCTTGGGTGACGTTGTGACTCTACTCTTGTAACTGCGGTCAACACTTAAAGTCATATCCCTTATATATATGTATACAAAGAGAGTCTGATGATTAGGGGAATTGGGTACCTTTTGACTAGAGCTTGGTTCAACTTAGAATTTTAGGATCTCTAAAACCGAGAGTTCTTGAACGGATCAAGTCTTGTATTCACATGCACAGTCAGGGATTAACCCAACTTATTCATTCTTTATTTGCTCGAGGACTAGCAAAGTTTAAGTATAGGGGGGTGATGAATCCGCGATTCATCATCTTAATATCTTGATCTTGGCAAAATCCCCGAGTAAAATCCCATATAAATGTCAATAAAATCAATAAACTAACAAAATACCTCTTGTAAATAAAACACACTAATTATTGTATATTAGATTGTACAAAATAAATTACACATAAAAAGCCGCAAAAATAAGGAGTTTTATACATGTAAATAGCCCAAAACTTCATGTATTTTTAATAATTTCATTTCAACTCCTTTTTGCCTAATTCTTTCTCTAACTTGTTTATAAAAATGTATATAAAAATACAAAAATACAAAATAAATTTTACCTCAAATAAATGCTCCTAGATCCCAAAGAGAAAAAGCCATAAAGTCCAACTTCCAAGCTAAACTCCCGCTCCGTATGAACTCCAAATTCACCAAACTCACTTTTAAAATTCAAGTTAGAAAATTATCTATCCAACGGAAGTGGTTTCATTAAAATCGGAGCTCATTTGCAAAAGTTGGGTTTTGGGACCTAGATGTACATTATATACCATGTATATATTCATTCTTTCTTTAATTTTTATTGTATCTTTCTTAATTATTAAAAATACAAAAAAATCATACTTGTATTGTATTTTAATTGTAGTATTTTATTGTATTTTTCCGTTGTAAATATCTCTTATTAAAAAGACAAAAAAATTACATATTAGAAAAGTAAAAAAAAATGTGTACATGTTGTTTGTCTTCCCTTGTAAATTGTCCACTATCTATTTTATTCTTTTTTATTCTATTGTAATTAAAGTAGATAACTTTATTTCATTTTATTTAATTATTTTACATTCTCTACAATAACCACCATTCAACTCCATTACTCCACCATATTTTCTAACTTCTAATTCAACTCCACCATTTTATTAACCTCCATCCCACTCCATCTTAATTCTAACTTCCATTTTTCTTCTTCTTTATATACATGCCATTCTCCTCATTTTTGCCTTTGATCCATCTTTATGTGAGGAGAGCCTAGTTCCCTGAGTTGAATCGGTGACAGCGACGCAACCGCGGTCGAGCGACGACGGCTCTCTCTCCGGTGTGATCCGTTGGTTTTTTGGCCAACATCGCAGCCGCAACAGCGCGCTGCTCGAGCTCATCGCTCGCCGGCGATTTGAGCGAAGACCGTGCTTCGAAGGCACATCATAGGCGATCGTTTCCACCGTAGGTAATTTTATCTTCATATTCTTATCATCATTTGTTTATTTGCATTTTTTTTAATCACATCACATTACCATCCACTTGCTTCCATTTGTTTAGTTCATCTTCATCACCATCATCACTTTTTTTTTACTTCATCACTCCCACTTCTCCATTTATTACCCCATATTTTAACAAAATAAAAAAAATAAAAAAAATTTGAAACAAAAAAAATCCTTTCTTTTACATCAGTAAAAAAATCAAAGAAAAAAATATAAAAAAAATAAAAAATTTCGGAAGGTGAAGCAGCAGCACCACAGCCGCCGCCCCACCTCCCCCGTCAAAGCAACCGCCGCCGCCGCCGGGAACCGCCACCGGCGCTCCAGCCGGCCGCGGCCCCGCGCCCCCTCGCCACGCCTCCTCTCCGCCTGGCTGCGCCGCCAGCGCTCGTGCGCACTCCTCATCCCTCCGCCCCAAGCGGCCGCCCGCTGCCACCTCCAACCGTCACGCCATCGCGACCCCCGCGCGCGGAGGCGCCGCCCCCTCCGCCAGCCATCTCCAGGCAACCTCCCCTCGGCCGCCGACTACCCCACGCCCCGCCGTGCCCGCCGCCGACCTCCTTTTGTTGGGTTCATCCCCCATCGTGCAAGGAGGAAGAAGGTGACCCCTTTTCTCTTTTTTTTTTAATGTAAAAATTATGTAAAGTTTTTGTTAAGTTTTTGTAATTACATTTCAGTCCCTGTTCATGTTTTCTGTTGTAATTCTTAATTTCTAGTTTGCAAAGACACCCCTGTGTTTGACCTTAATTTGGACATCAATCTTGCATCTTTTTATTCAATAAAAAATGGTTTTATATTGAGCAACTTACCCTCTGTCATGTGAGTATTTATTTGGATTTTTATGTTACATGGGTAATTAACTAAAAATGATTAACTGAAATTTTGCATAGTTTACCCATTCTGTGCCATTAAATTTATATCTCACACATAGTTGCTCTAAAAATTCCACAAAAAATATATGTGATGTCTTGATAAGTGCTTAACATACTGTCCAAATTTCATCTAAAATGGAATTGTCTTGTGCCTGAAATAATTTGTAGAGTAGATTTAGTATTTGATTTTTATTTAAATCCACGAATATCCTTTTTGCGAAATTTCAACTCTCCTGGATTCTACATCTAAATATCTATTTGAGATAATTTGATCTCTGACTAATTTGATAACGTGGATTTAATAGGAATTATTTACTCACTGTCACTCTATTTTCACTAAAAAATTCATAAAAAATTCATACTTTGTCAAAAAATTCCAAAAAAATTACTGTAGCTTTCTTGCATCATGTTTTCATTTCAGTAAATTTTTCATAATTTTTGCTTACTGTTTGTGTGAGAAATTGTGAAAAAACCCATAAAAAGTGTGCATTTTTATTTATTGCATTTTAACCCTGAAAATTCTAAAAGAATATGTTTTGCATTCATCATTGGATTAAGTTTACTGGAAAAATATAATTTGGCTTAATTGAATTAATCTCGCATTAAATTAAATTAGGCTAAGTTGTATGCTTTCGTAGTATCTTAATTCAACCGCATTTTGCATTAGCATCTCTTTTTGCATTAAAAAATCTAAAAAAATACGCATTGGATATCTAGATCTTAAATTTGTAAATTAACCCCAGAGTTGTTCCTTTGCCTCCTTGAGTTCGACCCCGGACTTGCCCGGGATATAAATTAAAGCCGAGACTCTCTTCACGGAGATCTTCTCTCGGTTCTGACCGAATCGCTAAGTACACGTGCTACAACGTGATCGAATTAAATACCGTATCTAGCGAGACGTCACACAGCAATGCAGATTTTGATGATTCAAGAAGAGGAAATAAAGAGGAACCATTCTCAATCGTCTCAGATTTTATGGATCTCCACATCAAATGGAATACAAAGGTGAAGAAAAAGGATGCACTCTCTCCAACTTAGCTCGAATTGGCACATCTTCATCATCCACTCCATATATACAGCTTCCAAATGTGTTCCCCCAAGACATCATCGAGTACGAGGTGGTGGCGCCTTCAGTGACACAATCATCACCTGTGCTGGAAATCTTGGAGCTCTGTGTGTCCTCCTTACCAATGGTTGCTCCTTCCCCAACCGACATTCTCATCAAGGGCGACTCTGATTAGCTTCGTGGGTCACCACCATGCTCGAAAGGTCTTGTGAGGAAGGGCACCAAAGGCAGTGTCCATAATGCCTAACCTTTGATGGGAGGTGCTATCCTATGAGGTCATCAACACTGAAAGTCAAATGAGGGGCCTCACAAGCAAGGTTTAAAAAAACGAAAAGCGGAACGAGGCGGTTATCCTGGAATCGAGGCGAGGCGTAGCCTTGAGGTGGTCGAGGCGTAAGCCTCAGTATTACCACCCAAAATATGTAATTTAATAGCGAATATTGTAATAATATTATTAAGACAATATTATCTAACAAGATTTCAATGTTCTAAAGCAATTTAAGCATATTTCAAGTATCTTCTCAAAACCAACAATAACAAACATCGCCGCCAGACTCTGTGTGTTAATGTAAAAGTCTAAAAGTTTAAGACAAAAGATTAAAATGGTTACCAAACATGACATAAGTTCGAATAGTCTACTTCTATTACATGATCAATAGTTCATAAAAACCCAAAGGAGTATTAAGAGAGATAGCTTTGCCATATCCTAAATTCCTAATCAAGGTTCTGGACGTTCTGGATTCTCCTGCTCATTGACATTGGCTCCAACTACAACTTCTGCAAAAAGATCATCATCAGAAGAACTACTGCTTATTGGATCATCAAATGAGTCATCCATGTACTTCAACCTTGCTTCATCTTCCCCTTCGTCACTAACTTCATCATCCTGAAACTCCTCCTCATCAACGTCCACTACTGCTTTACCTATTAGATAATACCAATATTAATTAACTTACTTTTGTTGTGTTTAAATTAACATAGTATGTTCATGAATCATAATAAGTAGTCATTACCTTTGTCCTTCCTCCTCTTCTGACGTGAATTTCCTTGTCCATCAGCTTCATCCTCGACTTCTACAACATCATCCTCAATGGGAGTGTTCGCATCAAGTTCTTGAAAAGCTTCGAAGTCACAACTTTGGAGCTCCGCCACCCATTCATCACCAGAATCGACGTCATCCAAGCATAGAGGATCCTCCATGGTCTTTCTCCTAATCTCTCTATGCTTCAATTTTAGGTTGAACATCACGTAGACCAAATCATTCAATTTGGCTTGTGTAAGTCGATTCCTTCTCTTTGTTGTACCTAGTGTCAGATTTCCAATATAAATAATATTGTATCATAAATCTTAATAGAATGTAATTGTTAATATTACCAGATTAAAAGAACTCCAGTTGCGCTCGCACCCCGATGCACTACAAGTCAAACTCAAAACTCGGATGGCAAATTTTTGCAACTCAGGACATTCATCCCCAAATTGAGACCACCAATCCACTGAAAATGTTATATTTCACAATCATGGTAAATCTTAGATGGTTATCAATTGAAAGAAATAATATAATAAAACAAAATATATACTAACCAGGACTCCTCTTCTTGCGCGTACTTATTGCGCTTTCCCATCCAAAAAAACCTCTTGCATGCTTAAAAGCATCAATCTGTAAATCAATTTTTTCCCTTGCAGAGGAATCATCTACAAGTCTCATGATGCAATCAAACAAGCCTTTTTTAATCTCAAAATGTTTGGAAAATGACGGCTCGTATGTACATTGGGGATTGAGAAAGTATGCTGCCGCATGCAAGTTTGTATGGAGTTGACGATCCCATCTGTCATCCACAATATCCCACAATGTTCGATATTTGGTTTCATCATTGCCCAATGCTTTCGCCATTTCTTCCTTAGCTCTGTCCATGGCCTCGTAGATGAAACCCATTGGTGGATATTTTTCAGAATCCACCATCCGCAAAACCAAAACTAACGGTTTCGTCGTTTGTATGACAAAGGCAACACCAGGCCAAAAAGTTTTGCTTCTCAAAATTGTTTGACTTACACTTTTCCCTTGAGGCTTAGAAGCATAGGGACTCTTCTTCCATTTGCTGGAAGTAAAAAAGGATTCCAAAGGATCCTTCATGCTCATCAACTTCTGTAGTGTAAGAAAAGCCGTAGCAAAACGTGTGACCGCTGGTCGTACCAAATCTCCTCCTATTTGCTTCCTGACCATGGCCAAAACCCATCCATGCGCATAGATGTAATTAATAATCCTTTTTGCTTTCTTGAACACAGAGGCAGGTAGAGGCAACTTCAAGATATCTTCCAACATCAAGTCTATGCAGTGGGCTGCACACGGAGTCCAGTAAAGGTGCTTCCTTTTCTCCATCAACATTTGTCCAGCCGCCTTGTAATTTGAGGCATTGTCTGTAATAACCTGTATAACATTGCCTTCGCCGACCTCCTCCACAATCTCATCCAACAGGTTAAATAGCAAGGTAGCATTCTTCACTTTGTCGGATGCATCTACGGACTTCAAGAACCATGTGCCTTTTGGGTTGTTCACCAAGAAGTTGATTAAAGAACGACCCTTTACATCTGTCCAACCATCTGACATTATGCTGCATCCAGTTTCTTCCCATGAAGCCTTTGCCTCACTCATAATGTCCCCAATACTCTTTACTTCTTCTTTCAAAATCCAACCCCTTAGCTCATAAGCAGATGGAGGCTTCAATCCCCTCCCAAAGGAGCCGACAGCATTAAGCATAGATGAAAAGGAAGGGCTACTTGCACAGTTAAATGCCAACCCATTCTCAAAGAAGAATCTACCAATGGAACGACAGACACGACTTCTCTCCTCTTTCTTCCAAGTCTCATTCAATGTAGTTTGATGGCCACTCACCCCAATCGTAGTCGTAGGACTAGGACTTCCCAATGGTGATGGGCCAGCAACAAAGAAGTCCATGGGACCTCTTACCCTCTTCAAGTTACTAGATCCAGAAGGAGAGATTGCTTGATTGTCACCACCATGCGGACTTTGCATTTCAAAGCTACCCGCTCTGCACAATTCTTCCATCTCCATCATTGCTCTTCTATTTTTCTCTTCGTTGGACGATAATATTGCCTTCATTTCATTCAACACTTCAGTAGGAACTTGTGCACATCCTTTCACATTTTTTCCGGTCTTTGCGAGATGATGCTTGAGTCTAGCGACTCCACCTGTAATCCTCTTCCCACAAAAATTACATTGGACGTACACATATCCTTTCCCTTTTTGAGCCTCGTCCATCTCAAGCTGAACACAATATTTCCATGCGGGATCATTCCGACCTCCCTCGGAATTCTTTGCGCCCTTGCTAGACTTCGGCATCTCTACAACTTCAAGTAACAAAAATGAACAACATAAAGACTGAAATTTAAGGATTTATTCTTAACGGCTTTAAGCAAATTATAAACACTAAAGCACATTAGAAATCACCAATATAATGGTAAATTCGTACGGAACTATTTATTAAGTGTACATTAGGATGCAGATCTGATTAATATCCATTATGATTTATTGGAAAATAAGATAGTACATTTTCCATATCAATATCTGACAATTTGTGCGTGGACCCTCCTAAATCCAAGAAAACAAAAATATACCAGAGCAATTAAATTTTCAAAAATCAAGCCCTTCTCGTAAAATAAGTAAGATCAGCTACATGAATCCTATGTATTTATTCAAAATAGAGCCTATCTCGGATAAAAATATGAAAACTTATCACACTAACCAATGGGAGATTACCAAAATGTGAAATCTTGTCCATAAATTGTATAAATTAATGTAGGCTTTAGCCATTTATGCCCTGGATATCTGAATGATGGGCCATTATCAGAAAGCCTAAATTAATGTAGGCAGGTGTTAACTTTTTATTCCTGGATATCTGAATGATGGGCCATTATCAAATAATGACGAACAAATTCACAGGATACATTTGATAAATGATGTTGAAGTAGTGTGGTGCCTAACAAGGAAGAGTAAGCCAAATAAGGAGACAAGGCAGGGCACCTTCGAAGGCGGAGGCGGAGTAGCAGGCTTGCAGGAGGCGTCGCAGTGGCTGCCTGTGCGCAGTGCTGGCGACCGGCGGCGAGTGGTGCAGGCGATCGGCGGTGAGTCGACGAAGGAGGAGTTGGAGGAGATGTCCTCGACGATGGGTTAGGGTTTTCTCCGTAAGAACAGAAGCCCGAAGGTCCAGAGCATTTCATCGATGGGGAAAAATAACATAAGTGGGTCACGTGCTTCGCACGTGACCTACTAATCCCAGAATCGCCTCACGGGTGCGCCTCGCCTTACGCCCCGCCTCGCCCCGCCTCGCAACGCCTCGCCAGATGAGGCGCCCGCCTCACAGATTCAGGCTGAGGCGCTCGCCTCAAATCGGAATTTGAGCGCCTCGCCTCGAGGCGCGATTTTTCAAACCATGCTCACAAGAGGCAACACCTCTGGGACCTTACGTGCAACCAGTCTGGTGCATTCACCATCACTTAACCAAAAAGGATCTGTTGTCAAAAGCAAATTTCAGAGTATCATGCACCGCTTGCCCCAAGGCTTGGTATGCAACACAATGGGCGGTGACTGACCTATCTTGGACACCACCGCCTACCCATGCATGCCACAGCTACTGCTCGAGGTCAAAGTCCACTATGGATTAAGGAAATCATATCCTTAAAAAACCAGATACGAATTTGTATCGAATATTCATTGAATATGGATATGGAACGAATAAAGGACTAATCGGAATACATATCGACTAAAGATCAGATTCAAATACGGATCAAATGAAAATCAAATGCAAATATGATCAACTAAGGATCAATTACTAATAGGAATTGAATTATTACCAAGTTTGAAGTGATTTAGAACAATATCACAACAAAATATAAATAAATATTGCAATGATATAACACATTGATCAACTAAAATATACATCTAAATTAGGATGGATATGGTATGGTATAAATTCAAAGAAATATGTTTTTTATAATAAAAGATGTACCTCTTGTAAAGTAAAAAATGACAAAGCATTCTCCTACTATAAGTAGGGTCAACTACATGGATTCCTGCTCAAATCCATGTTGAAAGATCCAACTATTTTTTATGCTGGTTGCGGCTACCTTTTGCAACTCCAACAATGAGGTATTTGAACCATGGTCTTTTAGGTGTAGGCATTCTACACTACAACCAGACCATGGAAGTGGGTATATATGCCTCTTGTAAAGTATGCTGAAATAATCTATTCCGAAAGCATCAATATCACAAAGTGCAATCAAGATCATCTGCACATATAAAAGGAGATATAATTATGCAATTCGTGATAATTTCAATTACAAAAATGTGTCAATGTTGAGAGCTAACTTTTTATCCATGTGAACTCTATTCAATCAGCATGCATTACATCATAGCAACCTTTAATTATTGGGCATAAGGCTTTCACGGGTAAATATTTATTTTAATTTTCTCTGACATGGTAGCAAGTGAAGGATATGGTTAGAATCCTTAAGCGCGTCACGGAAGTGTGAGCGTCATATCGAATACAACGAGTAGCGACTAGCCGCACTAGTTGCTCGATGCAACGGAATTTAAAAAATTTTCATGCGACGAAACCACATGATCCAAGAACACTTCTCGGATCGTTTCGTCTAAACCACAAACAAATAATAGGATTACCTCTTCAAGCGTGGTTGCGATCGAGTCTCTAAACGAAGAGACCTCTTGTCTCAAGTCCGATCCGACGGAGGAGACGCTTGTGAGCGCGGGGATGAATCACGTGCTTCTCGCAATCCATGTTGATGATCCAAGCGGTGGATCTCCTGATCTCGACACACGAGATCCGACGTCTTCTTCACGAGCGAGGCGCACCGAAGGAGACGGAGATCCACGAGCAGACGATCAGGCAGCATAACGACGACGCTGCGGCGATGGAGAACCTCTCTAGGGCATCCATGGTGGACGGCCATGAGAGGGAGAGAGAGTAGACGTGTAGAGAGAAAGAGAGAGAGAGATGTGCTACAATAGCATGTGTAAAGAGAGAGCATGGTATGCCTCTCTATTTATAGCGTTTTGGGATCCATGGATCTCAATCCATGGGACATATAAAATCAATGGATGAGATTGATTTATGTCAATCCAATGGTCAAGATTGTTGTTGGTAAAAATCAACAACTTATGATCTAATTTAGATTAAAATATATTTGACAAAATCAAATACAAATCAATCCTAAATTACACCAATCAAATAAGGAGAGAATGTATATGGAGATCACATCTCCATATACTTTCCATGTGGACGGCCACCCATTCCAATTAGGAATTGGGTGCCGCCCACTTGATTCCTCATGGAGGTAATCCCATGAGATTTCATGAGATTGCATATCTCCATGGAAATCTCTCTCTCATTATTTATTTCCAACAACTTTTGTTGGGATTTTATTCACCAAAAATAATTCACAATTAATTTTGGGAATATTGCAATCTTGACATTGGAAAATTGTGAATCACATTCACAACCCAAAACAACATAGAATTTACATTATCAATTAATTACACAATGTGTATCCAATACACATAATAATTAATTAACAAATATAAATCATAATTAGCTCTCTCTAATACATTATAAATCACATTTATAATATATTATGAATAATTGGATATTTTTATCCACATTATTCTTATCCACAATAATTAAATCACATTTAACTATATTGGATAACTTATTCTCATGTGCTCAAATAATATAAATCACATTCACATTATTTACATTTTTGATAACCAAATCACATTTAATTATCTAAGATAACTCTCCTTATAATATGAATCAAATTCATATTATTCATGATAATTAAATCGCATTTAATTATCCATTTTCTCAATGCTCGGATACATATATCAACAATAGAATTATCCATGAACTCTTTCAAGGATAATGCGCTTTCTCCGCGAATACTTGGAGATAAGGACATGGCGATTGTATTGTTCCACGTATAGTGACTTGGATATTGAGATCACATCTCAAATCCAGATCTCGGGTCTCACATAGATGCTTGATTAAATCAAGACCGCAAATTTAATCTTCTCATTACATCTGAATCACAATCAGATTAATGTCCAACATTTGGATCAAGATCAGATTACTTCTCTACTGAGAGAAGTCACTAAAATCCAGACCCGTTTCATCACTCCCTAGGAATGAAAGCGTCATGGTTATACAACCGTTTATGATCACATCACCCTCAGGTATTCCCAATACCTGTACATCCTGCATAAAGGAAGATTAAGAATAAACCCGAAGTATAAGATCAATTTTGCACTGCCTACTTCAGAGTTTTATCTTTAAGTTTCTCATTCGATCATTGGGAGTTGGTATCAATCATATGCTTTCCAAAAGCATATATCATACCCAGGTGTTGATCATATACTTTCCAAAAGTACATATCAAACCTACAAATTCAGTCAAGCTTCCAAAGCAAGACGACCGTGCACGGAATTTGATCTTCCCAATATCTCATGAGTGAGCTCATATCTTCCGGTTCAGTAATGAACCTGTATGATCCCTTTGAGAGATCGTATTACTTATATGCCCTTGCATGCACACCAGCGCGCCAGTGTATAGACCTTGATTAGGTCATCAACCTATTGGTCTGCCAAATGTACATACTCAGACATATAGTAACACATCTGTTTCCGATTAGAAGATGCGTGCCTATATTATGACAGCATACAATATAGGACTTTGGTTATCTCGATCCCGTTAAGTCAACTCTTTGACTTAATTAATCTGACACCTCCGAATCTCTATTCCTATGCAGAGGACCTGCATCAAGAGGTCGGTCAGATATCAACCTAACTGAGAAATGATTGCCATCTCCTACTCAGGTTGGAGATCATCTCTTAACAATCATTTGATGGTGCTTGATGAGTCCTCAATCTAACTCATTAGATGTTCATCCGAGCACTAGCCTCTATGATTCAATATTTGAATCAACAGCTGCATGATCATCAAGATGGCCATGGTACATAACCCTAATTGTACTAAGGGACCTATTATGCAAATTATTTATTCTTCATTTCAGATCAGGGAATGATATTTGCAATAACATTTATTGCATAATGGCTCGCTGTGGGCTCGCATGTCCAACAATCTCCCACTAACCCAAAGAGCCATTAATGGGCTAATCATTTAAATCCACACTTATGTGACAATCATAGTCTATTTAGAAAATAGCTAGGTAAGCTGATCAGTCACTCTATTTCCAAGAGACTACGCCAAGTCTTTTTATGGCACTTGCATATCCCCTAGTAACAGTGCTCGCATCCAATGCGAATGTTGCATCTTATGCAACCAATACTCAATTTTGTCATAGTGTCCTTGACACTATAGCTCGATAATTATTATAACCAGTATGCCCATAATCCTTATCAGAATACCTTTATTCATAGAGATCTCTATCTCCTAAGGTATCTACAGTTAAGACCCTTATAGATCACTATCTACAAGGTCTTAAACTTTTGAAGATAAAACTTTGAGATCACTATCTCTAAGTTTCACCATCTTTGAAGATATTGTTATTTCTGCAGTCAAGTGTTTTATTCCATAGTAGGATTAGTTACAGATTACTACTCCCACTGCATGGCAGACATCTAGCTCTTTTGCACATCTAGCATACACTCAGCTTCTCGTAACTGATGCACAAGTGCAAGCAGTTCTAGCATTCACTTCCTCAACTCTCTGAGGTGCTATCCCTTTAGATAGGTCATCACCATATCTTTAAGGGAAGGAAGCCTTTCTTGAATTTTTTCAGAAAATGGAATAAGTCCATGGTGTACTACTAATGTGACGGTCCCAATATCCTCTTCTCTTTACTTCTGAACAACTTCAGAACTAAGATCAGATAGGTATCCTTGAGATCATATCTCGAGGTATTGAACAACCCGAATATAAAACACTTATATCATTCTAAATGATTAGAATATTATGTACATGATGAACACAATGGCACTCCTACTAAGATTCACATGGTTCATCAAGATTTTATTTGAAATCATAACATTTATAATTTAATCAAATCTTATGTTCCAACTACAAGAAGCTTATTTGAGTCCAAAGATGGAGTTAGCTTGCACACCTTGCTTTCCTCAACCATGAAGCCCTGAGGCTACTTCATATGAATATCCTTAGAGAGGTATTCATAGAGGAATGCAATCTTGACTCACATCATGAAGATGTCATAGTCCAGTTGTGTAGCTATAGTTAGCCATATTCTGATGGATTAAAGCAAGGTCACTGGAGAGCAAGTCTCATCGCAAGCGATGTCTTCTCTTCGGTGTGTTGCTCGTGGCTACGAACCGTGCTTTGAAGGTCTCTACCTTCTCATCAGGTTCCCTCTTTCTCTTAAAGATCCATTTACACCATAATGGGTCTAACCCTTATAGGTGGATCCTCGAGGGTCTGTATACAATACCTGTATACGAAGTCTACTTTAGACTTTTATTGCTAACATCCATCTTTCCATGTCATGATCCTCAAGACTTCATTACATGAAGTCCGATCATTTTCAGACTTAACTGACACATGGAATACATCCTCAAACTTATTTGAAGAAGTGTTATTGTTTCATCTTCAATTATTCTTTTAGTTTCCGATTTCAGGAGCCTCATTATCTTCACAAGATTAAATGAGTTCCTTTACTTCATTTTCATCTTGATTCGCAAGAGAGTCATCCTCTAAGAATCACATTCTCAGAGATGAGATCCTTTAAGAATCTCAAGGTCATAAAGTAGGTATCCAATACCATCCTTTATTGTCCTAATGAAGTAGCACTCTCCAGTGCCAGATTCCAGCTTAATTACATGGAACCTTATTTGTTGACGCATATAGAGTACCTGTACCTCTTCGTTGTTTTATTTTTCAGTTATCTTCTTTATGTAATTTACCCATAGGCTACTCTCCTATATAAGAGAGCCTAGGGCTGATGGAATAAACTAAGCCATTCATTTTCCCCAACATGGTATCAGAGCGACGGTCCTAGACCGGAGTTCTCGAAACCCTAACCCTAACCCCACCACACCCGCCGGCCCCTCCTCCTCCTCCTTCTTCTTCTTCTCGCCCCATCGGCGCCGCCAGTTGATTGATCCATCGGCGCCGCCTTCTCTGTGCGCACCTGCGCACACGCGCGTGCTGTGCGCTGGTGTGCGCCTCCACCTTGCGCACCCGTGCACTTCGCTCGCCTCCACCGTGATCTGCGCTTCCTTGCGCACCGTGAAGCAGACCTAGCACACCGCCTGTGCGCATCCTTGCGCATCCCCTGTGCGCCTCCTGCGCATTCTAGCGCACCGCCAGTGCATCGCCTGTACATCGCCGGTGCGCCTCCTGCACATCCATTGCGCGCGTGCGCGTTGTAGCATCAGTGCATCCAGCGCGCATCAGTGCATCCAGCGCGCTGTGCGCCAGTGCACGCATCTCCTGTGCATCCAGCGTGCGCACCTGTGCATCTTGCGTGCGCGTGACTCCTGCGTGCGCACTTGTGCCTGTGCGTGACTCCTACGTGCGTGTAGGGCTTAACACGAAGATCTTCATGGGGATAGTTGCTTGAAGTCTACACATGCAACTACCCCCATCTATGGTATTGTAGACAAGACACATTGTCAAACGTTCCAGTCTTCATTCTTCAATATGTCGGAGAGCAAGGCGGATATCCCATCTATTGGCGCATTCCGTGGTCCAGCGCCTATTGTCAAGATGGATGGTACCAACTATGAACTGTGGGCAATGCAGTTCATGAGCATGATGAAGTCTACGGGTAAGAAGCACATTCTTACCGAACCAGAGCCTGCTGAGAAGACTGGAACCTATGCCTCCTGGGAGGCTGATGACGCATACGCCAAAGTCTGGCTATCTGGCACGTTGGCAATTGAGATTGCCAATGATATCCTCCATCAACCCACAGCGAAGGATATGTGGGACATTCTGGTGGCCACATATTCCCAGGCGAAGAACGAAACAAAGATACTGCAACTCCAGCATGATATCTTCACCATCAAGCAAAATGGTCGCCCCCTACATTCTCTCTATACATCACTGAGAGGGATGTTTGAGAAGCTATATAGCTTCATGCCCTTGACAGCCACGCCAGAGCAGCAGAAGACATATAGGAACACTACTATGGTGGGCGTGTTCCTAGCTGCACTTGATCCTGAATACGAGGCAACACGATCACAGATTTTGGCCGACTCTACAATTCCGCCAATGGAGGAAGCCTTCCATAGACTGAGTCGGATTACAGTTCCCTCAACTGCTGCAAGTCAGAATTCTTCAGCCATGACAGCAACCAGAGGTCGCGGTTTTCATCACCAGGGCCGTGGACGTGGACCCCGTGGGAGGGGTGGCCGCACTAGGCCAACATGCACCTACTGTCACCGTGTTGGACACAATGAAGATACATGCTATTTAAAGCACGGATTATCTGCATCCGCACGAGCTGCTGAGCAGATAGAGCCCCCATCTGCTGCTACCTTGGATCAACGGTTCGATGATTTAGTTGCCCGTCTGAGGGGCATTATCCCACCATCTGGTCCAGCACCGACTACAGAGAGTCATTCTGATGCCGCTGCCTCTGTCTCTGCATCTACCAGTGCTTCAGGTAGTATACTTGCACTCCATAGTAGTAGATCTGATACATTGCCATGGATCATGGACTCGGGCGCGACACATTACCTATGTGGCGACCAGAGCCTACTTACATGATACACTCAGATACCTCCAGGACGGACAGTAGTGATTGCCAATGATACACATTCCCCCATCACTGGTCAGGGGGAGATTAGACTGACATCTTCTATGCATCTCAAGAATGTGCTACATGCACCTAATTTTTCAATGAATTTGTTGTCAATTTGTCAGATTACGAAGGACCTCCATTGTCGGGCAATTTTTGATCCATCTTCTTTGATTTTTCAGGACATCTGTACGGGCAACGTGATTGGTCGTGGCTATGAGCAAGGAGGCCTTTACCGTCTGAATCAGACCCCATTTGCCGGAACCACATCCTCTCCTGCTGGACAAGTATCTCCTTTACTGTAGCATCTGCGTTTTGGTCATTTACCGCTTCAGAAGTTGCGTCGAGTTCTACCCTATGGTCTCTCTCACACACCTATCCAGTGTGAGGCATGTCAGTTGGGAAAGCATCACAGGTCGTCCTTTCCCAGTAGTCCAAGTCGGAGTAGTAACTCCAAGTTTGAGTTGTTTCATGTCGATGTCTGGGGTCCGACGTGTTCCTGATCATCAGGGACACAGGTTTTATATTGTATTTGTGGATGATTTCTCTAGAGTGTCATGGGTGTTTCTGATGAAAAATAAATCTGAAGCAGGAAATATTATTATCCACTTTCTTAATGAAATTCAAAATGTTTTCTCCACATCTGTCAAGCTTGTGAGAAGTGATAATGCTTTAGAGTTGTGCACCAACATTCTGGCCAATTACTACTCCTCAAAAGGGATTATTCACCAAACATCTTGTGCTCATACATCTCAACAGAATGGGATTGCTGAAAGA
Organism: Ottelia alismoides; assembly: GCA_037367405.1. Taxonomy (NCBI): domain Eukaryota; kingdom Viridiplantae; phylum Streptophyta; class Magnoliopsida; order Alismatales; family Hydrocharitaceae; genus Ottelia; species Ottelia alismoides. The sequence continues at coordinate 686,408 of JAZKJV010000184.1, read as the reverse complement.
AAACACCGTCACCTTCTTGATGTCACAAGATCACTCCTTATTCAGAGTCATGTTCCCTACTCCTACTGGGGTGATGCAGTTCTTACTGCATGTTACCTAATCAACTGTATGCCTTCGTCTGTCTTAAATGAACAGATTCCTTTTTCACTCATTTATCTTGACAAGGATTTGTTCACTCTTACTCCTCGTGTGTTTGGGTCAGTCGCATTCGTCCATCAGTTGTCGCCTGGTACTGACAAGCTCTCTCCTAGGGCTGTCAAGTGCGTCTTCGTTGGGTACTCCAGAACTCAAAAGGGGTACAAGTGTTTTGATCCTGTGCGTCGGCGGTATATGATCAGTGCAGATGTTACATTTTTTGAATATGTTATGTATTTTTCAGCATCAGGAGACAAGCAGCTACCATCTATACCTCCTGATGCCATCTACATGACACCACCACCTCAGATACCGACACCAACGCCACCACCACCACCGCCACCACCACCACCACCGCCACCACTTGTCTCACCACTACCATTCCATTACACCCGCAGGCCTCCTCTAGCTCATGGTCCTGACCCGTCAACTAGCTCGCCTATGGTATGTAATGAAAATATTAATGTTGATGGATCTGACGACATTTCTCAGCAGGATGTATTGCAGGAGCCTGATGAGAATACAGATGATTTGGATGTTCCAATTGCTCTAAGGAAGCCGAAGAGAAGCTGTGCCAAATATCCATTATCAGCAGCCGTGTCTTTTGAGAGGCTATCTGGAGACTTCAGGACGTTTGCGTTGGCACTTTTAGCTACAGACATTCCACGGAATCATCATGATGCTTTGCAGGATGCTAGATGGCGGCTAGCAATGGAAGAAGAAATGGCGGCACTTCAGTCCAGAGGAACTTGGAGCTTGGTTCCTATACCTCCAGATGTCAGCCCGGTGAGCTGCAAATGGGTGTTTACAGTGAAGCACAATGCAGATGGCTCCATTGACAGGTACAAGGCACGCCTTGTTGCACGTGGCTTCACACAAACATACGGGGTAGATTACCTTGACACATTCTCGCCTGTGGCGCGTCATTCCACTCTGCGGATCCTGTTATCAGCTGCAGTTGCTAGAGACTGGCCGCTTTATCAGCTGGACGTGAAGAATGCATTCCTGTATGGGGACTTGCAGGAGGAAGTCTATATGCAACAACCACCTGGTTTTGCTGTTGAGGGGGAGTGTTCCAAGGTATGCAGGTTACATAAGGCCATCTATGGCCTTAAGCAGAGCCCCAGAGCGTGGTTTCAGAAGCTTTCAGATCTTTTTGAGAAACAAGGATATAAACGCTCCAATGCTGATCATTCCTTGTTTGTACAGAAGACGGCTAGAGGTATCATTGTAATCATGGTTTATGTTGATGATATCTTGATTACAGGAGATGATGAGCATGGCATTAAGCAGGCAAAAGAAAGGCTGGGGACCGAGTTTGTCACCAAGGACTTGGGAGTCCTTAGATATTTTCTGGGGCTGGAGTTTGCTAGAAATCCATATGGATTAGTAATGTCGCAGAGAAAATATGTTACAGATCTATTGAGTGAGACAGGTATGCTAGGGTGTCGACCTGCTACGACACCAATGGATCCCAGCATGAAACTCTATGATGATGACACAAAAGAGGTTGACAAGAGAAGGTACAGAGAACTGGTAGGCAAACTACTGTATGTCACGATCACTAGACCTGATATATCATTTGCAGTGAGTCGTGTGAGCCAGTTCATGGAGCAACCACGTCAGGTCCATATGGATGCAATACACATGATTCTGAGATATCTAAAATCATCTCCAGGTGTAGGCTTGCTATTTAAGAAGGGAAAGGAGATCTCTATCACAGCATGTGCTGATGCAGACTATGCAGGATGCCCCAAGGACAGGAAGTTCACCTCAGGATTTGCAGTCTGTGTTGGAGATGCCTTAGTCTCGTGGAGGAGCAAGAAACAGACAGTGGTAGCTAGATCCAGTGCTGAATCCGAATACAGGGCTATGGCCCAGGCTAGCACAGAAATGATGTGGGTGAAATCTTTACTTACAGATCTATGTCTTGATATACCCCTTCCTATGATGTTGGAATGTGACAATCAGGCCGCCTTGTTCATTGCAAACAACCCAGCCTTTCATGAGAGGACCAAGCATATTGAGGTTGACTGTCACTACATACGTGACATGATTCAGAAGGGGTTCATTGCTACATCTCACGTCACATCAGAGAATCAGACTGCCGATATTTTCACCAAGGCATTACTCCGAGGTCCATTTCAGAAGTGTGCGTCCAAGCTGAGCATGATTGATATCTATGCTCCATCTTGAGGGGGAGTGTTGACGCATATAGAGTACATGTACCTCTTCGTTGTTTTATTTTTCAGTTATCTTCTTTATGTAATTTACCCATAGGCTACTCTCCTATATAAGAGAGCCTAGGGCTGATGGAATAAACTAAGCCATTCATTTTCCCCAACATTATTATATATAATGTAGTCTCTACCACATATATATATATACCTGGAAACTAAGAGATAATTATGCTAAGATTAATCATTGATCAAATCATGTCACACATGATCAATTGTATCTCCCTACAATTCTGTTGAGTTAAGGTTCATTAGGAGGATTGAGATAGGAATGATATTCACATCTTCATAAGTTATTCCTTGAATTTATCTAATAGGTACAAGCTACCTTGGTTAGATCAAATTCATTTCATCTTCCTTCAAACTTTGGTTTTAAACCAAAATTGTGAAATCTTTGAACATTTCAAAGGTTTCTTAGAGAAGAAATCTCATATCATACATAATCATCAATAGATATCACATATCCATAATGTTTACTATGATATAGATGATTCACATACATTAATATATATGAGATCCTGAATACCTTGACATTTTACACCTTTCCCAAAGAAGGGTGTATTGGACATTTTTACTTTGAATACAATATTCATAAGTATGCAAGTTTTGAAATTTTAGACATTCTAAAGTTTCGTCTCTTACTTGTCCATTGATCTCATCAATAGACATATGTCCAAAAACATGATGCCAGATCATTGTCAAATGATCTTTATCCTCCTCTTGATCTTTAAAGGTTTAATTTTTAGTATTAGAAATCTTAATGAACCATTCATTAATATTCTAAATTATTGGAGTCCACTAGATGTTAGATTACTATCTGAAATATCTCCATCATAACTCTTTATGATAGGTCTATTCCAAATTTCATGTTTATTTCCAACATTTAGAAATAAACAATGAGTGTATTCTAATATATAGGTCATAGAGACATTCTCTAAGACTAAGGACTCTCCCACTGAAATTATGAAGTATATTTATCTGGTGGAAATTGTTGCAACAATTGCATCACTTCCAACATGGATGACCATCAAAACATTGAGATCAAATTAATATTCTAATACAGATGCAACCAATTGCAAGTGTCATTAGAAAATCGAGATACAATTATTAGACTTTATCTTATCAAATAAGTAAGTCAATATCAATGATTATATGTAGATTAATTTGATGTACTATCCGATTCCTTCTCTAAGGATTCTAGATAGATTTGATAGTCATACTATCAACACATCAACTTATTGCAGTATTGGCATTCATCCAACTCTTTGGATGTCATATGGAAGTCACAGAAGTACAGTCAACTCTTTGACTATACTTCTTACTTGGGTCCAACCCATGCTTCCACTGCGCTCCCTTTATCTATAAGCAACCATTGCTTAAAACAAAGGATCTCTTACGTTAAAATCAAAAAAATTCAATATAAGAGTATTTCAACATTTATACATGCTTCATTCAATTCATACAATATGAATATTATGAAGCTTCATGAATGACTAGAGTATAGATAGTAGAATGATGACACTCATCGTATTTACATCCATTTAAACTCCTAAAACTTAGGTTCAGGTAGGTACTCAAACAATTTGAATACATCATCTCCTATAGAGCCACCATTCTGCATAATGCAAAGAACCATGTCATTCATGATTATATGTCAAGAGCACATATGTATGCCAGAACATCTTCTTAGATTTTATAAGGATTATTTGATAATTACGATCATTATCGACATGTCACTTCAAAATTACATTTGATGAGATCAAGACTTATAGAGACATACAAACCCTTAGGGTTTTAGTCCTATTGTCTATTTAATTATCATTCCTCATTATTATGAGGAAACTTGCACATTGCAACCACATACATTATGTGTCCAATTGCAAATACAATATCTGGATCATAGGTCCAATCCATGATATTCTACTGGTTATTATTGAGTATAACATTGAGTGGGATTCAAGAAGGATTATCTGAAATAAGAAATTTGCATAAACATATTTAAATATATAATTTACTTTGATTTAGGATTTTATATCAAAGTTGTCTTGCCATGTTAACAATGAAAGTTCATTCCCTTAATCACTTTCAATGTAAGAGATATACTTACCATTATATCTCAAGCAAGATCTGGGATCTCCTTCCTTATCTTTGTTACATCCCAATAATATGAGAACCTGTAACTCGGATAAAAATAAGTGGGAACATATTCCGCCTTGCAAGTCCAACTTGCATCTCCCAATTCGGTCTTTAACACCCGGGCCCACCACCCCTAAGGTGATGTTGACCCGTCATTAAGTGAACCAACCGTCAACATGAATACAACTCGCTATGCGCAATCCAATATCGCCCCAATAATATGAGGACCCGATATTGGGGTCACTACGCATACGTCCTTACTCTTTCCAGAAGCGACGAGCCCGATCCAAATGGATCATATGCAGGAGCTGTCACTTCGGACATGCGTCTCTTACATACAATATCTGGCGACGGAACCCTTCGCCTTGACGGGAGACCATGGATGTCACTTATGTGATCCTCCATATCATATTCAAATTCTAATTAATCATTATGAATCATATTCATTACGATTAATTCTTCCAAGGGAAATAATAACTCTATTCATAATAGAGTGTTCTTAATTGGATATAATTAACTTAATCATATTAAATTAATTTTCAATCCAATTCAATCAACAAACTTGATTTTACTTGAATATATGGTATTATCTCAAAATACGTATTAATTCGAATTTTAATAATTAGAAAAATACATCATGATCTCTCAGGCATCATTCACTCCCTACCTGCTGTCATGGCCAGTACCGGCGGGAGTGGGACGGAGCGCATACGTTGCAACCTGCTACCCCAGCGATCCCCGACTAGACACCATATCCACCTCGGGAAAAAATAATGCCGAGTCAATCACTTTGTACTTGAGATGATCGTCGGTTCTTCAACCGAAATTATACCATATAGTAATAATCAAAACAATTTTGATTATAAGGAAATTTGCTAGACAAATTCCCAATCCTATTCAAGCAATAAGTTTGTTGATTAAGTTTCCAATTTTGATATAGATCAAATCTAATCAATTTATTAGTTGAGGCCATGTCAATTAAGGAAATAATCATCATTAAATATTTCTCAAATATTTTCCATAATTATTTCATGAAATTAGCAATTAATTTCACTAATTGACAATCACATGGTTCTTGATTAGGAAAGTAATTTCAGCAGTGACCCCTACTTACTAAAATTAGCATATCTCAATCAATTTAAATCCAAATTAAGAAAAGTAAATTTCCAAAGTTTGTTAATTTGATTTACAACAGGATCTATGTGATTTGCATGCATTTCAAGGCGTTTCTAAACAGTAATTAACTCCTTAATTATGTTAAGATTCGCAGTTCCCGTAATAGTGAATACATGTTTATTAAAACAACCATATCTTGAGCAAACAGAATCCAAATTACGTAAACTCAGATCTTATGGTTTCCTTATTTAATGGGGAACAAAATCCAAGTGTTATTTTCGTGTCTAAACAATTTAAACAAGGCCGGAAATTTACACTAAACAAAGATGCGAAAATGAAATGTGATAAAACTTTCGCAACCCTAACGAACCCAAGCCGCCTTCGGTTTTATGGATCGTATCCAAAAACATCGACCTAAGGCTCTGATACCACTTGAAGGATATGGTTAGAATCCTCAAGCGCATTACGGAAGCGTGAGCGTCGTATCGAATACGACGAGGAACGACTAGTCGCACTAGTTGCTCGATGCAGCGTAATTTAAAAAATTTTCATGCGACGAAACCACATGATCCAAGAACACTTCTCGGATCGTTTCGTCTAAACCACAAACAAATAATAGGATTACCTCTTCAAGCGTGGTTGCGATCGAGTCTCTAAACGAAGAGACCTCCTGTCTCAAGTCCGATCCGACGGAGGAGACGCTTGCGAGCGCGGGGATGAATCGCGTGCTTCTCGCAATCCATGTTGATGATCCAAGCGGCAGATTTCCTGATCTCGACACACGAGATCCGACGTCTTCTTCACGAACGAGGCGCACCGAAGGAGACGGAGATCCACGAGCAGACGATCGAGCAGCATAACGACGACGCTGCGGCGATGGAGAACCTCTCTAGGGCATCCATGGTGGACGGCCATGAGAGGGAGAGAGAGAGTAGATGTGTAGAGAGAAAGAGAGAGAGAGAGATGTGCTACAATAGCATGTGTAAAGAGAGAGCATGGTATACCTCTCTATTTATAGGGTTTCGGGATCCATGGATCTCAATCCATGGGACATATGAAATCAATGGATGAGATTGATTTATGTCAATCCAATGGTCAAGATTGTTGTTGGTAAAAACCAACAACTTATGATCTAATTTAGATTAAAATATATTTGACAAAATCAAATACAAATCAATCCTAAATTACACCAATCAAATAAGGAGAGAATGTATATGGAGATCACATCTCCATATACTTTCCATGTGGACGGCCACCCATTCCAATTAGGAATTGGGTGCCGCCCACTTGATTCCTCATGGAGGCAATCTCATGAGATTTCATGAGATTGCATATCTCCATGGAAATCTCTCTCATTATTTATTTCCAACAACTTTTGTTGGGATTTTATTCACCAAAAATAATTCACAATTAATTTTGGGAATATTGCAATCTTGACATTGGAAAATTGTGAATCGCATTCACGACCCAAAACAACATATAATTACATTATCAATTAATTACACAATATGTATCCAATACACATAATAATTAATTTAAAAATATAAATCATAATTAGCTCTCTCTAATACATTATAAATCACATTTATAATATATTATGAATAATTGGATATTACTATCCACATTATTCTTATCCACAATAATTAAATCACATTTAACTATACTGGATAACTTATTCTCATGTGCTCAAATAATATGAATCACATTCACATTATTTACATCTTTGATAATCAAATCACATTTAATTATCTAAGATAACTCTCCTTATAATATGAATCAAATTCATATTATTCATGATAATTAAATCGCATTTAATTATCCATTTTCTCAATGCTCGGATACATATATCAACAATAGAATTATCCATGAACTCTTTCAAGGATAATGCGCTTTCTCCGCGAATACTTGGAGATAAGGACATGGCGATTGTATTGTTCCACGTATAGTGACTTGGATATTGAGATCACATCTCAAATCCAGATCTCGGGCCTCACATAGATGCTTGATTAAATCAAGACCGCAAATTTAATCTTCTCATTACATATGAATCACATTCAGATTAATGTCCAACATTTGGATCAAGATCAGATTACTTCTCTACTGAGAGGAGTCACTAAAATCCAGACCCGTTTCATCACTCCCTAGGAATGGAAGTGTCATGGTTATACAACCGTTTATGATCACATCACCCTCAGGTATTCCCAATACCCGTACATCCTGCATACTGGAATACTAAGAATAAACCCGAAGTATAAGATCAATTTTGCACTCTCTACTTTAGAGTTTTATCTTTAAGTTTCTCATTCGATCATTGGGAGTTGGTATCGATCATATGCTTTCCAAAAGCATATATCATACCCTGGTGTTGATCATATACTTTCCAAAAGTATATATCAAACCTACAAATTCAGTTAAGCTTCCAAAGCGAGACGACCGTGCACGGAATTTGATCTTCCCAATATCTCATGAGTGCTCATGTCTTCCGGTTCAGTAATGAACCTGTATGATCCCTTTGAGAGATCGTATTACTCATATGCCCTTGCATGCACACTAGCGTGCCGGTGTATAGACCTTGATTAGGTCATCAACCTATTGGTCTGCCAAATGTACATACTCAGACATATAGTAACACATCTGTCTCCGGTCAGAGGATGCGTGCCTATATCATGACAGCATACAATATAGGACTTTGGTTATCTCGATCCCGTTAAGTCAACTCTTTGACCTAACTAATCTGACACCTCCGAATCTCTATTCCTATGCAGAGGACCTGCGTCAAGAGGTCGGATAGATATCAGCCTAACTGAGAAAGGATTACCATCTCCTACTCAGGTTGGAGATCATCTCTTAACAATCATTTGATGGTGCTTGATGAGTCCTCAATCTAACTCATTAGATGTTCATCCAAGCACCAGCCTCTATGATTCAATATATGAATCAACAACTGCATGATCATCAAGATGGCCATGGTACATAACCCTAATTGTACTAAGGGACCTATTATGCAAATTATTTATTCTTCATTTCAGATTAGGGAATAATATTTGCAATAATATTTATTGTATAATGGCTCGTCGTGGGCTCGCATGTCCAACAGCAAGAATGCAGAAATCCAGAACAAAACTGAGGAGTAGATCATTATAAATGAGTCTACACAATTACATATAGAGGATTGGTTGTATTTGTAGACTCATACAATCATCATCATCTCCTTTTGTTGTAGACTAGGCCGTATGGGCGCAAAGGGCATCGACGCACACAGATGCACTAAATATGCGCGTAGGATGCACGCAAAACGCACGTAGGATGCATGCGGATGCTGGAGCAGGACACACGTAGATATGCGTACGCAGATGTGCATGCAGATGCGCACGGATGCTGGAACAGTGCATGCAGATGCGCGTACGCAGATGTGCGCCTATGCAGGAACGTTGCGTGCTGGAGCGGGGCGCAGCATGAGGCGTGGCACGCGGGGTACGAGGCACGAGGCGCAGTTTCTTCTTCATTTTCTGATTTGAAAAGATTGATTGAAAAAACTAGATAAGATATAATGGCTGGGCTGGGCGTGGTGGAGCAGGGCGGGGCATGGTGACGCACGGGGAGGAGGTGGGGGGCGTGGGGGTGGTGGTGCACGGGGGGTAGGGTTAGGGTTAGGGTGGGATACATGAACCCCGGTCCAGGACCGTTGCTCCGATACCATGTTGGGAAAAACAAATGACTTGTTATTCATAGGACCCTTGTTGGACTCTTATATAGGAGAAAAGCTCTTGGGTAAATTGCAGAAAGGTACATGAAAAAACGAAAATAGATAAATAACACCAAACGATAATAATAAACTCAACAATTATGAAAAAAGCACAATTTACTCTACCCCCACCCCTCGTCTAGGTGAATACTGAATATCAAAGGGAAAATACAAATGAGATCAAATTGTAGATCACCGAACTAAACTGTTGCTGTAAACATGTGTTGAACCCTCAATCATAAACATGCAGTTTCAATTTTAACGCTCTTTTCCAAATATGCTATATCAGTTCTAAAATTTAGTTTCGGTTCATTAAATGAGCCGAATTTGACTTGAAACAATGTTTTTTTAGAGATTTTTTTGTTGAATGTGCATCATCAAATGGACTGCTACAAGACTGTCTTCTTTCAATAAGAGAACTAAGGGTAGCCTTTTTCAATAAGAGAACCAAACGGTAGCAACATTCAAAGTTGCTATCTTTCCAAGCCAGTAACATCTTCAGGGGTTCATCAAGTCAATTTTTTTATTACCCCAATCCGTTGAGGCAACACCTCGGTTTTGCTTCACGCGTCAGCATCTCATTTACATTAAGAAATCTAAAGCTAGAACCTCAAGGCTATTTTCTTCTAAAACCCCTCAACGCTTGAGCCTAGAAGGATGACGGCTATATGATGGTTATGGCCCTAGAGATCATCTCAAACTGAAAGTAAAGACATGTAGTTGGTCTCCATAGAAGTTGATTTTTTTCTAGGCTTATGGTAGTATGAATCTGAATTTTTCAAACTCACTGCACAAACAGGGTTTTCCAGTTATCTGGATTGATTAGATGAATAGATACATCACACCCTTGTCTTTCAGTATTATAAACGACAAGCTAGTTTGTGGGTTTTCTAAGTTGTAGAGGAGGGTTCGACAGGGATGCCCATGTTCATCACTGATACAAGCACGAATCGGGAAACTTGAATAATATAGGGTTCTTCATCAACTTGTAGACCCATCATTTTATTTATTATGTCCCAATGAGATCAATTTATAATCAGAACAAATTAGGATTTCTTTTTTAATTGGTTAAATTAGAGGTATTTTATCAATCAATCAGGATCTAAGGGGGTCAATTAGGGTTTCGATTTGATTTTTTATCTCTTTCTATTTTTTTAATCAAACCCCCTCCATTATTATCCTCACATTCCCCCTCTTTATTCTAGGGTTCCTTCTCTCAACCTTGTTCCTCTCTCAATCCGTGAGGCACGTCATTGTCATCTCTTCTTATCCCTTTCGAAATTGTCAGCATGGAAATTGCATTGTTCTCTTGATGTGACGATCTTGTCGTCTTTTGCTGGATAAAATTTGAGTTGAGTTGTCTCAATCATGGTTCGCATTTGCAACAGAAAAAGTTAAAGCGTCATCTCTAATCAAGTATCAAAGTATAATATCAGCTGGATTCATCGCCAGAGGGTGATACATTCAACCAACACAGAACTTCTGGACATTACCACACTAATGCAACAAGATTTTGATGATTCAAGAAGAGGAAATGAAGAGGAACCATTCTCAACCGTCTAAAATTTTATGGATCTCCACATCAAATGGAATAAAAGGTGAAGAAAAGGGATGCACTCTCTCCAACTTAGTTCGGCTTGGCACTTCTTCATCATCAACTCCATATATGCAGCTTCCAAATGTGTTTCCCCCAGACGTTTTCGAGTTTGAGGTGGTGGCTCCTTTGGTGACACAACCACCTCTTGTGCTGGAAATCTTGGAGCTCTTCGTGTCCCCCCTTTCCAGTGGTCACTCCTTCCCCAACCGACATTCTCATCAAAGACGACTCTGATTAGCCTCGTGGGTCACCACCATGCTTGAAAGGTCTTGTGAGGAAGGACACCAAAGATGGTGTCCATAATGCCTAAACTTCAATTGGAGGTGCTGTCCTATGACGTCATCATCACTGAAATTCAAATGAGGGGCCTCGCAATCGCAAGAGGCAACACCTCTGCGATCTTGCGTGCAACCAGCCTGGTGCGTTCACCATCACTTAATCAAAAAAGATCTGTTGTCAAAAGCAACTTTCAGAGTATCATGCACCACTTGCCCCAAGGCTCGATATGCAGTACAATGGGTGGTGACTGACCTACCTTCGAAACCACCGCCTACCCATGCATGCCACCACTACCGATCGAGGTCAAAGTGCACTATGGATTAAGGAAATCATATCCTTAAAAAATCATATATGAATTCGGATCGAATATTCATCGAATACGGATATGGATCGAATAAAGGACTAATCGGAATACAAATCAGATAAAAATCACATTCGAATACGAATCAAATGAAATCGAATGCAAATGCGATCAAATAGGGATCAATTACTAATGGGAATTGGATTATTATCAAGTTCAAAATGATTTAGAAAAATATCACAACGAATATAAATAAATATTACAATGATATAACAAATTAATCAATAAAAATATACATCTAAATTAGGATGGATATGGTATGATATAAATTCAAAAAGATATGTTATTTATGATAAAAGACGTACCTCTTGTAAAGTGAAAAAAAGATAGCCTTCTCCTACTATAAGTAAGGTCAGCTACATGGATTCCTGCTCAAATCCATGTTGAAAGATCCGACTGTTTTTTACGATGGTTGTCGATCACCTTTCGCAACTCCCACAAGGATGGATTTGAACCACAATCTTTTGGGTGGTAGGCACTCTACACTATCACTAGACCATTGAAGTGGATATATGTGTGCTGAAATAATCTATTCCAAAAGCATTAATCTCACAAAGCGCAATCAAGATCATCTGCACATTTTAAAAAGAGATGTAATTATGCAAATTGTGATAATTTCAATTACAAAAATGTGTCAAAGTTGAGAATTAACTGTTTATCCAAGTGAACTCTGTTCAATCAGCATGCATTACATCAGAGCAACCTTTAATTATTGGGCATAAGGCTTGCTCGGCTAAATATTTATTTTAATTTTCCAATGCTTACAGAATAACTGAAAAACAACAACTCTAAACAACCTTAAAAAAGGCATACCAATACATGGGCATATAAAAAAGATACAGACGGAAACAAACACGTAGTAAGATCCTTTGACAGACCAAAACCGGACAAAATAAATCAAATAACCAATCCCGTCTGTGGCAGGCAAATGCATAGGCAAGCTAAGATTCTTGCTCATCAAAAGCAAATGAGTGAAAAAAAAAACCTTTACTTAGAAATAATCAAGGCGATGTGCAGGCACAAATTCAAAGGCTCATTGCTTCTCTAGAGAAACACACATTTACAGCTTATTTTTCCCTTACTATAACCGTCTGAATAATATCTCGTTTGCATCTGAAAAGAGCATTCACCATGGTATTGGTATTGCGACCAAGAATATATATAGATCCGAGTAGACCCACAAGACTTGAGATTTCAAATTAATTTTTTTGAGACCAAAAAAAGGCGGAAACACGCTATGGTGTCCACCCAAGTTTAATATAATAACTGGAAAAAAGTTACAAGAAGACTTGCAATAGCCATGACTCAAGAAGAATCTTAAAATGAAAAATTTCATTATTGCAGAAAAACACTGCAAGGAAAAAGAGTATCGTTTCTAGCCAACCAAATTACCAAAAGATTTGCGAAAGGACGTATGAGATCCTCTCTAGAGCGTTATTTTGCCTGATACAGTGAATCTCAAAGAGTCCATATTTTGTAAGTTCAGCCACTATGTCCAGCTCCAACCAGATATCAGATGTATTCTCACAGTGAAAGAAGAGGTGTTCAATCGTCTCAACATGAGTATCTGTTAGAAAATAGGAAGCGGAAGCGGAATCAGAAATAAAGATAAAGAAATTGAAGAACACAAGAAATTTTACGTGGAACCCTACTCCCTAAGGAGCGAGATAAAACCACGGGAGAAGCCTTCAAAGGGTCATATGCTTCATTGCTTTTTCTCAATGGATACAAGAGGTCTGGGGCTCCTTATATAGCCTCCACGAAGCCTCCAAGTCCCACCATTGGTAGATGTGGGACTAAACACATGGATGGGGTAAATGGATCCTGGAGAGATCCATTTACCCTCCTACAATTCATATGGTGCACAACCAAATTCTCCAACACTCCCCCTCAAGCCGGAACATGCAATGCTCAGCTTGGATAAATGGAAAGAAACTCAACTCACGCTACAGGACACTATGGACAATATCAACTCAACGCACACAACTGTCGGTTGTTGTCGAGGACGTTGCTTCTCATGTCGTGCAGGTGAGGAGGACGAACGGGCTGGAGTGTGAGTCAACTGAATCTCCTCGTCGGAGAGCATGTGCTCTGAACCGCGCCTGGCAGAGTCACTGTAACTGGAAATGAGTCTCCTCGTCGGAGTACTCTGGCTCGTCACAACATGTGGACAACTGCTTCATCTTTGAAAAAGGCCGAACTGAAAAGGGCCGTGGAAGTGTACTCCTCGTCGGAGTCCACGGTCGCTGGAGAATGGAGTCTGAAATAGTCTCTTCGTCGGAGAATCGGGTCTCTTCCATCTGGCACAGAGAATGGTACTTTACTCTAGAGTCCCTATGATACCACATGAAAACCCTTACCAACATGGTACAAGAAATGATCCTCTACTCTGGAGTCCCTATGGCTCACATAAAAACTCTGACCTGACAACAAGAATGATGGGGACCACTACAGAAGATGGCAAACATCTGCATATTTGAATGAATTCTGCATACATATGCGAGTCTGAAACTGAAGACTCGGAACCATGATCATCGAGTCTTAACAACTGATTGTAGAGTCTGGAAATCTGAATGGCCTGAAATCTGACGTGTGGAGAATCTGGATCTGAAGAATCTGAATAGACTTGTGACTCTACACAATACTCCCCCTTTCTCCCATACTTGTCGGAAAATCAATATCGACAAAGTTGGGAGAATACAAGATAATACATAAATATAGGGAGAAAATAAAACATCTTAAATGTCGATATATTTTTTCCGGGTTCTCATTTTCTTTCCTTTCTCTCTCTCTTTTTGCAATTTGCGTACGTTTTTTTTGTACGCGCCTCTTTAAAAAGTTTTTTCTTTGAACTTCGGCCCACTTGGGCCCATCACTTTTTTTCTTCAAAACATGCCATTCTCACCCCATCCTTTTTTATGGGGTCTTCCCTTTTTTGCATTTTTTTAAGGAAGACCATCATCCTACTTGGGCCTTTACAAATAGCAGCAAAACAATTTTTTTAACCAGTGGCCCACAGGGGCCGTAACCCTATTAGGGTTCCCCGTATTGGCAACCCCTCTTCTTAATAACCGCCGCCCTAAGGGTTCCCTGTGAGAACCCTTCCTTTTGGAAACACATCGCCGCCTGGAAGAAGGGGGGGCGCGCCGCCTCGATGGGTTGGATCTCTGCTGGTGTCGCACCTGCGCCTGCGTGAGAGGAGTGCCAAGGAAGGATGTGCGGCAGGGAGAGGCAGACGCTCGCCGCCAGAGGTATGCGCGCATCCTGCGCGGGCCGCACGAGGGGGTTCCTCCGCCCAGAGCAACTGCTTCGTCTGGAGCTCGTGTCACCGTCGCTGTGCATGATTCTTGGGTTAGGGCTCGTTGCCAGATCATGAGGGAGCCATCGGTCGTGAGAGGAAGCGTGGGGCTCTTGCGATGGGGCTTGAGGTCGATGGAAGTGGCCCTGGAAATGCGTGGGCGAGAGGAGGGTGGCAAGTTGCTTGATGGGGCTTTCAAACGATATCTCACCGCCGCTCAATGAATCCGCAGTCTGGAGAACGCGAGGCGGAGCCACCGCCTGATTGCAAGGTGTTTTCTGCTGTAGGGGTTGCGAGATGTCGCATGAGGATGCGATCTGGATTATTCACGTGAAAGGGGGGGCTGCTGCCTGGATCCGCTGCCACGGGATGTTGACGCCAGGAGATCTCGTCTGGATTCACAAGTCTGGAGAGGGGCTGCTTGTGTGCCTCCCCCCCCTTTCTCTTTCGGATCTGCTGAGCGTTTTCTGGATATGCATCCATCTGTCTGGAGAAAGGGGCCACCTCGTGCGATCACCAGATGGGAAGAAGGCAGCCACCTAGCTCGTCAAGTGCCGCTCTTGGAGCGTACGAGGAGCGACCAGAAGATCAGGGCTCGCGCTTCATTGATCTGGAGCAATACACGCTGACGTCTGGAAGGGTGGCAAGGGCCACATGTTGTGGCAAGGGCACTGCCTGGCCGAAGGATGACACGACTGCTCCTGGATGATCTAGGGTTTTGAAAAACCCTAGAACTGAACTCAAATCTTCATACCAAATATGATTTTCCAGAATAATAACATCAAAATCAAATCTCGAATAATACAAAAAATAAATCTCAAGAATAAATCCTCGAGAATCGAACCCGCTCTGATATCATGTTAGAAAATAGGAAGCGAAAGCGGAATCAGAAATAAAGATAAAGAAATTGAAGAACACAAGAAATTTTACGTGGAACCTTACTCCCTAAGGAGCGGGATGAAACCACGGGAGAAGCCCTCAAAGGGATATATGCTTCATTGCTTTTTCTCAATGGATACAAGAGGTCTGGGGCTCCTTATATAGCCTCCACAAATCCTCCAAATCCCACCACTGGTTGATGTGGGACTAAACATGTAAATGGATCATGGAGAGATCCATTTACTCTCCTACAACTCATATGGCGCGCAACCAAATTCTCCAACAGTATCGCAAAGGGGGCATCTATTAGAGATGTCCAGGAAAAATCTGGCACATCAATCTCTCGTCATAATTCGCCTTCTTCGTATGAACCACATAAAGAAACTGATTCTCTTTGGCATCTTTAGATCCCAAACAAAGTTGCAGCCACGAACCATGTTGTCTGTTCTCGGCCGTAGGGTCTACAAGTAGCTTTATAAGCCCGACTGACTGAGAATGAGTTGCTCTTCCAGACCCAATGACCTCGACCCTTAGACGTATGGTTAGGAGGGGGGAAATGTGCAACTGTAAAGTTAAACTAACAAAAACATGAAAGGCATTGAGATGAGGAAATAGTGGATAATAAAGGTACCTCTTTCCATTAGGATGCAAGGGACGTTGGAGATATGTACCCTGCAGGTTTCCCTATCGTGGACCATATCGTGCTTCCAGTGCTGGACATTCAAACATATGAAGTCTCTCTAGAAAGATGGAGGGACTTTATTTCTGTCGCACATTACCTTAAAGATTGTAGCAATCTTTAATTTAAAATCGACATCTAAAATTGTATGCTGTACATCAAATATTTTTCAATATTTATTGGCAAAATACCTTAAAGAATGGAAATATTTATTTCTCAGTAGTTGTACAGAATACGGAAAGTTCAATAAAGGATAGAAAATATACCTTGTCCTACCATGATGGCTGCGACAGTGCGAGAGAGGTGGAGCTGGACATGTTGGTCCTCATGGTTGAGGGATTGTAGCACTGTATTAGCGGGGATGCAATTTACAGAAACAAGGAGACGAGGCTGTGGGGGCAGTAGCTGCTTGTTGAGGAGAGGTTCCATGCCAAGGGCCAGGCTACAGTACGGGGGAGAAGAGGCGGAGGAGTAGCGACTGGCAGCACCGGATGCTGGTGGAGTTTAGGTTGAGGCTGCAAGATTGCAGGGGCGAGGGAGTAGTGAGCTGCGGTGCCACCGCGCTGCTGGTGTGTGGCTTTGGCGCTTAGGCCGGGGCATGGCCAGTGAGGAGGCGGGAGAAGCGAGCAGTGACGCCACCACACTGGTGCTGGTCATGTTTAGGCGGATACTTTGTGCAGCGGGAGTGAGGCAGCGGGGCCACCAAGGAGGGGAACAGCGAGCGGTGAGCCCATTAGAGGTGAATGATATAGGGATTTAGGTCTTTTTCTAGTGAGGAGGCTGGGAAAGGGAGCAGCGAGCGGGATTGTTATCTGTGCGGATTGGAATCCTCGCATTCAGGATTTTTTATGTATTGTTGTAATCTAAGTAGCTGATGCATATTATATCCGAAAGAATCGTGTACTTACGGGTTTGTGGTTTCCTGTATAATTATGTTATATTGTGTTTATATGTATTGTATTCGGATATTCGAATATGAATCCGGATATTCAGGTAGTGACCAGATCTGCATCCGTATCTGGAAATTTTTTTACAGTCAATATCCATATTCGATCCGTATCCGATGATATCCATATTTGATAATTTTTCAAATACTGTAAAAACGGATATTTGAATATATCCGTATCCGTTTTCATCCCTAAGCAACATAGGCCAAACTGGGTGTTATTGGCCATCGCAAGAGGGAAAATCACCACCATTGTTGTGTGGGGGCCTCGAGCGACGTCCATCACTGGCCTTCCCATTGGTGATGTTGTCTGAAGCTTCTTCGTGACGTTGACCTCCCCAACCCCATATCAGCTCCCTCGTGTCGTTGAACCGCCACCTAATCCTGCAGGCAGGAGATGGGAGTTGGCAACACCATCTCTACCACTGCCTATATCGACCTCTCCACAAATCTTCGATGTGATCTTCTCCTCAACACACGCCACCACCAATGGTTGGGGTAAAGAAAACCCTAACAGATGTTTGTTCTACCAATTGAAAGCCATGTTCCTTAAGAAGGTGGGCTGTCAAGGAACAATTATAGAGGAACAAGTTATAAAATTATGAATTGATTTCTCTGATTTGGATTGCTCCTCCACATTTTTACTCTCCCCTCCTCTAATGTCAGGGTTTCTTCTCTCAACCATGTCCTCAACCCCAAGGCATGTCGCGTCTCAGTTATTCATTGAAGAAAAGTATGGGAGGCTTGGAGGTTGTGTTATGAATTGAGATCTTTGGTGGAATCTCGAACTTGCAGATCAACAATAGCATGTTGTCTTTCGTGTTTCGTCTCATTTGGCTTGAGTGATGAGGTGGCTGAGATATGTGGTGAGGCATGGTGTTCTCCAATGCCTTTCCTACCAAATTTTTATCAGACCTTCCCATTATGGCGTGGAGGATTCATGTCAAGGATTGACTAAGAATGCCGGAAATAATGGAGTATAAGTTGGCTGATTGGATGACAATGTGTTTATCATGGGAGGTCATTTGGTTCTACTACCAGAGATGTCAATTATTACAATTTTTTACATGTCAATATATTGGCTACTTTTGAAGTTTCATATGCACTTGGAGAGTTTGATGAGAAGATTCTTTTTGACCACTTTTGGGTGGGAGAGTAGGGGGCTGACACCGGTGGCTTACGATGTAATTCCCGAGGGTGGTCTGGGGGACCGCCATCGTCAGCAAATGAGCAAGGTCCTTTACCGTCAAATATGTGATGTTGGGGGCGAAAAGGAGATCGTGTTGTCATGCGATGTGTCATGTGTGGCATTTGCGAAATTACTAATAATCTGGTGGTGGTTAATCTCAATGTGAGATCGTCTAACTTCTGGAATGTCCTCTGCAGTGTTAATCGAAAGATGGAAGGACTGTATTGACACCAATCAAAGCACAACCTGTTTGTTATACTAATGACACAAAAATGAGTTCGACAACCTTGGTTAAGCACGCGGGAAAGGCAAAAAAGGATGGCATAAAATTGCCACCTGGCTTTAACTCTTTTGTTTCCGAGAAAACAGATCCAGGGGCTACTTGTGTTTGCAGCCATTCTTTATCATAAAAAATGGAAAAGATTAGATGCGCCACACACGAACACCTCAAGGCCTCACCCTGGCAAGAGCCAATGCTGATTTTTTTACCTGTACCTATACCTTTTCGTCACCATTTCATATGTACTGTACATTTTTCAAGCTGACTTTACAGGCTGAATGTATTTATTTATATTAAGTGGACTAGCTTGTTGATCAGAGTTACATTGCTTGAGTATCGCATCAACTAGAATCACCTCTTCTTAGGAAATTTTTGAAGCCATAAACTTTCTGATCAAGTTTGCTTCCTTTTTTTTCATCCTTGTATGGCTTGCTGCTCGTATTTTTGAGGCCTTCCTACTGCTTTTGGTAGGCTGGTAGCTTAACTTTTTCCTATCTAAATTTTCTTCACATAAACTCGATATGCTTTGCGCATGCTGAAAATGCAAGGAATTTATTTGGATATCCCCGTTGCCTTACTTTACATTATTAAGTAATTTAGGACAACCAAAAAAGTCAATGTAATTAAAAACAAGTAAATTATTAGCACATTTATGTAAATAGTTTTTTTTTCTTTCTCCATGTTAGACATTTTTTGCATGCAGGGACATGCAATTGAATCTAGAATTTTTCTGTTTATGTCTATCTTGGAAAAGGAACCCACTTCGACAAGGTTCTATAAAAAAATGTTCTATGCTTCACTTGTTTATGACGTTTTATGTTCATGAAATTATATACTTCATCATATCAATGCCATTTTTTTGATGCATCTCCATGGACAAGAATAGCCTATGCAATGCTCAAGCTACAAGCAGGCAGACTCTAATGGGTCATGCTGATGGCAAAAAGCATAGAGCCAAAGCACGTGCCCATCATGCTAGCCAAAATCAAACATCCCAGACTGACGAGCAGACCCAAAATAGGGATAGTCCGAGTGAAGTCTCAGATAAAAATGCCAATGTCAGTAATGATTCCAATGGCATGAAGTCAGATAATAAGATATCCACTAAAGACAGTTCATCCCCTCTAGGGACGGAAAATGGCAGTATTGCTAGCAAAAAGAGGAAGATCGATGCACCTACTGACGATGGCATAAAGGGAGAAGATGTCCATGCAGAATTTATTACCAATGGTGAAGTGATTCAAGCAGATCCTTCCATAGGCTCGCACAAGTCTTCCAAGAGGTCAAAATCTGTCGACGGTGTGCTGAAGGATGGACATGCTGTTGACAAACATGTACATACTGAAGAAAATACCAAGAAAAAAATAAAGTGGAAGAAGCTAGTGACTTCAGTCTTGAAATCGGTATGTTTCTTTTCATCATTACTAGATTTTTTTTCTTTCCAATAAACCAACACTGCAAGCTCTGGAGAAATAACATCTATTTTCTGGAGGGAGCAGTTTTCTTTCATAGTGCCTTGTTTTGTATTTTTTGCAACGTTTCAAATGGTATATATAAACATTAACTTGGCATTTTATAAAGAGCTCCGGATAAAAGATAGAGACGCATCCAACATTGCAAATAGTAGGTAATTTGTGTTATTTTTTGGCGACAGTCCTCATTCTTTCATGTGGATCGAAGATGAATATGCAGCAATATTTATGGTGCTTTCTTGTATTTGCTATTGGATACTTCATGTTTGTTTTGAGAGTTGCTCACCTACTTTCCCGTATTTCTGGCCGCATGCTTAGAAGTCAGATGGAGCATTAAAGTTAAAGAAGCTGCAAAAGCTTGTTATTCAATCCTTCCAAGAATCTGGAGTAACCGAGGATGAGGACAAACTGCTAGAGAAGCTCCTAGCCAAGGTAGCTGAATTTTTCGATCACAACGAAAATCCGTGTCACACTTCTGCATGAGAAGTTCATCTCGTTCTTTCCTATTTTGCAGGTTAGTTCGAGTTCCCGGTTCGTAGTTGACGGTAAACACATAAGGTTAGCTGCAAAGGAAGCATCATTTTGAAACTTTCATGCTTCTTCAGGGTGAAGCTTTTAGTATTCGCTTGTAGATGTTGGGGTCTTCCAACAAGTAATGGGATCAATTTTGGATCCGTTAAAATTTTGGCGCTAGCGACCAATTTTTTCTTGATTTTGCTCTAAAGAACGCATTCAGTCCGTAGGATGTAAACTATTGTACCATCTGATCCCTGTAGAACTAGACGGTCAGAATGTCTTATTATCTACTGTAGAATCAGAGAATTTCTTGTTTTCATTATTTTTTTTGTTTTGCACAATATGTGAGAATGCGAGAAGGTATGGTTGCAGAACTTATGATCATTTGATTTACAGTCATCATGTTTGGACACGCAAAGCAATCCTAGTATCTATTTGATTGGGATGTGGATTTAAGAAGTGGAATTGGCAACAGTAAGAGAGAGTAGAGAAGATTCTTGATGTTTATTGAGTTCTTGATGTTACTTGATTTCTTAATGTCATGGAGTGATGATTTTATCAGGATTTCCCGGATTATGGTAGACCTATAAGAACAAGACATTCTTCCAACATCAACAATGATTTTGGTATGATTTTTATTGTATACACCCTCATGTATAGAAACATTGATATAGAGCGGTTTTGGTACAGCTTGATTTTGGTTGCCGTAATTCTAATAATCCTGTCATATTACAGTGATTTGATACTCATTACAAACTGTTCTTTGTAGGTTGGAAAAAAAAATCTGTACTTCTAATGCAAATCATAGGTTGGAAATTCTACAATGGGTTATCAATTACTAAACCCAATTCTCGCACATGTTAGATGGATCACGTCTGTATCAGATCTTTATCCTTTTTCATTAAAAACTGTTTTTTTTTGTTCAATAGCAATATCTCCTGTCTGGTAATTCGAATCTCGGACTTGATACTACCTAAGTTCGAGTGCGAAAAATGCATTTCATGCAATTCAAACAGCAGTGGGCTAGCAGAGAAGCGATTTCTCTTGATTATTAATTTTCCCATGCCTAAACCCTAATTTCTTGCCTTGATAGACTCCCATGCTTCGGCACGGAATTATCCGTCCTCAAACTCAAAATCCGGACTCTACCACAGCCTACCTATTGGAGTTGTTGCAACGAAAAGGATAACACAAGCAAGCAAGCTAGCACACATGCATATATCTGTGGTGAAGGTCATTAAGGACTGTACATCATGTTCCATTGTGGGCTTAGCTAATAAAGTGGACTGTTCACAACAAAGGACCTATTCACTAGATCACTACTGATGAACTAACCAATCAAAACATGCCCGTCCTTAGCGACACCTGCATTCAGATCCAAGATTCCAAATGATCACGATAATGTTTACAATGTCCATCCTTAGCAGGACTGTTAGAAAATTCTCAAGTTTGATATTCACTCAAATTTAGTTTGGAAATAAATGTAATAAATCTGAACAGAAGTTTAGATTTGATTAAATAAATGAATCGAACCTAAAAGTCATTGGTTTGCTCAGATTTGATTCGATAATAGTTTGGTATACACATGTTTACACATCTTTATCTGGATAAGTGGATCTAATTTTAGGATAAACACTTTGTCCTGAGATAAATGAATATTTACATGATAAGTATACTTTATCTCGGTATAAATTACCTCAAGATAAATGGTCGCATCTTGGTTACATCCATGATCTATGTCTAATACTTTTCCCGTCCTTATCGAGCTCAAATCAACAGAACAAGTATAAACTCATTTATCCTTTATCCCCACGTTATTTCTAATACCTCATTCGAACAGATATAAAAATATATTACAATGTTATTTTTCAAAGATAAGAATCTTATTAATCTAATTTTCTCGAAAGAGGAAGAAGAGTTAGATATAAAAAATAGGAATGAAAATTTACTCTAATTATATATATAGAGAGAAAGGGCATATCCAGAGAGCACTGTGCCGATTTGAGTTTTTTTGAGCACCAAACGTGGGTTCGCCACGTGTATTTCCATTTGAATGGTTTCCTATTTCGAGGGACACGGTTTTGGAAGGATATTAATATGTTTGAGCCTTTTCTATTTCCAATTATATCGAGTCCTTAAAAAAAGGAAGATGGTTTTGGAAAGATAAATTCAAATCCTTAATTTCGTTTCGAATAAATAGTCATTGTACATTTGATCAGTAATGTATATATTATATGTAAGTAATTATGTGTTGCGAGATCAGTAATATTGAAACAGTTTTCAAAAATTTACATATGTAATATTACATTGTACTGAGATCAGTAATTCATTCATCTTACTCAAGTAATACATATTCAGTTCTCTAGTAATTATTGTTGTGAGATCAGTAATTAAGTTACTAATGTCCATACAAGAAGTACTGATTACAATTATCCATTTTACTGTACTCATTTTGATTGTTACTAATGTCCATCCCCGCCTTCTTTACTGATGTAATTTAGTTACTTGCAATACGTCAAGTGTTACTGATAGCTACATATAAATTACTGATGTAGTCTATTTAGTTACTTGCAATACGTCAAGTGTTACTGATAGCTACGTATAAATTACTGATGTAGTCTATTTAGTTACTTACAATACATCAAGTGTTACTGATAGCTACGTATAAATTACTGATGTAGTCTATTTAGTTACTTGCAATTCGTCAAGTGTTATTGATAGCTACGTATAAATTACTGATGTAGTATATTTAGTTACTTGCAATACATCAAGTGTTACTGATAGCTACGTATAAATTACTGATGTAGTCTATTTAATTACTTGCAATACGTCAAGTGTTACTGATGGATACGTATAAATTACTGATGTAAGTCTAGTTAGTTACTTGCAACACGTCAAGTGTTACTGATAGCTACGTATAAATTACTGATGTAAGTCTATTTAGTTACTTGCAATATGTCAAGTGTTACTGATAACTACGTATAAATTACTTAACTCGTATTTGATAGAAAGAACTTGTATTTTCTTAAGATACATAAGTAACTATGAATGGATTTTAATCAGTAAGAATGATAAAATAGAAAAGTAATACTTGATATATTATCAGTAACATATGCAAATGTTATCAGTAACTTGGTATAATTTTTCTGAAATAATGATTTCGCTATCTAAATCCAATTGTAAGACATCCATCTTCGTTCATTTTGATACGATCTTTTCACGATTCAAATCCATCCATGAAGCATCGTTCATCATTGCTTCTTTGTAATCATGATCAGTTTCCATTCACAGATGATCCATCGCATTTGAATCTGAAAATGAGAACTAGAAAACGAACGGTCAAATTCTACAAAAGAACAATAAATAAATGTCTAATAAACAACGAAAAAACTTACAGATCAAGGACTTGAAGACGACTTTCTTTCGTCGCTGGAGATCTTGAGATTTCGCAGGAAGACGAATCCATAGATGATTTTGGAAATTTCTAAAATAAAAACAATGCAACGTCGGAGAGACTTAATTGCGAATCAAAAAAGGAAATCAGTCACGAGGAGAATGTGGGGGGAGTTTGTTATGGTAAGGATTGATGCTAAAAAAAGGGAATGGATGAGATAAAATAGGATCATTAGATCATGATCGGAAGGATAAAAGCAAGGGCTCATTTGAACTCAAATCGGCACAGTGCTCTCTGGATAAATTCCCTATATATATATATATATATATATATATATATATATATATATTCATTTTTTCACTTCATCCATCAAAAAATTCTCAAGTTTGATATTCGCTTAGATTCGATTCGATTAAATAGATGTTTGATTTAGGCTCGGTTCGAAAGTAAACGAACCAAATCTAAACACAAGTTTAGGCTCGATTAAATAAACGGACCAAAACTAAAAATCATAAGTTCGCTCAGGTTCGATCCGTTTATACCATTGGCTCATCATTTAACTGCTAATTCTCTATGTAACAAGTTAACAACAGATTTGTGTTACAATTGGCCTTCTTTGCGAATAGCAGAACATCTTAAAATACAGTTCTTTTTATCTTCTATGACACCAACTTAAAAAATATAAGAGAGATTTGTATGCAGTAGCCAACAAGGGGAGGTGCAGGTTTACGGTTTGCACAATCTGTGCTGAAGATAGAAACATATTGGATTTTGGGTGCATGTTTGAACAGATCTTGAGAGAATGTGCTTTCTACCACAACAAATCTCTATGATCCATCATCTTCTTGATTGGGAGTCGTACATCTATTTGAAACTATCTGAATGAAAACATTTTCCAGGTTATCAGCCATGATCATGATCCATTTCAACCAACTCGTCAAAGAGACCGACCTAGGGGTATGCTATCATTAGGACTCGCCTTAGCCTAATCATAACGCAAGAACAGATTCATCCCACTAAAAGGATGACGAATATTAACGAACAAGGCCATAGCTGATAAACAAAGTCCTTACAGCAATTTTACAAGATTACAGGTGGGCATTTTCTGATTGCCACATTTGAAGCTTCACCCTTGATCCAACGTTCTTCCGTTTGCATGCAAACGTGCAAACGTGCTGCTAAAATCAAATCTAAACTTGATCTACAGCAAAAGGATGGCAGCGGTGATCACAGCGGCAATGGAACAGAATAACGCCTGTTAAACAAGGGAACACACCATTTCAGATTGTGACTGCACATGAAGCCTTTAAACAATGGAACGCCAAATGAGACCACACTCGTATAACCTCCAAACAAACCACAGTTTGTAGTTTTAACTTTTAAGGCGCCATCTACCTTAGTCATGTGATAATAAATTGCAGAGCCCGTCGGTAATTCTACAGCTTAGCTATCATTATTGTTACTAAATTTGCATTTTAATCAATTGCTACATGCATGAAGAAATCAGATGTAATGATGAAGCCATAAAAATTTAGGATGTAATGTTCATATCATAATAAATTGCAGCCTCCCATCAGATCTTAGCACCTTCAGGTCTAACAGAATACAGAAATAAGCTGTAGTTTACTGTCATTAAAATTTCCAGCCCCACTGTCCTTGGCACATGTATAACAGTATTCGAACTTACAGCAATAGCACAAGCAGCAAGGCCAGCGCGTTCTCTTGGATCCTTATGATAGTAGTTGCAGCAATACAGGATAGTGGCAACGTACCACATGATCGGAAGCACAAATCCCAGCAAGAATCTGACAACTGAAAACTGTTATTTCGCTATTATGAGCAGAATGTAAGAAGAAAAATACACATTTGTCTACTCACGAGAACCATCCTATCCCACAGCCACAACATGGTAGAGGCTTGTCGAACAGAGTTAATCGAGGGTCTTCTTCATCATTCATCAATGCATACCTCCCCCTACGGTTTCTGTCATCCAAGCAGGGTTCTGCATTAACCAGAAACAAATAACAGAAGTCACTGAAATGAACTGCCATGCAAGACACAAGAAGACATTGCCTATAAAAAATGCAAAATAGTACTTTGCCACTGGAATATGGTTTCTATTAAAATCCTTAGATAAACATAAACATTTGCACCACATTAATAATATCTGCAGATTATAGACAGTCTTCCTCCTTAATAATAAAAGACAGAAATTGTGGGGAACTGATAGTTGAAGACATTGTGACAAAAAGTCAACTGCAGACTTTTCAGCTTATTGCGAACCATTATTACACCTTAATTTAGTTTCCCCATAAAATGTATTAATGACTTATATAATTTGTGATTTCCATAATCACTAATCAGTGATTATTATGATTATTGTTTATTGGCGCAGTTTTTCCACCAGATTTAACTGGCAGTAGTCTGTATTAGGCGTGAAGGATGGTCAGCCAATAGAAATCCCAGTTATAAGAATAAGTTTGATAGAATGGGTTGCTGATGGAGTTCCCAATATTATTAAAATGTGATACGGTAACGATTAGACCGTGCCATACCTGAGCTAAATTGGCTTCCACAACAGACCACTCCCAATTTCAACTTAAGAATAAATCCGTGAATTGAAATAATAGGGAGAAATGGCTAGTTTAGTTTAAGTTGAGAAACCGTGGCCACTTGGAGTCAGCTGAATATAAAAAACAATATACAAGCTTCATAAGTGCTGCCTTTATTGCTCACTTTTAAAGGAAAGCAGATGATTCATTGCAAACATAAATGATATCTTACTAACTACATATTCATACCCTTTTCACAAGTTAACAGGATCCGGATTACAGCAATTTGCTTTCATGACTGACAACTGTGCAGTTCGACTTTGTTATGAATAGTTTGCATAGGTCCGGGTGCAAGTATCACCACATCAAAGAAGCAAATGATATGGAACATCTTTGCCCCATGCAGATGTTCTATTAGGGAAACAAAGTTGAAACTTTGCAATGATCAAACATGGAAAAGTTGGAGGATTGGTTATCATAGTTTAATACTGTCATTGCCATTGAGGGTTTGAAGCATCTCGATCAGGTAAAAATGAGGATAGAATATAAAGGATGCGTCAATTCAGGGAACTAGTATGGTGATTGTGGTTTTGAGGATCAGAATGACTTTCGGTTGGTGGTGACATCAATATACGGGCCTTGAAACATGGCAATCTATCGTTGGAGTTGCGGGGGGCAATGCTGTGTCTTCTACATTTGTCCTAGTTGATTGGTGGTGATTTCAATTGAAGTTCCTCGACATAGACAGACAAGGAAGATATATAAGGCTGAGTCCCAGGTTCGGAAGAACTCTAGATATTGGTAAGTGAGCTGCAACTGCAACTGGAGATCCTTAATTCTTGTAACTGTAGATTTTCCAGGAGGAATTCTTCCTCGAGAGATCGACTGGACGGATTTTTAGTATCAATAGAGTTGATGTAGTGCTTTCAGGGTATGCCCACGAGTAGATCGGACTACATGCCAATATTATGGGAGACAAGAGAGGGATTGCGTCCATCCTACTTCAAGTTGAAGAGATCCTAGCTAATGGAGACAAGATTCAGGGAGTGGTTGTCGAAACGATGCAACATCCTAAGTTAGGAGTGCTCAACCACATATAAACTATTCTCGATGGTTGCACACCTTATAAATGACTTGAAGAGTTACAAGAGGGAGATCAGATGACATTTGTCAATAGACACAATAGATTGCGAGGTTGATAGAATTGATTGAATTGAGGATGCGAAAATTCTTCTTTCGATGAAATTGAGTAATGATAGAATAAATATAGCTTCATGGAAGAGGGGCAGATATAGCACGTGGTTAAATGGAGCCAATGAAGAAGACATAGATTAAAGAGGTTGATGCCAACACAACTTTCTTCTACTTCATGATGAGTAGGAACAGAAGGAATAACGTACGTGCAATGTTAGTTTCTCCATCATTGGTCCAAGACTCTAAGGAGATGATGAGGTGGCAAGGTGATGGTGGAACATTTCAACCAATTTAACAAGAGAAGCACATAGATTGGTTGGAGAAGGCCATGAAATGGAGCCAATGAGGTGAGTCCTGATTAAGGAAGGGCAAGATTAGGTAGGTTATTTCTCAAAGAAAAAGGCTTGGAAAGACCATATGTGAGCTAAATACGAATGGTTCTCATGGCCAGATGGTTTCCGAGTCTTCTTTTTCAAGGAGGTTTGGGAAGTGGTTTAGCCTATTTCATGTATTTGATTATGCACTTCAATATAGGGAACTATGGTCTTAAAAGACTAAACCATGTATTGATCTTTTTATCTTAAAGAAATATGTGACTTTAAACATGGAGGACTATGTGCATATCACTCTCTAAAACACATGATTATATGCATATCACTCTCTAAACTGCAATATTCTTAATTGTGGCAAAGTCTCTTTCAAACAGGCTCAGGGGTACTATTAACAACTTCTTACAGACTGCCTTCGTGCCTGGGAAAATGATGGTGGATACGGATGTAATGGTTTTTGACATTATGGCTGACTTGACAAGCAGACATGTGATAGGAACATTTTCTTTTTGAAGTGTTGATGGATGAGTACCAACATGGGATCTCATCCAAGGTGATATGAATTTCGTGGAGGACTTGTCCCATGCTTAAAATTACATGGGCATGAGGTATTTATGGAGTTCGCTACATAATAAATACCTCATGTCCATGCAATCCTAAGCCATGCAATTGTCAACCCTGGACAAGTCCACCATCCATGAAATTCATGTCAGTCCATTTTTTTTTATAAATGCCTGCATATTCAAGGTGGCAAGTCAGTCAAAGCCAACTCCAACTAGAGGAAAATCAAGCCGGCAGTTTGATGATACAACTGCCAATATGGCGTGAGGAAGTGTCAACAATTTCAAGGATCCTTCAGGAATGATGAAGTGAGGTGAATGGATCAGGTTGAAGCTGTGTCTGTGACAAAGGTGTTTGCAACACAAGTGGAGTTTGGCCTACACTGGACATCATTGGAAAGGGAGGTGAGAAAGGAAGTGCCCAAGTTCTATGGGGGCATTCTATGGGGACTCGGTTTGTGAATCCCAGTTCAAAGTCTTAATGTGGAATGTAAGGCATCTGCAGGACCCTGCAAAGATGATGGCAGTGGCTAGTTATTTTTTCGGATTGGGGGCCAGATGATGTTTCATGTCGGGAAAGGAAGTTGGAAATTTGCAATGATAAGACATGGCAAATTTTGAGGGGTTTTAGGCTGGCTGTCAGGTTTGCTAGTGTTGGTGCTATTGGGAGTTGGGGGCATCTTGATCATGTAGTAGAACAGCGATCAATTTGTACGAGACTTCCATTACCTCCTAGTGTGATGACAGGATCAGGATGACTTCCAGTACCTCCTTTCAACCCACCTTCTGTTAATTTAAAGAATCATGCAAACTTCCATAACCCCAACATACCACTGTACAAGACTCATTAATCAACATCAGGATTCTCAATGCTTTGACAACTCAAGATGACCTCACCTCAAGCTTGTGTTACAGAACTGGGATGTTGGACAGAGTTGTGGAGGCATGTGCTCAAAAGCCTCAAACCATTCTTAACCCCCATTGTATATCTTTGAGAAAAATTCCTAAGAGACGTAGTTGGAAAACAATATTCTCCAACTAAGCCGAAAATTTTTTTCTTCGAATAGTGTACGTATATCGCAGACTTTCTGTGCGCTATATTAAGACGCGTTTATTCTATGCGCTTTACGTTAGCGCAGACTTTCTGTGCGTGTTCTACCTATAGCGCAGAGAATAGCTGCGTTATAGTCTGCTACTCGGCCAAAAAAAATAAAGGGAGGCAGCGTATAGCGCATAGAATAGCTGCGTTATAGTCTGCTACTCGGCTAAAAAAATAAAGGGAGGCAGCCTATAGCGCATAGAATAGTTGCGTTATAGTATGCTATGCAGCCAAAAAAATAAAGGGAGGCAGAAGCTTGGACAGAACATAACCACAACATCCATAAGATATGTACGAAATTTGAAGATTGTTTGAATAGACGTCCATAAATAGTCTTCATTGCATCCAAAATGAGTACATGAGGGGTACAATACAAAAAAGTAAGACTACATTGTCAAATTTTGTTTACATTACATATCTATCTCTTCCTCCTCCTTTGGTATGCAGTCCTTCCAAATCTGAGATCAAGATCATGTTGTTGAGAACTTCCAATGCCTTCTTCCTCTTCGAAGGTGGGCGCAGGTGGCGGTGTCAATGCAGCATACGCATGTTGAGCTTCTTCACCTCTAATGTTCCTTGCAAGAGCTTGTGGAGTTGACATCTCGCCGGTTCGAGGTTCAACAGTCGGTGTGACAAACTGTCTCTAAAACAAAGTCAGGAACGTCATCCATATCCTGGTGTCCCTCCTCCAAGTTGTCGCCATGTGCAAAATCTTGTTGTTGTTGTTGTGCCCTAGCCCGACCTCGTCCATGAGCATGTTGTTGTGCCCTAGCCCGACCTCTTCCTCTTCCACGTCCTCTTCCTCTATCTTGGATGTCCTCTTGCTGCGTGTACTCCTCGTTCAAGATCATAGCATCTACAAATTGAGTTGCTAATGAACGCTCCATCTCGGACTTGGTCTCTTGTGCTATGTCTCTATACTGGTAGTGGCCAGGATCTCTTCCTCCTAAATTCATAACAAGATCCCATCTTTGCATCTGAAAATTTGAAATAAATGTGAATTTACATAATAACAAGTAAGCGAAATATATTTGGGTTATGTATACTTACATTGTAGGCTAGGATTGCACCTAATCTCCCCACGTATCTTCTGGTGATGCGGAGATACCAACCCATGTAATCCGGAGTTGTGCTAACCCCAATTGATTGGTCTATGTGGAGAACTCTATCGTGTCGAGACATCCAAGCATTGATATGATCGACATACTTCTCTCTCCAATCTACATCCACCTTACCCCGCAGATCTATCGCATGTAACACCTCATCAGTGTCGTAGGGAGCTGGAATACTCTGGCATCCACCGAATTGGCGTACGACACGGTCGGGAAAGTAGTATTCGACCACGTGGAAGTAAATAAGAGGTACATGTGACGTCCAAACATGCTGACCATCGAGGCAGTAATGTAGAAGCCCTTCCAAGATGTCGCTCCCATACGGCATCCACAAAACCTGCACATACCAGAATTACATTACTCCATGGATAATTGAAAACAATTAATTTTCCAAAAAATTTATACCGGCTCTGGCGATTGCATATCAAATGCATCACGATATGGGCGAACAACGTGTGTTGGTTGCTGTCTATTCTCAAAGTCCGCCCTCCACCGAACACCTAATGGTCGTCCGTGCCATTGGGGCCTCAATCTAATGACAGGGGCTATATGGGGAAAGTGTTCCCACGCCCAAAGCTGTAAAAGGATAACAGAACCTCCTATCTCCTCAGTTCCCATGTCTGCAGCGTAACAAAGATGCATGTACAAATAAGCCAACGTGGCAGATCCCCAGCTGAAAGTACCAGTAACATCAAGATCGGATAAAAGCGGTAATGTTATAATCGATATCAACGATCCGCTCTTGTCCGTGAATAAGACACCTCCAAGGAGCTGCAGGATGTACGCCATGGCATGACGTATCAATGTCACCTCATCTGCATGGTCAGGCACATGTGCAAATGACTGATACAACCAACTTGCTAGCACCCTCGAGCCTTGGATCTCGTTCTCCAATGGGCGAACATCAAGTAACTGTTCGCAAACATCAGCCCATTTCCCTACAGTCGATGTGGCACTGGTCACCGCCATGCCATCTACTCTCAATCCCATCAACACAGCTACATCCTGAAGAGTAATCGACATCTCCCCGTTGGCCATATGAAATGTATGTGTTTCCGACCTCCATCGCTCCACCAAGGCAGTAATAAGATGCCAGTCCAGGACTATGAACTCCAACTCAGTAACTCCTCCAAAACCTGCCTGCACAACAAATGGGCGGATCCGCTCATCCAGTGGTATATGTCGTACTTGCTTCTCCCTTCGCCGACAACGTAGCCATGATGAAACCTGCATAGTAATTATGATATGAGGTGAAACAAACATAATAACTATCTTTGAAATAAATAGAAATTCGTAGCTTACATCGCCCTCCCAAACTCGACGTGAACGATGTCGGTGCTGTAATGTTAGTACAGAAGCGTCAATCGGGCCTGGATCCATCTACAACACACAAAGCTATCACAAATATGTTACAATGTAAACAGGAAAAGATATCACAAATAGAAGAAGCATTAAACATAACAATTTTTTTAAGAGTTACATATAAAATTTACTATGGCCGTTACATTTTCTCTTATTATGCCCTTCCTGACCACATGTTCCACGTCTATTTTTGTTTCGATATGCTGTACGTCCTGTAGTTGATGAAGACACTCCTGAATTTTCTTTGGACACGTGCGCTTGCTATGTCCCAAAGTCCCACATAAACCACATGTATTTTTTTGCATTGCTACTCTAATATCCATCTCATTATGGATTCTCGTGGACTTAGGTCTCCCTTTACTCCGCTTTAACTTCTTGTCCGGTCTCAATTCAGGATACGACATAGGCACCCATGTATCCCTATCGCCCAAGGGAAAAAATTTTCCTTGGTACACCTTTAACTGGTGCTCCCAAGTGTACCACTCACCTATGTAAGAGTCCACTGCAGAACGTCTTTGCGACATAACAGCCATTGCATGCGAACAAGGAATCCGATAGGTTTGCCATTTCTGGCATGTGCATGTGCCTTTGCTTATCAAAATCGTATATTTTTTTCGGCCTCTCATGCCGTACTGTATACGCCTAGCACCTGTAACAACCTGAAAGAGTAAATCAGGAGCACATTGTATTTCTGTGACATTATGCCCATTTGCAAAAGAACTCCATGCTTGTAGTTTTGCAGCAGCCCATGCGGTGTATTTCTTCCCATTAGCAATGGCGGCGGCAGCTTCTTCTCTGCGTTTATTGAAATACAAAATGCAATTGTAGAATGTTTTTTCAATAAGTGCTGAAATGGGCAAACATCACGCGTCCTTCAGTACAACATTGTAACTCTCACTGAGATTGGTGGTTGATTGACCAAATCTAAAACCACCATCGTAAGCCAAAGTCCACTGCTCTTTTGGACAATCATGACTTTCAAACCATCTACTTGCGTCTCTATTCCATTCTCTCAATTTTCTCATGAAGTATGCGAATTTCTTAGAGAATGTCTGTAAGGCAGCTGCAGTCACAATATTTTTCATGGAACCGTTCTTAAAAACAGTGTTGAAATTGCTAGCCACATGTCGCGAACAAAAACGCCAATGTGCAAATGGTGGCAGTAAGTCAACATCAACATCATTCATTGCAGACTTTATACCTGGATGGCGATCTGAAATAATGCAAATGGGACCTGGATGCATCCCAATAACCTTGATACGCAATAGAGAAAGAAATCACTTCCAAGTTGGCGCAGATTCCTTGTCCACAATGGCAGAGGCAAGGGGGACAATATGGTTATCACCATCAATCCCACATGCAATCAGTAATTTTTGTGTATATTTTCCGTACAAGTGTGTACCGTCTATGCTGATCAGTGGCCTGCAATACTTGAAAGCTTCAATACATGGACCAAACGCCCAAAAACATTGCTGAAATCTACGACAATGTGGCTTCCTTGGATCAGGATGGACCGTATGCGTAATAGCTATTTCTGTCCCTGGAATGACATCCTTCAAAGCATGTAAGAGATGTGGCATTTCCGCATAGGATTTCTTCCATTCACCATAAATGATTGCAATCGCCTTTCGTCTCGCATCCCACACCCTTTTCTTTGTAACCAAGTACTTGTACACCTTGTAGATATGGGTCCTCAGAGTTGAAACTGAAACAATTGGGCTATCCTTCACAAAGTCAAGAACTTCTCGTGCCATGAAATTGCAGTCAAGTTGAGGATGATCTTGACCTATGGATGGATTGATACATGAATGTGGATCGCCAAGCTTGGATATTACCCACATCCCATCAAATCTACGGTAATGACCACGTAAAAACCACTTGCATTCATTGGAATCCATCGTGCACGAGATGGACCAAACCAATGTGGTGGATTCCTT
Organism: Ottelia alismoides; assembly: GCA_037367405.1. Lineage (NCBI taxonomy): Eukaryota > Viridiplantae > Streptophyta > Magnoliopsida > Alismatales > Hydrocharitaceae > Ottelia > Ottelia alismoides. The sequence continues at coordinate 652,004 of JAZKJV010000184.1, read as the reverse complement.
AATAGTGAAGTTGTAATGGGAGAAGATGTGGTACCTTTTCACACAAAAAACAAGGTCATCTTTCGTTTTGAAAGTGCGACCCTTTCGTAGTTCAACAGTAATGCTGTCAATGGCACTTTCCTTTCGAAAATTATCTTCGAAATTTGCGAGGCCGTCATCGCCTAAAACATTGAAGAAGGGTATTGAAGAGACAATTTGGGAATCATTTGTTACATCCTGCTCGACATCTTCAGCTTCATCGGTTTCATTCTCTATCTCATCATCAGTGACCTCTGGAGGACAGTCATTCAGAACGCGATCCACTTCCCTCATCAAAGACTCGCCAATAAATGTTCTCTCATCATTGTGTGCCATAATAGGTGCCTCGTCGTTAGATAGATCTGCAAATGTGGGTGCACTGTGATGTTCAAAGGCGCGCTGCTCGGTTCCGAATTCAATCAAAGATGCTTCTACTACCATCTCTACGGGAGACGACTTTGCATAAGTCTCAGCGTAAAGGAAAACATTGTCTACATCATCATCATCTGTTATGGACGTCATCACTGAACCATTTCCAATGCACTGCTATATCTTCACGTTGTAAGTGCTCCTATCCAATGAAAACTTCTTACAAACAAATCCAATAACTCTTCATACGACATGGATTTTCTCAATCGCAGACTTCGCTTGACAGTAGAACAAGAGTCTTCATTATGACTCTTCAACTCAAACACGCAAAATATGGAATCCATTGACCTCCTATAAATTATATTCACATGGTCTTAGGTCATACAAAATCACAATGTCCAACTACAAAATGATTAAGCATAACAGATAAAGAACCCTAACTAAATAATGTCAAAATCATTACTCTTGCAAGGCAGTGGCGGCAGCGGCAGAGGGGAAGAGCTTCGGCAGCAGCGCCGGAGATGAAGCTGGGCGGAGGTCGCGGGGAGGCAGCGGCAGCAGCGACGGAGAGGATGCTGGGCGGAGGTGCGGGGACGCCTAGGCGGAGGTGCGGGGTCGCCTGTGGCAGCCGCGGCGGCGAAGACGATGCTCTGCGGAGCCGGGGACGCTGGCAGGCGGCGAGAGGAGGCTGGGCGGAGATGCTCGCACGGACAGAAAGAAAACGAACCCTTCGTTCACTCTCTGTAATTTATTTTTCGTTAAGGGCATATCGCAGGGATTGTCTGCGCTACCGATAGAAAACGCATAGAATAGCTGCGCTATTCTATAGCGCATACATTGTATGCGATATCTTTACACTATACACAGAAAAAAAAATATTGGTGACTTATTTGAAGAATTTTTTTTCTAGCCACGTTACTAAGGAATTTGCCTCGTATATCTTTCCCATTCACCTTTTCCATTTTGTGTCGTGTTTGTGTTATATCTCCACAATCACCTCTTGTTTGACCAGATGCCTCCAAGATAAACGCAAAAGCTATCATGATTAAGAGGTTTTGATGGGACGATTGGAGAGGACACGAAACGACAAATTGATTAATTGGAGAGATTAAGATGACCCGTGCAATATGTTATCTTTAGTGGAGTAGATTGCAACACCCAAAACCACTCAACTTCTTCCTCAATAGTTTCTTAAAATTAAAATTCGAGTATGCAATGAGATAAATATTAGAGGTTGCTATCGGCAACATGCTACTAATAATGGTAAAGAGAGTCTCGTGCTCGGGCACTCGGTTAAGGACAGTATTGAGAAGTGTTAGATAATAATAGGAAGCGGAATGATAAACAGAGCATAAAGATGGAAAGATAAAATATGGAAGACTTGATTTTAAGTGGAACCCTACTCTGTAAGGAGCGGGATGAAATCACGGGAGAAGCCCTCAAAGGGGCATATCTTGCATTGCTTTTTCTCGTCTGATACAGGAGGTCTGGGGCTCCTTATATAGCCTCCACAGAGCCTCCAAGTCCCACCACTGGTCGATGTGGGGCTAAACACAAGGATGTGACCCATCTACAACTCAATGGGTGCACAACCAAATACTCCAACACTCCCCCTCAAGCTGGAACATGCAATGCTCAGCTTGGACAAACAAACAGAAAGAAACTCAACTCACGCTACAGGACACTATGGACAATATCAACTCAACGCGCACACTGCTGCAGCCGAGGACGTTGCTTCTCATGCCGTGCAGGTGAGGAGGACGAACGGGCTGGAGTGTGAGTCAACTGAAGACTCAGAATCTGACCATCGAGTTTGAAACTGTGCCTGGAGTCTTCTCGTCAGAGAACTGGGTCTCTTCCATCTGGCTCAGAGAATGATGCTCTACTCTAGAGTACCTATGATACCACATGAAAACCCTTACCCACATGGCATAGGGAATGATCCTCTACTCTGGAGTCCCTATGGCTCACATGAAAACTCTGGCCTACAAAACAAGAAAGGATGGGGACCTCTGAATTGATGGCATACATGTGCTCATCTGAAAAGACCGCATACATGTACGTGTCTGAAAACGAGTCTCTCTATGGAGAACTCGAAAAATGGGCCTCTCAACATGGAGTGCCTCGAACTTGGACTCTGACCAATCTGAATGTCAAGTATGAATCTGCGCATCATACTGTGGACTCGGAATCTGAACATCGAGTCTGAAATTGCGCATGGAAAATGTTCATCTGAAAACTGTAGAGTCTGAACGTCTGGATGGCCTGGAATCTGACATCTGAATCTGGATCATGGAACAGACCTGTGACTCTACATTATACTCCCCCTTTCTCCCATACTTGTCGGAAAATCAACAACGACCAAGTTGGAAGAAGACAAGATATATATGGGGAAACAAAACATCAAACTAATAAGCCGATCACAAATTTTTTCGGCTTCTCAAAACATAGATAATATTTGGTCGTTTCAATTTTTTTACGACTCTTCCCTTCTTTTTTAAAGTTGTTCAACCATTTTTTCGGCTTTTCCTTCTCTTTTTTTGTAATTTGTGTACGATTCTTTTTTTGTACGTGCCTCTCTCTTCTGTTTTTTTAAACCAAATAAATTTGGTCCAATTGGACCCAAAGATGCATTAGCCCAATTGAGCTTTACAAAACATCTCTCTTTTTTTTTCTTTTCTCACGTAGGGCCTCCTCCTTTTTCTTTCAATCGGATTTTTTTAAATAACGTTATGCGCCGTTTTTAGGGTTCCCACAGGGAAACCCTTTGAATGCCCCCCCTTTTGCCGCTTCTGATCGCACGCCGCCACAGGGGAAGAAGCCCGCGCCGCCAATATGAGAGCCATCGCCGCTAGGGTTCTGGAGGAAGAGCTTCTGCCGCCGCCTATGCGCCAAAGGAGGCCTGGGGCGCGAGGGACGGGCCGCTTGAAGGCGTGGAAGATGCGGAGGGGGAAGTGTCGCCAGAGGCTTGAAGCGACGAGTCTGGAGCGCGCGCGCGACTCCTGGAGTTTTCGTCGCCACTCACGCGATGGGAGGGTAGTCTTGCTGCCGCTGCATGCCCGGAGCGTGAGCCTGAGATGAGTTTGCGCAGAAAGGGAAGCCGCGCTGGAGGCTGCTGCCGCCTAGGGACTGGGGTTGCACTGGAGGGCCGCGAGCCTGGAGGTCGGTGATGAAGAATGGAGGAGCAGCGCACGCTGAGGAAGAATCCCCGCGCTGCCATGGAGATCCTGCGCAGGTAGTCGAAGTTCTGCAGCGCCATGGAGATGCGCCCTAAGGTTGCGGCCTGGGGCTTCTGCTCCGAGTTTGAAGATGTTGCTGCCATGATCGTAAAGCCGCCAAAGAGAAGGTTCCTGGACATGCGCCGCCAGTTGTCCTGGGACTTGTAGAAGATGCGCCTCCATGATAAAAATGAACCACTCGGAACTTCAGGAATAGACAGGAATTGAACCAATCCTCTAATCGAATAATCTCAAATAGAATAAATCTCGAACTTGAAAGATCTTTAACAATGGAAATTAATCTTCACGAATAAACTTCAAAATCGACCAAGAACGACCCGCTCTGATACCATGTTAGAAAATAAGAAGCGGAAGCGGAATGATAAACAGAGCATAAAGATGGAAAGATAAAACATGGAAGACTTGATTTTACGTGGAACCCTACTCCGTAAGGAGCGGGATGAAACCACAGGAGAAGCCCTCAAAGGGGCATATCTTGCATTGCTTTTTCTCATCTGATACAGGAGGTCTGGGGCTCCTTATATAGCCTCCACAGAGCCTCCGAGTCCCACCACTGGTCGATGTGGAACTAAACACAAGGATGTGGTAAATGGATCCTGGAGGTATCCATTTACCCATCTACAACTCAATGGGCACACAACCAAATACTCCAACAAGAAGTAATGGGTGTGTAGTGACAAAAACAGAGGAGTGGATTTCTCGTGAGGCGAGGTTAAGGGTGATGGTGCAAAAGTGACATGTCATGGAGATGTAGCGAAAGACTACAAAAGGGAGGTATCGTCACAACAACGGTGGAGAGACAAAGGTTTAGCTGAAGGAGGGAATGGGAAAGATGAAGGGGGAAGGAAAGAATATTAGAACAACACAGAAGTAAAATGTTTCTATAGAAATTTCAATTTCTTGGTGCAAATCCATTAGTTTCAACACAGTTAGTGACGATAAGTTAATAAGGGAAGGACATAGGCACCCGTGTATTTGAAAACATGGGGCATACAAATGATATTGAAAGAATTGTGGAGTGTACATGTAAATACCCTTAAGAAGAATATGCTTTTTCTAAGGTCCAAGTCCGGGTATAAAAACATGAATTATACTAGTAGACGATGCAATGCAAAATTGGAAAATTGCCCAAATTAAGGATTGTAAATTTAAGGATCACGTATTTTATGTTATTACATATATGGATTTTTACATTATGATTCCTAAAATCTTGTCTAACTACGCCACAACCCCTATAATCTTTGTAATTACACCAGATTCCTTGTAAATTACACCGCATCCATGTGATCTTACTAACTCTTACACCACAATCCTTGGATTGGGGCATATGTGTTAAATATAGGGATTATTACACCCATAACCCTGAGTAATTTCGCAATAACATTCGTAACCCTGTATAATCGCGAATTACACGAGAAACCTTGGATAGTCACTCCGTCTTACACTCATAACCCTCCGTTAATTTAATATTTAACCCAACATATGAATGAGTTAATCTAACTCATCCTCAATCCAACGGTTAGTAAACAAACAAAAAAAATACCTATCTCTCTTCAACCTCCATCCACCTTCCCTTCACCCTCCCACCACCTGAACTTCTCCCCTTCAACCTCCCTTCCCTTACCGTCGACCAACGTCCCTATCGCACTTTAACCCGCAGGGACGATGCGAGTACGAGCGAATGGCGGGCTGCGAGCTTTGACCTGGGGAGGATCGGGCTTCAAGCAGGCGGGTGGGGGGAGTCTGAGCAGAGGAGGAGCAGGCTCGTTGGGGGTTGAGGTGCTTCTAGCCCGCTAGGCGATGGGGTGGGTTGGGGGGCTTCCAGCTCGGTGGTTGTGGAAGGACCTGGGCGGCCCCGGAAGGGGGGGGGGGGTGCGATTGGGTTGGGTGCAGGTCGAGCAGGGGGGCAGGGGAGGGTAGCTCGTGGGGGTGCCAATTGGGTTAGGTGTGGCGGCGGGTCGAGCAGGGGGCAGTCGGAGGTCGAGCAGGGGAGGGTAGCTCGGGGGGCGTGCGGGGGGAGGGGGGCGATTGGGTTGGATGTGGCGGCAACTCGAGCAGGGGGCAGGGGAGAGCTCAGAGGGGGCAGGGGAGGGTAGCTCGTGGGGGTGGGGGGGCGATTGGGTTGGGTGTGGCGGCAGCTCGAGCAGGGGACAGGGGAGGGTAGCTCGGGGGGGGGGGGGGGGGGATTGGGTTGAGCGGCGCTGGGTCGAGGAGGGGGCATGGGGTTGGACGGTGGGTCGAGCAGGTGGACCTGGGCGGTAGGTTGGGGGTGGAAGTTGGTGCACCGCAGCAGAGCGGAGCTACGAGGAGAGCATGCTCGGCGCCGGGATGGGGTTTCAAGGAGGAGCTCGACGGGTGGTGGGGGATTTCGAGCTCGACGTGAGGGGAGGGGGGGGTTAAGATGGCATGTTATCGTAAATAAAAAAATGCTTTAGGGGCAATTTCGTCCTTTTCAACGAAAACCGTCAAACATAACATGTGTGATAAATGGAATTTAACACAGGGGTATGTCATGTAAGAGTTAACAATTACTCAGGGTTTCTCGTGTAATTCGCGATTATACAGGGTTATGAATGTTATTGTGAAATTACTCAGGGTTATGGATATAATAATCCCTTAAATATAATAAGGTTATTGGGTCGTAATGTAATTAAAAAGAATTAGGGGGTTATGGTGTAATTGGAGAAGATTACAGGGGTCATGGTTTATCCTTGTATAAATAGAGATCAAACATGGGATCTTTAAATTTGGTAATAGGTCTAGGGATCTTTAAATTTGGTAATAGGTCTAATTAGTTATAAATTAAGTCAGGTTTTTATTAAAACTTGATTTAGATTTATTATATCTTTTCCTAAGTTCATTTTCTTGTTATCCAAAGGTTAATATGCTTATGTAAATAAAACAAGTTATATAAATAATCAAACTTGTAATTTTACTTCCACATTTGCAGTGGAATGCCACCCCATTGTCCTCTTTCATCCCTTAAGTTGTGAGGCTTGATGTACTCATGTTCCTCCTCTCACCCCCAAATCTATGAATGTTCTGGATAGCCATTTCCTCTATCTCTGTAAGAGTGGCTTCACCTCTTGGGTAAACCTTTCCACCATCAAAGGGAATTCGCTCTGATACTATTTATAATGTATGAGGCTTAGATCACTAAAACATTGTTGAAGAAAACTGCCTTTGACAATTGTTGGGTACCATTCCTTCGACCATGTTTACCAGAAGGCCCGGAAATGCCACACACTCACACTACCAGGCTGAAGAGTACTTCGAAGATGAGTTGGACGAGGAGGATGGCGATTTTATATTGGATGTTTTTCATAAATTGGAATCCGCCAAAAGAAGATCTCTGAGGTATAGGAAAACCAAAGAGAATGCTCTCAGGAATTTTAGAGGTAGTATTAGTGATGCTTGAAGGCCATGTTGGCCATGTTTGTTTTCAAAAGGCCATTTGGGCCAAGTGTTTTGTTGTAGAGGCTATGCCTTATAAGTGTGTCATTGTACTATATTTCTTTGCTTAATGACAGGGGGATACCCGAACCTCTAGACTTACCAGGATTACTATTAAAAAAACTGCTGGATACATGCTCGATTGGATTCGTTGACCATCCAAAATGCTTAAGCCCAAGTTGTCAATTAGTAATCCCCACCATATATAACCCAGTCTGACCCTCTATGAGTTTTAGATGTGGAATTGTGTTCGGGGAGTTATAAATTTCACTTGATTTAGGCATATATAATATATATCTCCTAAACTAAAATTGAATCCCATCATGATGTTCTCTCTCCATTGACATGTAATGTGGGGAAGATGCTTTATACATTTTCCAATTCAATCAAGCATGCTTTTATTTAAAGGGAAAAGACTAAGTGGCAAATCACAAGTAAGACAATTTGAAGAGGTTCGTACTATGACTATCATGTCCTTGAGAGATAATTAAAGGAACTATTTTCATTAATTTTAAGTGTTGAGAATGGTGAAAATTGGAGTTAATTGGGTAATTGGATTTCATAGAAAGATCTGCCTATTATAATGCAGTGAGTTTAGCCCCGAATCAATTTAAAAATACGACTATTAGGCAGATTATCCTGTCGAATAGAACGATCGTGTCGACCATCACAAACCACATAAATCAATGTTTTGATATTTTATTTGATGTGCTTTCATATCCAGATCATCATTTTCAATGTGACGTCAGAGAGATGATCGGAAGGTGGTCTTGTTCTCAAGGTTCAATTTTATTTATATTTCATTGAAATTCTTGAAGGTATTGCATCAAAGATCAAGAATTAATGGTTGTTGGACATAGATGCCATAATCGAAGCGATTAACGGTGGCGTCACATGAGTATTGTGCGCAGTTGCTCCATGGAGGCGTGCAAGTAGTCGTACAAAGAAAAGGCGCCAACTTTAGATTGGGGTATGTGACATGATAGCAAAGGCAATACTTGATGTGGCTAGGAGGTAACTACCAGAGGCAGCAAGGTTGAAGCACCCCCCAAGACATAGGCTCATATCTAGTACTACAAAGCATAAGAATGGGTTACGAGAGAGAGATTACTACTTCGCCACTTGGATATAAGAATTTCGAGGGGTAACCAATGAGTCCAATCGAGCTCAATTCCAACAAGTTGTGATGACATGTATTCCTCCACATCGTCTCGAATCAAGGCCACGACTTTATAAATGGTATCAGGACAAGTACCCTCTAATAGAGAAAAAGGCTATCCAAGATGTGGAGCCACCCCTATCAAAGAGATAAGAGGAAATGGTTTCCCATAGCATGCAACCACCAACATTACTGGGATTAAGTGATGGACCACATCACAAGATGATGTTGCAAATATAAGTAGATGAGATTACAATACCCCAATAACATAATCCCACATCTAGTACTCACAAGTCACAAAGTTTGAGAGTGAGTTAAGAGAGAGAGATTAGTACTTCACAACTTGAGATAAGTATTTTAGACATTGGTCAATAGGTCTAGCCCATCAAACACTAAGGGCCAACATTCCTCCATAACAGCTATGGTATAGGCTCAGAACGTTACAAAGGTGTTCGTATACATAGAAGATCGAACAAAATGCTCATCTATTACAATTGCGCACATTAATTTGGTGATGGCTACCAAGAGAAGAAGATTGAGGAGGAAGAAGTCGAAAGCATGTCGTGAGACGAAGCATCCACGTTAGATGGCAACAACGTAAGCAACATCAACAAAGGGCAAGAAGGCATGCAATGTGAGGTTGCCACAAAGGTGGAATCAACACATGCACATCCTTGAAGCAAGAACATCAAGGAGAGAGAAAGTTTATGGCGACATTGGTTCTCTTGCATCCCAAACTTAAGTGCATAAAAAGATGAGGGTCTAATTGGCTTCAATTTCTTTGTATTTGATTATATTCTTTTTTTTGTCTCGATCATTTAAACCTGATCTGTTTTCCCTATGTTTGAGTCCAAGAGATCAAAGCAAAAAAAGGTTTGAAAAAGCAAAAAAAGGTTTGAAAAAGCAAAAAAATGGAAAGACAAGGAACAACAACAACAAAGCCTTTTCCCACAATTAAGTAGGGTCGGCTACATGGATTCTTCGCCTCCATTCAGATCTATCTTGGGTCAATCCCGGGCTTATATCCACAAAACAAAGATCCCTTCGTATGGTCACTTTCCAACACTTCTTGGGCCGTCCCCGCCCTCTCTTAGCCGGCTCAACATCCCAACGCTCGCATCTCCTAACTGGTGCATCAACTGATCTTCTTTGCAAATGACCAGACCATCTTGAGCGGTTTTCTCGCATCTTATCCTCGATCGGAGCAACACCAACTTTCTTTCTAATTGCATCATTCCGAATCCGATCTTTACATGTGTGTGTCCACACATCCACCTTAGCATTTTCATTTCCGCTACAGCCATTCTCTGCACATGTCTATGGTTCACAGGCCAACATTCAAATCCATAGAGCATAGCAGGTCTCACGGCTGCTTTGTAAAATTTTCCTTTAATTTTTAAAAGAATTTTCTTATCACAGAGAACAGCAGAGGCTTTGTTGTTGTTGTTGTAGTAGAGAACAACAGAGGCTCCTCTCCACTTTAGTCAGCATGCATTTATTCTGTTAGTAACATGTCCATCAATTTCCCCATCATGTTGCAAAATAGAACCCATATATCTAAAAGAATTTCTCTTCTGAATGTTATCATCACCAATCTTCACCTCGATTCCTTCACCATTGCTTCCATCAAAGGTGCACTCCATATATTCTGTCTTAGCCTTACTTATACGAAATCCTTTACTCTCCAACTCATGTCTCCAGACCTCAAGCTTCTCATTTACTCCATCTCTAGTCTCGTCAATCAACACAATATCATCAGCAAATAACATACACCAAGGTAACTCATCCTAAATGTGACTTGTCAACTCGTCCATAATCAAAGTAAAAAGAAATGGACTCAAAGCTGAACCTTGATGTAAACCAATGTTGATGTCAAAATAGCCAGTCTTCCCAGACGGGGTCCTTACACAAGATAAAGCCCTATCATACATGTCCTTTATGAGGTTAATGTATAGGACCGACACTTGTCTCTTCTCCAAAACTCTCCACAATATCTCTCGTGGGACTGAATCATAAGCCTTCTCCAAATCAATAAAGATCATATGGAGGTTCTTCCTTTTAGCTCTATAAATCTCCATCGAGGATAAGAGTAGAATTTTGAAGGGTTTTCGACAAGTATAAGATAGAGGGGGAGTATAAGAGTAGAATTTTGACTCTACCTTTGTTAAGTTCCCCATAGAGAGACTCGTGCTAATCTTGTGGACATAAGATTTATCCTCTTTTGATTGTGGTCCCTAGTACGAGATCTTTTTGAAGCTCCTTTGAGAGAGAACCTTTGTGTGCCCCCTGTATGGGGGAGACTTATTTTGAGTTTCTTTAAAGGAGAGGCTTATTCCGAGGTTTCTATGAGAGGGTCCATTTTTTAAGATCTTCATATAGATATTCCTACATCTTTTTCAACCCTTGAAAGTGATGGACAATCTCCTGCAAACGGGACGTGTTAAGGCTCAAAAGTCTGCAAACAGACTTGTTACAATGTGTCAGTCTCTGATCAATGTAAATCACAAGAACCAAACATCTACCCATATTGCCCAGCGTATCATTATTCCATACTCGAACCCTCAGGTTCTTCTTATACACTAGCATCACCCAAAAGGTATCATCGTCATCATCCACAAGCATAAGAATATGCATTAAATCAAGCTAGCCTGCTTATAATGTAAGTGTGTGAGTTAGGGGGTCTCAGTTTGTCCAAGCTCAACAATGCACACTCCAGCTTGAGGAGGGTGTTGAGAATTATGAAGAGTTGAGATAATTGGGATCTTGCGGAAGGATCCATCTGGTGTAATATGAGGTCATGTGTTTAATCTCATAGTGCATGTTGCGAAAAAGTTGGGTGTGGTTGGGTCATATATATAGACAGTTCTTGTACTACAAGTTTCAGTGAGAAGAATCAATCTGAAAACACAACTAATAGGTTGCTTCTCCCACATAATAAGACAATCATTCTGTTGTTTTGAATCATGTAAAGAAATGTCCTGTTACGTTACTTGCAGTGTTTTTATTTCCAGATCTTCATTTTCAACATAAAGAAAGAATGAGGTGCTACGAATGGAGACTCTAGTCTAGAGGTTATGGGTTAAAGGACATCTACGGGTTTCGATCTCTCACTTCTCAATGGATAGGTATGGGCTCTGAATTCCTTCAAGAATATCTCTGCATTATTGATACTCATGCAATATGTTTCTCGACACCCACAAGTTGTTTTATTATATGACAATGTTTCTATTTCTTAGCAACATGTTGGGTTGTTGGCTTCAAACTAGTAAAAAAGACGACCATTTCAAGAAAACATGTTTAAAAATTTAATAGAATGTCTCTTTTTAAATAAATTTTCTTACAGATTCAACGATATTGTTTTAATTTGCCGAAAAACTTGTTTTTACTTTAGAATATCAATTCTCTTTTTTTTCATGTTCAAATGCAGTTGCTAATGCTAGGGAACTCACAAGTGATTATTATGCCTTTCACTCCCATTTACTCAGTTTTCAAATGCTCTCATGATCATGATTATCATGCTTCATAGTGCAGTAATTATCTAAATCGGTCTATGTTTTGGAAGCAAATGAGTACAAGGTAATGAATTTAAATGACTGAAAAAGATGAAGAGTTACACTGAAATAAAATACCTTCCGCCATTTTTTAAAATACGCCTTGTGGGGTTCCACTCTCAACTTGCTAGAAGCATGTTACCCTCTCCAATAACCTGCATACCATAAGACTCGTCCTTAACTGGGAACTGTATGTTGAAAACCATAAAGTCATAGATGAGCCAAATAGGTTAACTTAAATCTAAAACTTTTGCACAAGTCTGCCTGATTGAAGCTGAATCTGTACAGATAAAGTTCCCAACAGGAGAACTCGGTGGAACATACCAAATGGAGCAATACTTTATAAAGTGATTCAACAACTGATTTCAAATATAGAACAAACCATTAGACTGTGCTCTGCGGACAACCTTATTAGGTTTTTCATTCCAAGTCTCAGTGGTCAAAAGACATGAACAATGAGTACCCAACATGAATGAGTGCACTAAAATACAAAGAAAACCTAGAAAGGTATTCAGATCCAACAGCCAGATAAACTCACCACGACAATAATGCTAGATGCTCTAGGAAGCGTGAAGCTCTACCCAACAAATAAAATACTTAATTCGATATTTTCTCAACCTTCACTCCAGCTTCTTCTCAGAGAAAAAATTCAGGACAAAATTATTGCTTTAAAGCATATGAAGATTCAAAAAATGACAGTCTTCGGCGCAGGACAGATAGAAATCCCATGAGAGTTTATGATGATTAGTACGAAATTCAACTCTAAGACCTCAAACTAAAACCTTTAATTAATCACTTCAACGTCATGCATTCAACAAACCAATGGGCCACCAGTATCCACCAAACACAAACCAGCAGCCGATCAAGCGTGCAAGATGCAACAGATTTTTTTGCCCAAACGACATGTAAGAGCAAATATTTATAAAAGTTTTAAAATAATAGAATTATAAGGTCAACAAATGAACTAAATCCGCGTTGAAATAGTAAAAGGTAAAAAAAATCCGCTGTCCCATAAAAATCTTATCCAACCAAAATCAGCAAAGAAAACCCACTTGGGCAGTTCCACAAACACCTGATGGGCACCGAAAAATGTGCCAAATTTCAGCTACCCAGTTCCTGATTTGGGAAGTATATGCCGAAACAGGGCCTGGAATCCTGAACAGGAGCAGAACCATGTGTACAATTGGTCGAAGATCACGGTAAAGGGTCGCAAGACTTCACCTTTTTCAGGAGGAACGGACCGTCGGAGGGGAAGGAAGACTTGGGGAGGTGTTTGATGGTTTCTCCTGACGATGGGTGGTGGGAAGGGGTCAAGATTTGTCTTTGGGTTCACTTCACTTTGCTTTGGACATTGGACTTACTCCCCATCGCCCGCGGAAGCTCTGCTGTATAGAGAGGGGGGTGATGATGATGACAGAGTCAGGAGAAAGAGCAATAGATTTCCCCTTTTTATCACCTCGAACAGTTTAATTTGAGTCTTTTGCAAAAATACCCCGGAAATTATTTTGTTTTCTGGATGCCCTTCTCAATTTTCGTCACCTTGTTTTTCTATGAATTAAATTAGACATGTCGATAAAATCGAGACACGGATCCCCCGGTTGTGAGCGAATTCACAGCATGGGTTGCTATGACGATCACAACCGTTTACAGACGATCTCAACAGCTGAGAATCACTTTTAAGCAAAACCCCCTATTAACCGGATCGTCTCCTTAAATCAGTAAACCAGCTTGTTGATATATATGTTGTTTATCGAATCTAAGGGGTGTTCGGTTCGGGAATAAGCAGGAACAAGGATGGTGAATAAAAAGAATAAATGTCTATTCTCTGTGCGGCTAGAAAGATGGGAATAATGAGAATAAGGTGGAATAAAAGTAGGTCAAGTCGAATAAAGATAAGAATAACGGTGGAATAAGGTGAAATAATGGAACATGGACGGGAATAGTCGTATTCTTGAGAACCGGCAGAGAAACTCATGTCAAATCTACGTAAGCATGTTTCCTCCGACCCATCCAAAAATCAAAATATCAACATATCTAAATGTAGATCTTCCTTCTTACATCAGGGACAGAGCCAGGATGGTATTTAGGAGGGAGCACAAATAGCAATATAAAATTGTATTCATCTAATGAAATTAACTGACATGTTAAATATCTACAATGCGAATAGAAAATATAATTGTATGCTTTTTGAAATTATAAAAATGTTTGTGATCTTTAAAAATTTACCTTGTTAGAGTTGTCCTCGACGAGATTTCATATTTTGAAATCGTTGAATAATTTCTTCATTGCTAAAATCATATATGCATTGACAACTAAACTCGTATATTTTAATACAAACTAAACAAAATGTAAATTTTCTATACAGTTATGATAAACGTTTCATACAGTCTAAAAATGTACGGGTCAATTGGGCAATGTAATTGGGAATAAAAGATGGGTAAATTTTGCATATCCTATCAATATAGACTCCAAATATTTCATTATTAAAAAATTGAATGTGTCCTAAGTACCAAACAATGATTCATTATTTGTTAATTCAATATTTTCTTCATTTGTACTAATATGTTTGCAGTAAAATTGGAAAAAAATGTATGAATTGCTGGATATCTTATAAAAAAGAATCTATATGTATTTTAATTTTGATAATTCACTTATGTAATCAATCAAAAATTCTAACTTTGTATAGGATAATTCTAAATAATAAGTTTATACAATATATCTAATTCAATCAAGTTTGTTCTATCAAAAATTATTTTCAACATTAGACATTTTTTAATATACCAAAAAAAGATTAAAAACAGAAATTCAATGGTAGTAGAAAAATTATGTAATAGAAAATAATATCCTTCGAATTTGAATCTTAATAGCAGCACAAATTTGTCCAATTTGATCTATGAAGTTAAGGGAGGGATGCCAGAGAGAGAACACGAGAGAAAGGGAGTTGAGAGGGAAAGCAATTGAGAGAGATTGGGAGTATGCAAGAGAGAGGGAGAGAGAGAGTGCATTTAAGAGAGAAAAAAGAAATTTTAATTTTACAGAGAGAGAGTAATGGGAGATAATTGGGGATGCTATGTTTCGAGAGAAAGGAGAGAGGGAGAGATGACGAGATGGAGAGAGAGAGAGAGTGCGTGCAAGAGAGAGAATTGAAAAGGAGAGTATGTGAGGGAGTTATGGGAAGGGGAAGAAGTGAGGATGCTATATTTGGAGTGAGATTTTTTCAATTATAAATAAAATATATTAAATCAGGACATATTACAAAGAAATTGTTGGGAGACGGGCAACAAGCTGCGTCGCCAACCCCTTTTGGAAGGCAAATCCAATTCTTCGGAACACAACATCCATAGACCTGGGAATCATAATATTGCTATGCATAATTTTCTGGACCCTCTTAAGGAACTCTACAACTTCAGACGTCAAGAACCCAAAGGTATCAAACCCGAAAGGGATGAAGACATGTTGATTGTCAATACAAGCCTCTCATGTTTAGCAACTTTGGCTGAAGCAGCTTTCTATGCAGCATATCCTGCAGTAAAATCACTTTTTATCAGACCAACTAACGTAGACACTCCAGTTAAATTCAATTATATATGGAATGTTTTTTAAAAAAAATTGAGGGAGCATTTTGCCCTAATTTGCCCCCCACTCCATCCATCCTTGTCCTGCGGATCAGTTAAAAAGTTCACAAGCACCTCTTTCTTAGCAGCAACGCATGCACGCCTGAGTACATCAAATAAAACATCTCTAACAAGATTGTCTCTGTACTTAAAAATAGTCAAATCTGTCAATATGTATTTGTGCATGAATTCATGTAGCCGGCCCTACTTATAGTGGGAAGAGACCTTTCTATTTTTTAATGATGCAATAACAAGAGAAAGTATAATCATACTTTTATCCATGTGCTTTGACGCATGTCCCATATGTGTTTTTTTTTCCTCCCACTACTTCCCTTCCATCTCTTCTTGATGGAGAGGAGAGAAATCCTTGCATATGAAATCCTAATGCCTTGAGTTGCTCCTGTGTGTTGTCGATATTTGCTAGGCATGTCGACTTATAGGATGGAGGAGAGGTTAGCCTAGCTAACACCGATGTCGAAACAAATCATCCACTCTATCATCCATCAAAATAGACTAGCATGAGTCTAGCAATTACTAAACATCGTAGTAAATCGTATATTTGCGAACACCGACTCTCCATTTTATCGACCGCCATAACGAGAATTTGTTCGATCTCATAAAAATCCTAATTAAGATTGATTTTATTCCAACAAATTAAGTATACACGTGTGCACACACGTGGAAACATGGAAGATAATCCTTGTAATTAAGGTTTACATATTAGTGTATAATTTGTCACTTCTCTCTCAATGTTCCTTCACATTCCATTCTTTGTTTTTCCTTGGGTGTGGAGGGGATATTGTCAGATGCATGGATTAAATATTAGCCAACAAACACCAATTTCTAAAGGCATATATGTTGGGGTATGGATCCTCTGTTATAATGGGAATTATAGGTAAAGTATTGTAATTGTATTTTTTTACATTTGGATTTTTAAAATCCAACTTTACGAATTATGTCTTCGATTAAAGTTTCGTGTATCCTCTAAATTTCACTCAAATATGAGGGCATTTGATATTTTATATTAATGATCACAAGTTCAATTCTTTTTAAAATGAGACATTAGTTGCTTAAATGGTGATCAGACTTTTGATCATTAAGATAAAATAGCAAATGGTCTCGGATTTGAGCAAAATTTGGAGAACATGAGGAACATTATTCAAACATAAAATCCATAAGGTTGGACCTTGGAAAGTGAAATTGCAAAAAAAATGCAATTGCACAATGGGGATTCATGATGTATATGTCGATACTTAGGGTCAACGTTTTTGAAATCGAACTAGACACCGAAGCGGAAACCTTACCGAAATGGTCGGATCGGGTTGAACCATGTGATAAAACCAGTTCAATCGGATGATGACATCATCATTATTTAAAATCGGATTAAATCGGATCGGTGAGAAAAAAGTGGTTGAACCTGCTAATCAAACCGAAATGAAATAAAATGCATACGAAATATACACTTCAATATAGTTGAAAGAGAAATAAAATACATAGATAATGTATGCATTCCACACTATACATAAAATATTATTTGTATGCATCATCAAATTTCATGCATATCATATATATTATATAATTTAGACTAGATGCTCTATAACATAATAGTACTTTAATTACATTTTAAACCATTACATGCAATAAGCTGTGTTAGCAAGTAGGTTAGGAGTTTGAAATAAATAACCAAAAGTCATGGGTTCAAATCCTATTGCTAGCATTATTTTTAAATAAATTAAAAATTAAATGTGAACATAGGTAAACCGGGTTAAAAATAATAGATTGAACCGACAAGTTGATTAAAATTTGAACATTCGAACCGAACCGACAAGAATTGGTTAATCGGACCATTCCAAGTCCAGTTCACCGGTTGGACCGATAAAACCAGTCGGGCCCGATCCGGTCCGATTTTCAAAACATTGCTTAGGGCACAAAAGTTCGGGATTATCCAAGGTAGGAATCCATGCATGTGCATGCTTGGTGGGCTCACATGGCCAAGAGGGGTCGGTTGAATGCCATGTTGGCACTATATGAATTGGAACTATATTAGTTAGATAATAATGTGCATACTAATCCACATGAGTTGGGTGTCATGCATCTATCCAATAAGACATGTCATGTTTTACTAATCCACATGAGTTGGGTGTCATGCATCTATCCAATTAAGACATGTCATGTTTTACAAGGACTTCGTATTATTATTGTTGTTGTTAAGGCTTCGCAAGAAATAATAATGAATAAACAATAAATAGGGTTTATTCTCCGTTATGGTTCAATTGGTTTGAGATAGAATGAGAGAATAAGTATTGATCACTTTTTCTCTCCTGAAATAAAGTTTATTTATTTCAAGATAAAGAGACTTGATACTTAATAATCCAAACATGGCCTCAAAAATTTTACACCCATGCCACAAATATTACTTCAAGGTTTGCTAGATTTGAATGGATATGCCCTCGTGTCATTAAAAAGGATGAGTTTATGGTGATGCATATTTTAGAATCTGTCCTTGTACCCTTCGTCGTTGAATGTATGATAATGATACTATTCATTACGAAATGATTTTTAATACTTGAAATTAACAACAAATGACGATGATAACGTCCTATGCCCTAGGCTCGAAACCTGGAGAATAAATGGCCCTCAAACTTGTTGGACTCGGGCTCAGTTGGACTTAGCTAACCTCATCCTAGAATGCTTAAGATCGAGTTATTTATTAGTAATCCTAGCACTTTAACCTACTGTTATATTTTGTGATTTCTAGATGTGGGACTATATTGCGATGCTCTCTCACTTATAAAAGCAGTGTCCTTATTGCCACATGATCCATAACTTATTACTAGATGTCGGGCTATGTTTCCCCTTGCGATATGTCCTCGCCTCCGGTGATAGTGGTGGTTGCAACTCCATCTTACCATTTCTGCCTAGCTCTTTGAGTGGTGGCTCCACCTCGTAGGTAGTATTTTCCACTATCAGAGAATCCTACTATGATATTATTCATAACGTTGCCGACCTTAATCCGAGTTGTTGTGTGGGTAACACATTCTCACAATGTCGATGTCATTCTTGGCATACTGTGGGCCCTAGGCAAAATAAAAAAGGGCCCCTTAGAAAAATGTAATAAGAGAAAATCATCCCGAGTGTGTTTACGATTAAGTATAAAATGAAAGATTCTATTTTTCGGAGACAATCAACCTTTATATAATCTCAATAAATTTTTGATTTTAGCATTGAGTTGTTCACCAGATTTGAATCTATAAGGGTCCATTTTTCGGTGAATTGTTTCACCGAAAACTCGATGCTATACATGCCCACTAGGACAAACACTATTTTATTCTTAAACTAAAAACCAGATCACATGTGAAGCTAGACCCCTAAAATTAATGGATCTTAAGAAATTGCACTTTAAAACTATGCTCAAGGACATCATTACAACGTATTGGGCTCGGGCTCAATTGTGCTCGTCAACCACCACCACAAAATGCTTAAGTCCTAAGATATTCAGTAATACTATCGATTACTTATACATTTCTATCATACTTTTTTATTACTATATTTAGAATTATATTTGAGGTGCTACATAGTAACATATGCTTCCTATATCATTAAATTTTATATTAACCGTTGTTATGTTCAACAATGGCTAGTCATTTTTTTCTATATATAAAAGACTTATTTGTCAGGAGTGAAATAGCAGCAAACATACGAGGATTTTCAGGTTTGGAATAAGATCACGATTCCATTTTTTTATTGCGCTTCTTTATATAATGTTTCGTTTAAGTAATTCTTACACCAATAATCCTATGTAATTCTATGTTTAGATATGAATCCTTCTGCACTTTGTATTCATAGCATAATCCTTCTGCAAGGACTAATTATTGCGTGGTAGGCTTATGCGTTTCCTTTTGTGCACTTTTATCTTTAACTTTAGTTTGGCCACTTAAAATTTTCCAATAAATCCTTATAAGTTGATCGTATGTGCATACTATGCATCTTCATCACGACAATGAATATTTTAACATTTGTTATAATAAATATATACCAACAAAGATTATTTGTTACTTAATTCTTTAAATTTGCAAAAAAATCGTGTTTATCGCAAATATCAGAAAATGAGGTAATTTTGCAATGAACAATATTTGTTATATATTTAACATCGAAAGATATGGTAAAGAATATCCAAATTACCAGATGCCATAGACAAGCTTTCTCCTATTGACACGTGTATCTCTATTTTTCGACATATTGTCTTACCAGGAGTACGAGACCACTCATCGGTCGATGTCGCACCTCCCACAACTTTACCCTTCATTATCAGTTGCACCAGTACTAGAGATGAAAACGGTCAGATACGGATATGAATATAGGTAAAATCATATTTATCTGACCAACTATAGAATGGAGACCCCTCTTGATGTTTTATTTATCTGCCCAAACTAGGAGTTTGTCTTGTAATTGTGAAAATTATTGAAATGGGTCTCCTTTTATCACTTTGCACTTGACGATGGTAAAATTCACTCGAAGAGACGCATCGCATTATGATTTTACTTTCATTTTCCTTTTCTCATCACCAACATACACATACTTTATGCGTCGCTATGCATTGCCAGCAATTTGTACTTTCTATATATGACTTTGTTTTACAAGGGTACATGTGTAAATATGAGTTCTTTTTTATTTTTTCTACCACAATCTAGACATAATATTATCAACGCGGCAGTTTGGCGGACTGCCACGTTGTGAACTCACTCTTGGTCTTTGGCGGTTTAATGTGGCTGGCCTCAAGGGAAGCTAACTTGACTCCTCCGCATTATTTCGTTTATTTTTTATTTTATTTTATTTTTTGAATTTTTTTCCGTGAATATTCATCATTATATCCCTATATTATGCTATTAAAATTTCGTATGAAACAGAGACTCCTACGGCCTCCATCCAGACAATCATTTTTTAATGGTAATATAAATGCTAAAAACGACCACGTCTGGATGGAGACCGTATGAGTCTCTGTTTCGTACGAAATTTTAATAATATAATATATGGATATATTGATGAAAATTCACGGAAATAATTTTCAAAAAAAAAACGAGAAAAATAGAACTGGGAGGAAAGTTACAAACCGTAAATAGTGAATATATCATCGGGGGATTTCCCCCACTGCCGCCAACCATCGTCGATTTTTTGTTACAAACCGTTGAAAGACATTAGCTCAATCTCAGTGGCTTGATCGCCGTCGGTAAAAAATCAACAATCATCTGTGATGGTCTCTCGTTATCAGCGGTTGCGTAACCTCAGATAATATATCTTTTAAAAGTAATCAATAAAAATCAAATCTGAATCACACAGGTACGAATTTGATTTTGATTTTTTTAATATGCTAATAATTAGAATATTTAAAAAATACGAATATATTAAAATCCATTTATAAATTAAGAAAACAATTAGGGTGTAACGGAACGGGTCGTGACGACCGGCGGAAGCATGCGATATTAGATCGCACGACCGAACCATTACCGAAAACATGCATGGCAATCATCGAGCATAGAGAATACCAATTCCATAAAGAGTCCATTCAATAAAGAGTTCCATTATAACAAGTTCAACTGGGGTATTTTTGCAAAAACTACTCTAAGAATTTAAAACATCTCCACGGTTCCTGTAGGCATATAGATATCCTTAAATCTTCACGAGTTGTATCATACCACGTCAGGAATCCGAGAAATCTGTAGCACGATCCTGATTAAACAGTCCACCATGTTCTTTACCTGAAATTGACAAAAATAATTTTTGCATGAGCCTAATGCTCAGTATGCATCGGGGTCCATGCATGGGTATTCTAACGGTCCTTGATCTGTTATAATTCATGTACTTGAATTTTCATGTATACACATCATTCTATGCCTAGATATTTCCCATGCATGTCTAAGTTCGATCCCTATCATGTGTAATTTGACTTGTATAAAAAAACATGGACGTGCATGTAAATTGCATAAGTAAATATGACAACCATTTCTTTCAACTTGTGGGGCTTATTTCATAAAATACATGGCAAAATACATACTTCTTAAATCATATAGATCATTTTGCATATTAACCCCATGACTTTGTCGGTTTAACTTTCTTAAACCACTTCTTGTATAACATGTAATGGTTTACTCTTTTTAAACTATTTTCTTGCATAACTCATAATAGATTACCTTATAAACCAATTTTCTTGTATAACTTGTAATAATTTACCTTTATAAATCATTTCCTTGCATACTTGTACTGGTTTACTGTTATAAACCATTTATTTCATAACTTTCATGTACGTATCTTGTTATACGTTTTCAACCGCCGGCACTTGCGGTCCATGACAGTGTAGCTACAACTGTAGAAGACTTAGCTTTTACCTCCTTGGTTCCTTGCAACCATACGCCCCTTGCGGCGCTGTCCCTTGCGGCATTAACATGACAGTGTAGGTACAACTGTAGAGGACTTATCTTTTGCCTCGATGGTTCCTTGCAACCATACGTCCCTTGCGACGTTGCCCCTTGCGGCATTGCCCTTTGGCTTACACGACCCCTTGCGGTCGTTCATGCGACTCTTTATGAGTCTTGTGCCTTAGATATCTTTAGCTGGTATTTTTTTCTGTACACATCACTTTAAGCTTGTACGTGGTAGATCATTAATTTGTAAGCATCCTTATTTATTAACAACGATGTACAGTGAGCATTTTTCCCTTAAGATAAACGTACATTACATTAAAACCAATAATGATTTACTTTCAACACATGATCTTAATACCTTTAATATTTAACATTGTAAATTTTTAAGGTAACTACAGATCACCTCAAATAAGATATATTCCACCATAGTTTGCCAAGCCATGACAATCTTAGACTATTTTGTAAATATACCTTAAATACTTTGAATGACTATCATACTTTTGAATGCTTCTACCGTATGAATACTGACCATGTATGAGTACTATCCATGTATGAATATTGTCCATGTAATACTAAATAGACTAATGAGATAGAATGACATAGTTGTGAAGGATTTGGAAGAATGAAAAAGCCATTAAAGTTATCAATAGATTAGTAAAGACATAACTTACATAAGTACAAAATGTAACGAGATTTTCGGCCAAACCATTAGTTCTCCTGTTCACGTACTTGATTAATCCTCCCTCTCATGGATTTGTAATTTAACACATACTATAATTTAAGTTTATACGTCAAACATGAATAGGTCCATCTGGATGAATCGACTCAAGCTCCTTTCTCTTCTTTTTTTATGTTGTCAACGAGACATGAGTTCTCAATACCTATCTAATATTAAGGCAGTAAATTTCGCTTACCTCCTTGGAGTCTCATCAATTAAAGTTATACACAATATGCCATTCAAAAGATGTAAGAGAAGATTAATTTGTACTAAACACAAAAAAATACAATATGCATGCATTAATTATGACTCTTTTTATAACAAAATATCTATGCAAAACCCAACGTGTACAAGTCTGGCTAATAAAAGCTCAACAATTTGCCATTTACTGTACACCGATTCTTGAGGGTTGTATACTGACGGCATTTTTTTTATTCGTCGTTAGTTGTCCCCGAAGGAGAAATTTATATTCAACTAACTTCAACTTCCTGTGATGGAATACCAATCAGCAATGAACTGATCAGAACACGACCATCGATTCGATGCTTATCTTGTCTAAGAACTGTCAAATACATGTCGAAATCTTACATATTCTTGTAAGGGCCATTTTTAATACGTATTATCCTATGGATCTGTCATATACAAACATATATTGTAATCCTAACCGATACATGCGAGAGATCCATTTTAACGTAATCAATACTTCTATGAAAATCTAGACCGATGCATACAAGAGATCTATTTTAATGTAATCAATATTTAGATGAAAACCTAGACCGACACATACGAAAGATCTATTTTAGCGTAATCAATGTTTATACGAAAATCTAGACCGATACATACATTTAGTTTGTCTTATTCCGGACATTATCATTAGTCATACAAAAGATCCTGGTCCAACACATACATTCATGGCTCGTAGTTCGGATACGATCTTTATTTCCACATAATCCGGAATCGGTACATACATTTATAAATCGAAATCCTAAACCGATACATACATTTAGTTTGTCTTATTCCGGACATTATCATTAGTCATACAAAAGATCCTGGTCCAACATATACATTCATGGCTCGTAGTTCGGATACGATCTTTATTTCCACATAATCCAGAATCGGTACATACATTTATAAATCGAAATCCTAAACCGATACATACCTTAGAGCCAACGCATAACTTCTTCTCTCGTGGTCGTCGTGCCTCTTTCCGGTCACGGATCCACATTCCCTTCTTCCTCTGATTCGATGTCGGCTTCTCCGACGATGAAGAAGATCTCTCTTCTCTCCCTCTAACTCTCTCTCTCTCCTCACTTCTCTCTCAATTTACAAAGGCATGTGACGTTGGAGAAGGAGGTGTCTTGGTGTTTTTATAGATATAAATTGGAGAATTGATGGGGACATTAAATCCTAATCAATTTAGAAATAAAGATGGCAATAATGGTGTGATGGAAAGATTATTCGAGCTTTTTTTCCAAAAAAATCCGACCGTTGCGTAACCTCAGATAATATATCTTTTAAAAGTAATCAATAAAAATCAAATCTGAATCACACAGGTACGAATTTGATTTTGATTTTTTTAATATGCTAATAATTAGAATATTTAAAAAATACGAATATATTAAAATCCATTTATAAATTAAGAAAACAATTAGGGTGTGTTTGGATAGTGGGTTTAAGTGGGTTAAACAGGTTGCAGGTAATCCATTTTTGGGTTTTGGTGTTTAGATAGAGGGTTAAACTGGGGGTGGGTTAGAAGTGGGTTTATTGTGATATGATTGTATTAAAGTTTGAAAAAGTGAGTGATTATTGTGGTGTGATTGTATTTGAGTTTGAAAAAGTGAGTAGAACTGGAGTAGTATATTATTTTTTGATGGAATAGATGGAATAAAATTAATTATTTAATATTTTAAAAAAGAGAAAATATGGAACCCACTTGGAAAGAGAAAGAATAGGGTAAGGGGGTACCCCTACCCGAACGACATCAGAGTAGCAAGCTACCCGTGGCTCGAGGAGGCGATTCCATCAAAAAATTCCATAAGATTGTTGGCTCGTCTAAATCGCCAATACTTGAGCCAATAAAGCACTGGTCTTGTTCATTAACTCGATATTTTTGTTAATAGCGGTGTGGGAAAATTCACTATTGTTTGCTGCATACCAGCTAACTTCTGTGATTGTTCATTCCCCTTTATCAATCTTTATCCCCTTCCACCTTGTATGAGTTGGTGATGTTAGCCAATGTCCTACCACAATGAATGCGATCACGACGCTCTTTAGGATAAACAACTAAAAATGCATCCTCCGAGTTCATTGGAGGGGTCGGATCGACGGTTGTATCTATCGGTTATGCTAGCTATAAACATTCAATCATCTCATTTTATTTTAAGTTAAAAAATTAAATGATTTATTTTAAGATATAAAATAATCGATAAGGACGAAAACTTACATAATTATTGAAATTGGTGCTCTGTGTATAAAATAAAGTTAAAATTTTGATAGTAACTTAATTTATTTAAGAGTTCAAAGGTTTGTATACAATGAGGAATTATTCATTTATTTGTGTGGCTCTATGTATAAAATAAAGTTGAATTTTTGATAGTAACTTTAAAAATATAATATCAAAAAATAATTCTATTTCATGTGATCGGTACTCCTTTGCCCACGTGTGGGATCGGATTCCTTCTCTCTATTGACCATATTTTTGACGAACCAGCATATAGATTAGTTCTTGTTATAATTGTACATTATAAAAAGTTCTAAAAACTAAATACAATTACCTTAAAAATTGAGAAGACGAGTAGTTACAAGTTTCAATCCAATCTCTAAACAATATTGGGAGGATTAATATGGTATACATCCTCGAGTGATTGAGTCCAAACAAAGATCAAAATTTAATAGGAATAACTTAAAAGAAGGGATTTTTACCCGACAGATCCTATAAACTTTTCAAATTACCTCTACGACCTTTGAAACAATCTATTCCCCCCCTCGATCCCATAAACTTACTCCGTCTTACCCCGCAGACCTTACTGTTAACTTGACAATTATTGAGTTAACTTACTTAGGTTAAAATTGAGTTAATCAGACTACATCAAATTCCAACGGTGGATTACCCCCTTCACTCTCCTTCAAATCTTCCCCTTTTCTTCCTCTTTTTTTTTCAACTCAATACCATTTTAGATTCATTTTTTTATATAAAGGAAATTACATAGAAATTGATGGGAGACGGGCAACAAGCTGCACCGCCAATCCCTTTTGAATGGCAAATCCAATTCTTCGAAATACAACATTCATAGACTTAGGAACCATAACATTGCTATGCATGATTTTTTGAATCCTCTTAAGGAGCTCCACTGCTTCACTTGCCAAGAATCCAAATGTATCAAAACCAAAGGGGATGAATACGTGTTGATTGTCAATGCAGGCCTTCTCATGCTTAGCCACTTTAGCTAAGGCAGTTTTTTGTGCAGCGCATCCCGCAACAAAATCACTCTTTATCGGCCCCACCAAAGGAGACACTCCAGTCAAATCAACACATGCATGCTTTCCTCCAACCCATCCAAATATCAAAACATCTGCCGGTCTAAGTGTCGATCTCCCCTCTTGTGGACCAGTTAAGAAATTCACTGGTGCTTCTTTTTTTGAAGCAACACCTGCATGTCTGAGTATATCAAATAAAACATCTCTGACAAGATCATGTCTGTATTTAAAACCTGGAAGCTCGTGGCAATGAACGGCATGATCCCCAAAAGCATCCAAGCAGGATTTGTGGCATACTGGACAAGCCTCATCTGGTGGGAAAGGGGAATCATGAGGCGGTACTTGAGAATACTGCGATATTCAATGGGTGACATATGCAATCCAAGCCCCTCAATAGGAATGGCAAGTAGAAAATCTTGGGCATGTTCAGCTTGTAAACAATGGAAAATTGCTTTTTGCCTAGCAGACATGTCAAACTCAGCTTCCATATCTTTTACGATTTTGCTAAAAAAGGAACTCGCCAAAGCATTCTGGGCTTTAGGGGGGACGGTATCCTTACTAGCAAAATGTGTAATATCAATAGATGGGAGTGCGACACGTAGGCCTTCCAAAGCATCAAGGAAATCAAAATCCTTACCATGCATCCCGCTGTCTCGTAGCATGTGGTCTTGGAGCATCCAGGATTGAGCTCTGGAGGCCACAAAAGCATATGAAGAAGCCTCAATAGCTGAGTAAAGACCTAAACCACCGAGTCGGATGGGTAGCGACGCCACTCTCCATTGAAGGTCACCAAAGAAAGGACCTCCACACACCACAATATCCTCAATAGCTCCACGTACCACCGTAGGCTGTAGAATTGTTAGTAGATTTTAAGATGGCGTTCAGTTCCATGTGATTTACTACGGTCTGAAAGATGAAAGCTTTCGATTTCCACATTAGATCTATCAGTAATCAGATCAGGCAGCTGATTTTTGTGTTGTCGGTGATGATTTCCTCACGCTTCGTAGTTGTTGCCGCTCCAGTTTGTGGTTGACCGACCGATCTATGGCAACGATCTAATAGATTTCACTTCCGATTACAGTTCTTCCTCTCTAAGCTAGGGCTCCCCGTGATGATCTTCTTGTTACAGGTATCCTCGGATGTGGACATCGTGTCGGACTGTGGCGTGATGGGGGAGATCCCGAACGCGTGCGTCACGAGCGTGCACGCTAACCCGATGGTGGTGGCGGCTGCCGTGGTGGGCCTGGACCGTGAGGCAAGGGTGATGAGGTACTGCGAGAAGAGGAAGAATCGGAGGTTCGAGAAGATGATAAGGCATGATGCTTCGAGGAAGGCGTACGCCGAGACGAGGTCGCGCGTCAAGGGGCGCTTCGCAAAGCGCACGTAGGCCTACGACGAGGCAGCCTGCTAGACGACGTTTATTCCGTCGAGGACTTCATGGCCGATCCAGGTTACGGCGTGGTACCCTCTTTTTAGCGTCGGAAAAAAGTGGTCCTCTACTGTAACAACAAAGCAAAAGCGAGTCTCTCTGGTAGCCAGTTCGGTCCTTGACCGTTCTGTAGGGGATGGCAAGGGATCTGCGGTGGAGGTTGAGAGCGATGTCGGGGAGGACCTGTAACGAATCTGATCGTCCGGGAAATACGCGGAAGCGAGAACTCAACGGATATCTCAGGATCGTTATTTATAGCATCAATCGGTTATAAAAGAGCAGTAAAGAATGGACTAAAAAAACTTCCTTTCCATTCTATTAATAAGGACATGAGTCCGAGAGTTCCTTAATTATAATAAAAGAAACAAATAAACTAGATGAAATCATTTCTATGATCTCTTTATTCCAGTGGGTATAAAGACGTCCTTCCAAAACAAACCAGGAGTAGTTCCATACCGATCCTACTTCTTGAAGATGGTGAATTCACCCTTGAGCAAAAATGATTTAATCCTCACGCTCTCCTCAAAAGAGTAACAACACATGTTATGAGCCTAACGCTCAATATATGTCGAGTTGGGGTCAAGCCGGCTAGCGTAGAAATCAAGTCACAAAAACCATTATCATATGAATCATAAATCAACTTATTTAATGCATATAACTAAATTTCCTTCATAACCATGCATCACATGACATACTTGTGCATATATCAGTAAGTTTTATCATATTTGCATGTATGTCCATAACATTAACATAAATTGCATACGTGCACTTAACATTAATAGAACTTACACATATGTCCATAACAGTAACATAATTTCATATATGCACATAATATTAACATATATTGCACATATGTCCATGATATTTTTCATATTTAGAGTGGTCTTGATTGTTAGTTCTTAGGCGGCTTTGATGGTTTACTGCCGGCACAAACGGTCCTTAAACAATACATAATTCATGATAGTGTAGCTACAACTGTAGAGGACTTATCTTTTGCCTCACGCCCCCGGAAGGCATTGGCCCTTTAGGCCATTACGACCCTTAGTTCGAGTCGGTGCCAGGATATCAATATAAACATTAACAATTTGATAGGCATATCAAAATCTGAACACTTTCAAGTTAAAATATTATTTATCCAATAAATATGTCGAGTAAACGAATATGTATGATCGTAACAGCCAGAGAAACTAATAAATACTAGCATTAGGAAGGCTACAGATTTTCAAGAATGGACTACAACTGAAATAATCGCACTTGTAGGTTCTCATAGAAATAAGTATATATGCTTACGTGTAATGCTTAAAACATGCCTCATATAATGGGTGTGATGATAATATGGATACATTAACGTATGACATGATAGATGCACGGATTCTATTATCATATGAATTTGTTCATAGGTATTTATAGAATGAGTTACTTTCCTTAAATGCTTATCCATCATACAGACGTAGTACTTGGATTATAGGTTCATAAGAGATGGTCAGATATATTAAACATACATACTATCACTTTAAAATATTCATGGAAGGGATGGTTTATAATACAAATAACACTTATTATGTACAGTAGGGTTTAGAGTATTATACGTGTTGAAACCATGACTACAAGATTAATAGTATAAGCAGTGACAACAATCAAATATGAATTAGCATTGATAAACATCTGATAAGTAGAAATGCATTAATCGACAAAAAAAACCTAGGACGAGACAGATTGCAAAAAATTCTTAATCAACACCAATGACCATCAACTTCTTGTACTAATCTAACACCTTCTTTTGTGATTTCTTAACTGGTAATTATGGCTCGAGTATTATTATCCAATCCGTAAAAAAATCAGAATAATTCGAATCAAACAGTAATTGGAGTCAAGGATCAATTAGTCCACAACAGTGTGACTCGATTATCATACAAACATATAAACAAGATTATCAATCCTTGAGTTTTACATAAAGAAAGCTTGACACAGAGATGGATTATTCAGATTTCTCCATTTCCCTTCTTGTCGCAAGACAGGAAAACATATCCATGAATCGCAAAAAACACAATCGTGATTGGAATGATCACATAGATAGTGTTCCTAAAGAGGGTTCGACACATACATCTCTAATTATTAATTCTAAATCAAGGATTAATACAAAACGTCACTTAACGATCCTATGTGTTCGACACATACCTTGCTTGTATGAGAAATCCGTCGACCAAGATTCCACCAATCCGGACCATTGTCGGCCACGTCGTAGATCCTCCAATTTCATCGGATCAAAACTCCAATGTTTACGGAGAGGGTTGTCGATGTTGAATTTGGAAAAGACACAACGAAAGAATGTCATCACCGGCCTCTCTCTCTCTCTCTCTAAACTCTCTCTCCCAAAGGCAGAATGTATGGGGAAGTCATTGGAGTCCCATGGTATTTATAGGACACAATTTAATGATATAAATAATAATAAATTGGACTTAGTTAAGAGATAAAGAAATAATCAACTTGGATTGTTGGCTATTTTATCTCTTTTTATCTTATCTTGTATTATCTTAAGAGTGATGTGAGAGTGGTTATGTGATTTAGTTTTTATTTTAATTATTTTATTATCCTAAAAAAACTCATCCATTACAGGACCTGAAGGGTGAGGCCGACAACCTGGAGCAGGAGGTTGAGGTCGGTGAGGATATGGAGGGTAGGGCGGCGGAGGTTGAGGGCGAGGTCGGGGAGGACCTGGAGGGTAAGGCCAGCAACCTGGAGAAGGAGGGTGAGTTCGGCAACCTGGAGGGCAGGCCGGCGGAGGTTGATGAGGTGGTGGGTACGGAAGAGAGAGATGAGGAGCAGGGTGAGGGGCATTTAATGTAAATTTGATAAACAAAATGGGTGCATGTTTATGTAAAATAACATAACAAAATCTGGTTACTTTTAACGGATAAAAGAATGGGGGTTAATTACAGGGTCTGTAGGGTAAATGTTAGCAAGTTTACGGAGTCGAAGGAGGAATTAGGTTGTTTCAAAGATCGTAGAGATAATTGACGAAGTTTATAGGATCAGCCCGATAAAAATCCCTTAAAAGAATATGTTAACTAGAAATCTCCCGTCTGTTATTATGTCTCCAAACTATGTCTCTGCACTCGAAACTTTGATACATTTGAACATTATAATATAAAAAACTCTAAAATTTATGCTAAATTTAGAGATAATTACAACACTGCCCTCTTATAGCAAATGTTTGAAGTTCTTAAAAACTTACATCCTGACAACAACATTCCGATAAGCAAACTCTTCGTCATTTTGATCCTTAAACTCAATTTCTATATCATATCGATCTCGAAAAATAATTTTAATATAAATCACCCGATCATTGTTATTATTGTCAGGAAGATACAAAACATAATTACCTTAACTTGCCGGAACAAATGACTCTTTGTTAGCATGCACCATTTATTCATACTAATATATCCATGACAAGAATCCAATTTAAATCAAGCTTTGTTAAATACAGCAAACAATAACATCTAAACAAAATAATAAGACTATCATGATCGAAGAATAATTCGATAATCTATTTTATTCTACAATAATAACCATCACATTTTATTCTTATAATACTCTCCACATAAACACTCTTAAACCATAATCTTCATAACTATCTTGTTTTGAATGGTAACTCGTTAATTATATGTCCACTATAATAGCGAGCAAAAGAAACTATGCACCCAACATATGAGATATGGTACCCATCGCAGATCTTTTCTAGACATCAGAAAAAAAAAACATGGCTCTTAAACTATTATGAAATTCATACTATCTTGAGGAAAGGGATCTTACTCCATGGTGTAGGTAATTTATCTACTCCACTTTTTTTTCAAAACTTTTTTATTTTTTTTTGAAAAATGCTTTCATGGATTTGCATAATTATATCTCTCTAATATGTCATTCAAATTTCGTCAGAAACAGAGACTCCTACGGCCTCCATCCAGAACATGGAAAATACAGCAAATCTGTGACCGTTAAAAAATGACTGTCTGGATGGAGGCCGTAAGAGTCTTTGTATCTGACAAAATTTGAATGACATATTAGAGGATATAGTTATGAAAATCCATGGAAGCATTTTTCAAAAAAAATTGAAAAAGAAGAAAATGGAGTAGGTAAGTTACCTACTCCATGGAGTAGGATCCCTTTTCTCTATCATCTTTACTTATGAAAGCTTTTTAGAAATTCGTTATACAAATTATAAACCTCTAGTATTTGTTTTAAGATACAAAGGTGAGTAAGTTCATGATCAATCGTGTTCATTGATGTAAAAGTTATTTATATAGCAGTGTATCTTTCTCTTTCGAATATCAATAGGCGTGAATAATTGTATTCATTTAACCCGATAATATTTCTTCTTAACTTTTAAAGATTGTCTTCTTCTGGATCCATATACAACAAACAAAAGGATATGCATTCTTGGATAATATAATCTTCTACAATTGATCCCTCTGATTTGAAGTAGTTCAAAACATAATCCTTTAACCTCTTTGGAATTAATTTAACTGAATACATATATTTGTTCTAAATTTTACCATCAATTTTTATCTCATTAGAAAGGTATATGATGAATCATAAGGTCAAAGAAAGTTGATGAGGAAGTCAGTCATAATAAATAGATAGTAGAAACAACTTTATCATCTCAAATCTTTAAAAGATGAGGATAAGCATAGTGTAACAAATAGCTTTAAAAACAATCCATCTATTAACAATTTCAAAAGCGAACTTGGTAATAAACCAGGAAAATGCTAGCCGAAAGAATGCTTGCAAAAAAATTAAAAATATAGCTTCTCAATCCACTAATCTTTATTAATTGTTCATTTATACAATGTGATATATTCAAAGAAAATCCATCCATAATTCTAATGTTCTTTAAATATCAAATCATTTATACTATGAAAGATATCATTTGGAGAATCGGTAAAATAAAAAAATGATTTCAATTATGTTATTCTCATTATGCATTATATATAAGTTGTGCTTAATTATAAACATTTAGTGAGGTAATTACTACTTCGTGTATGAGCCTTGCATGTTTGTTGATAATTGATGAACGCGAAATACACCTCTTTAATAGTCGTAAATTGTCATACTATAGAAGACGGATTTCGATCAGCAAAACCACAATCGTTTGAATATTGTGGAATATTAATACTTGGCAAGTCTACCAAGGTCGAACACATGGACACGAGCTACTCTATCTATTTATTGAATTTTGGCCAATTAAGAGGATGTGTGAATAATTTCCCATATAAAGCTCTTCATGCATATGCGCATAATAAAATGCAAATGCAGATATATGATGCATGCAATTTTTTAGTTATTTTTCAATGCAAATGTAGGATTGTGCATGAAAATAATGCAAGGTTAAATACAAGGGTGATGCATGCAAATGACTACTACAAATATACCTAAAAAGATCACTAAATTGAGCAACAGATTGTAGTTTGAAATCAGAGTCATTTTGAGCATATCATTACGAGCAAACATCTATTTTATGACAAGGCATTTGAGAAAGAAACATCATCTAACAATAAAAATTCATCATATTTAAAATGATGTCAGATGAGAAAATTAAACATGCCATAAGATAGATGAAGAAACAAGGATCAAAACGACACTAAAATCATGTAATTTGGACCTACGATGCTCAAGTTGTGAAGAAAACAACGCAGGACATAAATGTAATAAAAATGCGGGAAATAAAATGATAAATATTACAAATAGGTCCCTGAGGGGACCTATTTGCAATTTACAAAAACCGTCTGGGCCGATCTATAATTTTTTATGTAGCGCAGGGGTTTTTTTGTAATTATGCATTTCTGCCCGGGCCTTTGTGCAAAATGTCCAGGCGCGCACGTGATACACGCGCGCCTAGACCTCTTTGAAATAATGGGAATTCCCAGAGTGTTCTCTGCAAATAACCCAGCTCCTTGCATGCAAGACACATGAGGAGTTAGGTTCGGAGGGGGTGCAACTTCGGAGGATGACATGTCTAGCGTTGGAGCTTCGGGGAGTGGCTCGGATGATTCGAGCCTCCCGGTTCAGTGTTGGCAACGTGGCCCCATCAGAGTCGTTGGATGACCGACGCGGGGCGCCATCCAACGACGCATGTGCTTCTCCTCCGTCGCGGAAGAGGCGACGTATTTGGAGCTCTGGCGAGCTCTCCACAGCTTTGTCGGGCTCCCCTGCGCTCGTAGAAGGTCGCCGGAGCATGGTGGTCATCTGGCGAGGACGGTTGATGGAAGGTGGAGCCACGAGGGTAGCTGTAGGTGGCGATCGTCGTCCCTTCGTCGGAGATGAAGGTTGAGATCGAAGCTTGTGTGGAGACTCCGACCATTGATAAAAATGGATCTGCATATGTTAGGATAGTCTAAGCGTGCGGTGTTGTGAGTGTTGTGAGGTGAGCAGAGGGCTGCGGGTGGTCGGAGATGGAGCCTTGGATGGGTTCTCCTCAAGTTTACCCCAGAAGAAAGAGGCGGACGTGGGGGGTTGCGGAGAAGGGAAAAGGGTGAGTGGACTAGTCGGCGAAGGTGAGGGTCGTGCGGCGGAGGTAGGACATGATCGATGGCCTGTGATCGGTGCTGCATGCGGTAAAAAAATCGAAGGAATAGAGGAAGAGGGATACCTGGTTGAAGGCGGACAATGTGGCTTGTGTTGGGCTTTGAGGAAG
This sequence comes from Ottelia alismoides, assembly GCA_037367405.1. Lineage (NCBI taxonomy): Eukaryota > Viridiplantae > Streptophyta > Magnoliopsida > Alismatales > Hydrocharitaceae > Ottelia > Ottelia alismoides. The sequence continues at coordinate 617,867 of JAZKJV010000184.1, read as the reverse complement.
CTCGGGGTCGTCGCTCGGACTCGATCAGCCTTGCTGAGGAGCTCAGCTACTACCGGAGGTGGAGCTAGCATGGCAGGCACCATGGATCTCACCGGAGTACTCACAGCCATTATCGCCTCTACAGGCCCGTCCTCCGCTGTCACCGGAGGGCGGAGGAAGCTAGGAAGGAGACCCTTGGATGGTGGATGACAGTGACGGTGGGCGGAGAGGTTGATTTTATATGAGGAGGTGGAGGCATTTCAGGTGGTGAGGTGGAGTTTTGCAACGGGCGACCTGAAGGTGATGAATCTCATATTCATCACTCTAAATCTCATTTATTAAGCTCAAATCCCTTAAAATCAACAGCATTCTTGCATCTATTTTGCATAATTAGCATTCATGCATGTTTTCATAAGAATTGCATTTTAGCACAAAAATCTGCACAAAATAAGAAGCCAAAAATCCAAGCCAAATTGACCTGTAAATAAGCCTAACTTCCCAGATTTTTAACTCATTCATGCTAACTCCGAATGACTCAAAACCACTTCCACTGTGTACATATCACTAACAAGAATAAAAGAAAAATACAAAAAAATAACTAACCCAAATAAGTGGACCAAAAACCCAAACCCTAATTTCAGGATTTTCTGACTAAAAGCCACATATCTTCTCCATCCAGTATCCGATTTAACCCTACTCACTTTTGAACTAATGTGCATTCAATTACCTTCAAAACAAGACCAAGTTCAAGTGAATCGGAGCTCGTATGTGAAAGTTGGGTTTTGGGCCTCTTTTGTACATTGTATGTTTCGCGGTTTTCTGACCTTTATTTTATGTATATATTTTCTTAATTAATAAAAATCCAAAAAAATTAGATTAAGGTGTCTTTATTTATCTCTGATTTTACCGTAATTTTTCCGGATTTTTATCATGTTTAAAAATGGCATAAAAATTATAAAACCCAAAAATCAAGGTATTCTATGTACATAGGATACCCCAAAAATTCACTTTTTACATTTGACCGATTTTGGTTTTGATGTCTTCATGAAAGTTGTAGATCTCATCGAGACGAGCAATTTTCGTGAAGAAACTTTTTCGATCCGAGGTCGTTTACTATTTTTTATCGATTTTACAAAGGTTTTTAATTTCGAATTTTCTGGTGCTGACACGTGGCAGCACCTGGTGCCGCCACGTGTCAGCCATTTTTGGACTTTATTTATATTAGTTTTGTAAAAAAAAAAAATTTAAAACCACGCACGTGCGAGGCACGTGCCTCCAGGGCACGTGCTCTGCACGTGCGCATTCCCTCTCCCTTTTGCGCCACGTGGTTCAATCACGGCCGTCCGATCTCGGCCGATCGGACGGCCGCTGTGCGTCTCCTTCCTCCGCCCTTCCCCTTTCCCAAATCAGCCGCGCCGCCCCCGCGATTTTCGCCGCGAATCTCGCTCCGATCGCCGGCGCCAATCGCATCTCCCAGATCTCGCCGCCTCCAATCAGATCCTCGATTCCAAATCCTATCCCCCGATCTCCCTCAATCCCACCGATCCCCTTCCATCTCCGGCCGACTCCCCATCCCTATATAACAACCTCCGCCGGCCCTCATACAACCCATCCGCCGAACATCATCCTTAGAACCTCCTCCGGTAGTGACAGGACCGGCGAAGCCCTCTCCATCGGCGTGATCCGAGGTCTTCAGACCTCGTTGCAGCTCCGCCCCGAGCGCCGCTGCTCGCTCCGGCCTCGCCAACGCCGTCGAGCCGACTCCCTTCAGGTATACCCTCTCTCCCTCTCTATCTCTCCCTCTCTCTCTTTCTATCTCGCCTTCTCCGCCCCACGCCGTCGACACCACCGCCTCCCCCCGCTCCGCCACCACGCCGGCTCCGCCTGACTTCACCGACGCCCCCCGGCCGTGTGTCGGCCACGACCGTCTTCGACAACCACCGAGCTCATCCGCCTTGCGCCATCAAGCATCGCCACCTCCGCCATCTTCTCCAACTGACGCCACCGAACCACGCCTCCGCCTCTCCAGCTTCGCCTCAGCCACGACATCAACTGCTCCGCCGCACAGCCCAGTTATCATCGTCATCAACTTCCAGCTGCTGCGAACTCCGACGTTCACCGGCAGCCCCGCTCTTCCTTCGACGCCACCGGCCCTATCGCGCGCCACCGCCGAGGCTCACAACCGCCGAGGCACCACCACCGCCCCCTCGCTGGTCATCGCCACCAGTCCTCCGCCACAGCCGCCGGGGGCTCGAAGCCCGAGGCCCCAGCACGTGCGAAGCGCGTGCGTGGGGAACTTCCCCAGCAAGCAACCCCAGGGGTCACGTGCTGCGCACGTGCCCCTTGGGCAAATTACAAGAAGCCCCCTGAAGGACCCTCTATTTGCATTCCAGTCCCCGCCGACCAGAGGCACGTGCGGTGCACGTGCCCTCTGGTGATTTTTGCAGAAGTATCCCCCCTGGTTTTGGTAATTACACTTAAGTCCCCCACTGCAGTTTGCTTAATTTATTTATTTTATTTATATTGCAATCATACCCCTGTGTTCCCCCTTAGTTTCGAACCTTCTCTCTACATTATTTTATCAATCTAAAAATAGCATGATGTTCGTTAATTAATTCTCTACTGTTTGACATCTTGTGGGTATTTTTCTGATTGATGGTTAATTAATAAATAATTATTTTGTGGAAAGTTGCATATTTTACCCATTTCTTGCTCTGAAATTCGTAGTTAATTAACCGTTGATTTGAAAATTCCCCAAAAATCACATATCGTAGAGATTAATTTGATTAACATTGTGCCCAAAAATCATTGCATTTGCATGCATCATTTGCCCTGTAAAAATCATTTTGTGCATTTCAATGTTTGATTTTTAATAGGTATTGAACCCCACATTTTTTAGGTCTAGGATTTTTCTAAGATCTATTACCTAGTGATAGATCTTAGATAATTTTAGTTCTCGAAAATAAGTAGGTTTAATATTTATTAAAATTAAATATTGAAAATTAATTTGTTTGCATTTAAAAATCCATAAAAAATTCATATTGCCTCCAAAAATTCCAAAAAAAGACCGCCTCGAAAACCGAACACGAACTTTGATAGACTTAATTCTAGGTTGTTCCTTTGCCTCCTTGTGATCGACCTTGGGACTTGCCCAAGTAAAACAAACATAAAACCACGAGATTAAAAAAATTGAACATCATTTGTGGTATTTTCTTGACCGTTTCCGGTTGCCGCCTACAACGCACAACACGATAAAAACACATTATTAAAAGCAGCATTTACGAACACGTCAGATGGCGCCGTTGCCGGGGAGGCAAACGGCTTAGATTTTTGTCTAAAAAAATTTTGTTCGGTTTTTCACATTCGGGTAGTCTGACCCCCGAATTTTTCATTGTAAATTCCATTTTTTTTTCTGCAATTTATTTTTAGCATTTATTTTTCATATTATTTTTGAGTCACTCTCTTACATTTTCTCTCTTATTTTTTTTGCGAGGTACCCTGTACGTGGAGCGGTTTTCAATAACCGACGCAACTTCACCAAAAACCGCAATTAATTTAAGATCGAGTCGAGTCGTGAGAGAGAGTAGAGTCTAGGTTTTTAATTTCTGCAATTTTAATTTCTGCAATTTTACAGCGGTGTCCGTTCGGACTCTCGCGTGTGTAGAAAAACCTCTAAACTTTATTCTGTGGTGTGTCGTGGCCTGTTTCACTCTCCGGCGAGGGTGGGGCCCGACTTGAGTGGCGATTAGGATAGACCTGCACTTACGGCTCTCAGAGCATTTATATTTTTGCTTGTGCTCGTAGGATCTTAAGCCACACTGCACTTTACATTGAGACGCACATAGATCGTTCAAACTTAGCCAAATTTAAATCAATTCTTCCCGCTAATAAAACTTTCTGCTTAGGTGCGGTTTTTCCATCGGCTTGCACATCATATAGAATAATTTTTAAATTCTATCTAGCATCCCACATGGAGATTGCGAGGAGGCACTGTAAGTCTTCTATCTGAGTATTCATCATAGTTTTCTACGTGCATTGGCTTTTCTCGAATTCCTCTCTCTTGTTTTATAACATAACTTTAAAGGAAATTGGGACTGGACGGTAGACGTACATTTGTGCTCATCTAATTTCTCAGTGATCACCTCATTAAAATCGGGACTGCTAAATATATCTGATCTCAAATAAACCATAAAATCAAGAATTTTTGCGGGAGAGCAACCCCGACATTGTTTGATTTATCTTGCAGCGAGGAGAGTAACGCACACTAGGATAGAGCCCAGCTCCAAACCTAAACAGCTCGTCTAAACGGTTTGCAAGATTGAATTTATCACCAACTAAAATTGAAAAGATAATAGCCGAACTCTTGCGGCTTCATTGTGTGAGTTGGTGAAACAACCTTTGTATTGTGTTTGACTTGATCAACATCTCTCAATTTCAAGAATGGAAAATTGTGGAAATTTCCGTTCGGACTCAGCGAACCCCTTTCTGACTACCACAAATTTTTCAAATGATCTGAACCTCTCTTACTCAGAACCACCTTGGGTTCAGGGACACATTCCCCTGGACTTTTCATCAAATAATTCTCTTCAAACTATTGACGCCTATTTTTCACAATCTGAAGGTGAAAAGAAGAACATTCAAATGGCTCCAAGGAGGAACAATCCCGAAGATGACCAAAATGAAGATCCGATGCAACTGATTCTTGCAAGGCTGGCTGCATCTGAGCAGCAGCAAAATCTGATGAGGGAACAATTGGAAAGAATGAATGCAGAAGGAGAACCACCAATGGAAGCTGCATATAATCCCGGGCAGTATAGGGTCATAAATTACTTGCAGCCACCTCAACCTGAGGTTCACCATGAAATGAAGCCACACTTCATAAATCAATTACCACAATTTCATGGAAATTCGGATGAAGAACCTTATGAATTCCTGCGTGATTTGGAGCTAATCTGTTCTAATCAGAGGCACCCACAAGTCAGCCAAGATTATATCCGTCTCACTGCATTACCCTTCGCCTTGAAGGGTAAGGCGGATTACTGGGTGAAAAATTTGGGAGTGACAGTGACCACCTATGATAGGTTCAAGAATCTCTTCTTGAAGAAATTTTACCCTCTGAGTCGAACCAATCAAATGAGGACTCGCATCACTAGCTTCTCTCAAATGCCTAATGAACCACTTTGTGAGGCATGGGATAGATTCAAAGATCTGCTGCAAAAATGTCCCTGTCATGACCTAGATAATAACATCCTGGTCCAGTCCCTCTATTCTGGCCTTAACCATGGGACTCAGGGTCTTGTCAGCGCTGCCTGTGGAGGAAACTACACATCCCGAGGAGCTGATACTGTCTGGAAAATACTGGAACAAATGGCGGAAACTAGCCGTTCACAAATTGCTAGTAGATCTTACACTGATTCACTGAACAACTATCAAGCCAAAGGAGGAAAACAAACGGTCTCAGAAATAGCAGAGGACTTGCTGCCCAACATGAACATCATCACAGACAAATTAACAATTGTGGATAAAAGAGTGAACGACATCGACAACCGACTCTCTCAATTTCCAAAACAAATAGAGGAGCTCACTGAGAAGGTGTCCAAGCTTGGGATGCCTACTGCTCCTACGGTACCAATTTATCATGTACATCATGTCCAAGAGCAGCCAGGCTCTGGACAACCGCTACCATGGACTCAGGACCAATCCTACGTCCAACCTTCCCAGCAGTCACCCCCTCCAGCTGAGACAGTCGTAGAAGCCCCGCCTCTGACTTTCGATATAAACGGCATTTGGTACACACAGGATAATACCCGACAGGGTAATCTGGGGGACCGTCAGCAATATCAGCGTCCACCCAACTCATACAATGCCGCTCCACAACACAATCAGTTCTCAAGGCAGCAGCAGCCACAAGACCGTCAGACCCAGCCTCAACAACATCGTCAGCAATATCAAGCTCCAAATCAAGCATCTCGATCATCCAAACCTCCAGAAGACTCGATTGATATCCAAAGACAAATGCTGGAGGAAATTCGCAGCTTCCGGAGTGAACTGTACGACCTACGGGTAGATGTTAATCGTCTATCCCGTTGGAAGGAAGAACAGACTGCACCTGTCACAGCCATTCCCGCTCAAGTTCAAGCTAACCCCAATAGCTTGAACAAACCTCAATCATCGCAACACAACAATCAGGTATACTACTCAGACTTTTCCACATCTGAACACGAGACCCTTTCGTTTAACAATATCAATGCCATGTCCCTCAGGAGCGGAAGGACCGTGGTCGTACCTGACCGGGCGAAGGAAGCTGACCAACATAACTCAGAAGATCAACCGGAGGATACTTCTGAGGATGAAGACGAAGGATACCCGAGGATTTCTGCCCGAAGGAAAGGAAAAGCATCTATGGAGAATAAAGAGGACCTTGAACCTCTAGTTGCTGCGAAATCACCTTTGTCATTATTTCAGCAACATGATGATAATCCAGAACATTATGATTGTAATAAGAACTCGAAATTCAATAAAGATGCTCTTATTTATAATTCTGGATATCTCTCTCCTGTCTCAAATGCTTCCATTCCTTTTCCCCATGCGCTTAAGAAGGGAAGACAAAAGAAAACTATCCAAAGCGACCCAGTGATGGAAAAATTTTGTCAACAAAACATCACCGTAAAAGTGCCCTTTGATCAATATGTGGCCAGTAACCCTGCATTCCAGAAATACCTGAAAATGAAATGTACTCCTACCCGGACCCGCACAAAGAAAACAAACCAATTTGTGGAGACTCATGTTCTGACAGTGGCCACCACCAAATGCGTGAGAAACCAACATTTACCAAGGAAGAAAAGAGATCTGGGTGCGCATTATGTGGAAAGCCACATTGGCGGTATCGCATTCGCACGTACACTTCTTGACAATGGTTCTTCCATCAATCTTCTCCCCTTGGCCTTATATTACCGATTGGAGTTAGGACCTCTTCAGAAATCACTATCTATACTCCAATTCGCTGACAAATCTACTAAAAGACCTAAGGGAGAAGTGAAAAATGTTATCATTATGGTTGAGGGTACGGAATACAAAGTGGACTTCACCGTCCTTGACATGGAGACCCCGAACCATTGGAAAGAGTCGCAAATCATTTTGGGAAGACCATTCTTACGAACCGCCAAGGCTGTATTCGATTACGGCACTGGAATGATGAAATTCCGCTCCCTAGATGGAGAAGTGGATTTGGAAATGAGACAAACAAAATGGCAAAGACCCGATTCCGAATCTACCACTGAAGAGGCTGAAACATCTGAGTGTAATCTGATTAGAACTACCGGACCTTGGGACCAACTGCCAGATCTTCACATGGATACCCTCGCATCAGAAGAAGCAACAATGCGCCATACAGTGTGTGATCTTTTACCTGACAAATCTGAACACCTGTACAATCTTGATGACACAGAACGCCTTTCGGATTGGTCTATCCCCCCCTCTTCTGAAAAATTCAATGACGAGTCGGACGCGGCTTTGGCTGAATTACCATACTACATTTGCGATCCGACTCACCTTCCTTCAAGACCAGTGGCTAGCATCTCACAGAATGATCAACCACCAACAATCACCGAGCCAGACTTAAAAGACCTTCAGCCAGATTTGATTGATGATGCAGATTTGCCAGAGCTGAAACCTCTCCCTCCCACCCTGAAGTATGCATTTCTCAATGGACCCAAGGATAAATTCCATGTGATCATCAGCTCATCTTTAACCATGGATCAAGAAACTAAACTTCTAGAAGTCCTTGAGCGAAATCGAAAAGCCATCGGTTGGACTGTATCAGATCTCGTCGGAATCAACCCTGCTCTCTGCTCGCACCAAATTTATGTTGAGGATAATGCAAGGCCTTCCCGCGAATTTCAAAGAAGACTAAACCCCAATCTTCGGGAAGTAGTTAAGAAAGAGATAGAGAAATGGTGCAAAGCAGGTTTCATATACCCCATCTCTGACTCCAAGTGGGTGCCCCCCCTTCATGTCGTCCCGAAGAAGTCGGGAATCCAGATGGTCACCAACGAGGAAGGGGTTGAGATCGCGACACGAGTACCCACGTCATGGCGTGTCTGTGTCGATTACAGGCGCCTGAATGCTGCGACCAAGAAAGATTACTTTCCACTGCCATTTATTGATCAAATCTTGGAGAGACTTGCAGGGAAAGCATTCTTCTGTTTTCTTGATGGGTACTCTGGCTACAATCAGGTAGCCATTGCTCCCGAGGATCAGGAAAAAACCACATTTACATGTCCCTTCGGTACCTACGCTTTCAAGCGCATGCCATTTGGGCTTTGTAATGCCCCAGGCACATTTCAGCGGTGCATGATTGCCGTATTTGCCGAAATGGTGGGTGATTTCCTGGAAGTCTTCATGGATGACTTCTCGGTCCATGGTGATTCATTTGATACTTGTTTAGCGCACTTGGACCGAGTCCTCAAAAGATGCAGGGAGGTTAATTTGGTACTCTCTTGGGAGAAAAGTCACTTTATGGTGACTGAGGGTATCGTGTTGGGGCATGTCATCTCCAGAAAGGGAATGGAGGTCGACCCTGCCAAGGTGGATGTGATCAAGAAACTTGAGCCACCAACCAACGTCAAGTCAGTGCGGTCTTTTCTAGGGTATGTTGGATTTTATCGAAGGTTTATCCCTGATTTTTCAAAGATCGCCCGCCCACTGACTGAGCTCTTAGGAAAAGACACCGAGTTTATTGTAAATCACAAGTGTCTTGAGGCCTTCGAACTCCTGAAAAAGAAAATCTGTGAATCGCCGATATTACAAGCTCCTGACTGGTCTCTTCCCTTTGAGATCATGACTGATGCATCGGATTTTGCGGTCGGAGCTGTGCTTGGACAAAGACGGGATGGAATCCCTTATGCGATTCACTACGCGAGCAAAGTATTGGATCCTGCACAGAAAAATTATACAGTGGCTGAAAAGGAAATGCTCGCGGTTGTTTGGGCCCTTGAAAAATTCAGATCATATATATTGGGCTCCAAGGTGACGATTTTCACAGATCATACTGCAATTAGATACCTCATGGATAAGAAAGATGCCAAGGCACGACTTTTGAGGTGGATTTTGTTAATCCAGGAATTTAATTTGGAGATCAAAGATAAACCTGGAATAAAGAATGTTGTTGCTGATCACCTCTCCCGAATTGAGAAAAATGATTATCCTGATACTGGACCTATTAGGGAGACTTTTCCAGACGAATATGTTTGCACTATTGATTCAACCCCATGGTATTCCAACATCGTGAACTATCTTGTCTCCAAGAAGGTTCCCTCTGGTTGGACAAAGAAAATGATTGAAAAACTAAAGTCGGATTCAAGAAAATACCATTGGGACGATCCTTTCCTTTTCTATGAAGGAGCGGATTGTGTCTGGAGAAGATGTATTCCTCAGGAAGAATACCAGAGTGTCCTCACACATTGTCACACTCTCGAGGCTGGAGGGCACCATTCGGGAAAGAGAACCGCACACAAGGTACTCCAATGCGGATTTTACTGGCAGACCTTATTTCGTGATGCTAATGATTTTGTACGGTCTTGCCCGATTTGTCAAAGGATGGGAGGGACCGTTGGATATAGAGACGAAATGCCCATGCAACCAATGATTTTCTGTGATGTTTTTGATGCATGGGGGATTGATTTTATGGGTCCCTTTCCCAATAGCAATGGATTTGAGTACATCTTGTTAGCGGTTGATTACTTGTCTAGATGGGTAGAGGCTATCCCGACCCGAACCGCAGACAGCAAAACCGTCTGTAAGTTTATCAAAGATAATATCATTGCAAGGTTCGGGATACCAAAAGTTTTGATCTCTGATGGAGGTAGCCACTTTGTGAACAGGGAAATGAGATCTTTGGCTAAGGAGTACAAATTTGAACATCGAATAGCCAACCCTTATCACCCACAATCTAATGGCATGGCAGAAGTTTCTAATCGAGAAGTGAAAAGTATACTTCAAAAGTTGGTTCGTCCAGATAGGAAGGATTGGTCAAAACTGTTGGATCAAGTTCTTTGGGCCTATAGGACAGCTTATAAAACGCCACTCGGCACTTCACCTTTTAGGATGATCTATGGCAAACCTTGTCATCTTCCTGCTGAACTGATTCACAAATCTGAATGGGCAATCAAAAAGTTGAACTGGAGTTGTCACCTTGGGAAATTATGTCGAGACCTAAATCTGAATGAGCTAATTGAAATCCGAAACCGAGCATATTACAACAGTGTGATTTATAAGGACAAGGTCAAGAAATGGCATGATAGACATATTCGAGATAAAACCTTTGTCCCTGGGCAGAAAGTCTGGTTGTTTAATGCTCGATTAAAGATCTTTCATGGGAAACTGAAATCGAAATGGACGGGTCCCTATGTTGTCATCGATGTGCATACCAATGGAAGTGTGGACATTGCAGAACTCAAAGATGATGCACAACCTTTCTCAGTGAATGGACAATTACTGAAGCCATACATAGAATCATCCAAAGAACATCCAGTGCAAGTTGAGGTCATCTATTTCACACAGAGCAAGGACATTGACGAAATATCAGATCAGACCCAACCTCACTCCCAACCACATCGGTCTCCTTGTACAGCTTCTTCCTCTACTTAGGCCAAGGCCTAAGTATAGGGGGGACCGATGCCATCTGTATATACCATTTTCCTCATCACATTCCAATATCTCGCTCACTCCGTATCCATCCTTCTTCTATACTTAGGCTGACCAAAGCCTAAGTATAGGGGGAACCGCCACCCACCTATATATACCCTCCTCATTCACGTACCCTGACCGCTTCATTTATTTTTCTTTTTTTTCTTTTCCGCTCTTCTTCTATACTTAGACTATTCACAGTCTAAGTATAGGGGGGCGATTTTTGTAAATCTTTTTCTTTTTCACTCTCTTACGCTTAGCCCGAGCTATGTCTTCTTTACGCTTCTTGTGCTCTGAGGACACAGCACTCGCTAAGTATAGGGGGGTCTGTATATATACTTTGTATATATTTTAGCCATACCTCGTACTTGCGCATAAGTATATATGTATTTACGGGGTGGGTTTTTCTTAAAAATTAAAAAAAAACAAAACAAAAAAATTGTGTTTTTCCACTAACACTGACTTTGCCCAAAATTTTTTGAAAAAATGGCTTCTTATTCATTCATTCATTCAAAAAAAAAAGAGAGAGAAAAGAAAAAAAAATTGTGTCTGCATTTCACACACTCGCATTTCATCTTGCATCACATTTACATATGTGAAAAGACTTTGGGTTCTGAACCGAGTTATGAGCCGAAACCGAGAGTGGTCTGGACTTGACCTTAATCCACCTAATTTTCAGAGGAACTTCACCGAGAAATAGGATTTTAGAGTCTTCAGGTCTTTGACTTAATTCTTTGAGTTCCACATGACAATGTACAGCGTTTGACTCTTAGTGTCTAACCTGGTCTCTTCATTCTGGGTACAACTCTGGAATAAGGAATTAATTTGTACTCTCGCACTATGCACTTAGCTCAACTCAAACATATGTTGGAAGACTGTGTGAGTTTCTTTTCTGGTAGCGTGGAAATCTAAAGACCGGAGTACGGGTTGAAATAAAGCTTCGGAAAAGGGATGGACGGCTGGGCACAATTTTTTCTAAGACCCCAAAAAATGTACGGAAACAAAAGATTCTATATCCGTAGGGGCACAACAAGATCCAAGCAGAACCACCAAAAATTCCAAATACAAAGAAGCAACTACCAAATAAAATCTGACCAAAAAGGTCCAAGCTTTCAGAAACCTGCAGATCTTGGTGGAGACTCGGCTACACTGGCCATCTTCACAAGGAGAGGTGACTACACTGGCCACCCTCCAGTTCTTTTCTCATTCTTCTATCTTCTCCCCCCAATTCGATTGTGAACACAGCGCGACAGACCTTAGAAGGAAATACCTGACTCCCCGAGGACGAGTTATTGGAGAGGAGGCTTGCGCGGTAGTCCGGCATTCTGGGTGGGAAGAGCTAAAATATTTCACACACAAGAGTCGGTTATTCAATGTTCAAAGAGTATACTTTGGGAAGATGATTGATCTAAGATGACTTCTGAGCCGAAACTGTAACAATGATGTGTAGAACTTGAGGGCTGTTGATTTTAAAATTCTAAGTCTCACAGAAGTTCCGACACACAAATAATCCAAAGGTTGAGTTTAGACTTACTTTCACCTTCAGCTCATGGTCTTGGTATGGAACCCAATCTCATTTCACCTCATGGCATTTCTTTTTATGCTCAGGGACGAGCATGGTTTAAGTATAGGGGGATGATGAATCTCATATTCATCACTCTAAATCTCATTTATTAAGCTCAAATCCCTTAAAATCAACAGCATTCTTGCATCTATTTTGCATAATTAGCATTCATGCATGTTTTCATAAGAATTGCATTTTAGCACAAAAATCTGCACAAAATAAGAAGCCAAAAATCCAAGCCAAATTGACCTGTAAATAAGCCTAACTTCCCAGATTTTTAACTCATTCATGCTAACTCTGAATGACTCAAAACCACTTCCACTGTGTACATATCACTAACAAGAATAAAAGAAAAATACAAAAAAATAACTAACCCAAATAAGTGGACCAAAAACCCAAACCCTAATTTCAGGATTTTCTGACTAAAAGCCACATATCTTCTCCATCCAGTGTCCGATTTAACCCTACTCACTTTTGAACTAATGTGCATTCAATTACCTTCAAAACAAGACCAAGTTCAAGTGAATCGGAGCTCGTATGTGAAAGTTGGGTTTTGGGCCTCTTTTGTACATTGTATGTTTCGCGGTTTTCTGACCTTTATTTTATGTATATATTTTCTTAATTAATAAAAATCCAAAAAAATTAGATTAAGGTGTCTTTATTTATCTCTGATTTTACCGTAATTTTTCCGGATTTTTATCATGTTTAAAAATGGCATAAAAATTATAAAACCCAAAAATCAAGGTATTCTATGTACATAGGATACCCCAAAAATTCACTTTTTACATTTGACCGATTTTGGTTTTGATGTCTTCATGAAAGTTGTAGATCTCATCGAGACGAGCAATTTTTGTGAAGAAACTTTTTCGATCCGAGGTCGTTTACTATTTTTTATCGATTTTACAAAGGTTTTTAATTTCGAATTTTCTGGTGCTGACACGTGGCAGCACCTGGTGCCGCCACGTGTCAGCCATTTTTGGACTTTATTTATATTAGTTTTTGTTAAAAAAAAAATTTAAAACCACGCACGTGCGAGGCACGTGCCTCCAGGGCACGTGCTCTGCACGTGCGCATTCCCTCTCCCTTTTGCGCCACGTGGTTCAATCACGGCCGTCCGATCTCGGCCGATCGGACGGCCGCTGTGCGTCTCCTTCCTCCGCCCTTCCCCTTTCCCAAATCAGCCGCGCCGCCCCCGCGATTTTCGCCGCGAATCTCGCTCCGATCGCCGGCGCCAATCGCATCTCCCAGATCTCGCCGCCTCCAATCAGATCCTCGATTCCAAATCCTATCCCCCGATCTCCCTCAATCCCACCGATCCCCTTCCATCTCCGGCCGACTCCCCATCCCTATATAACAACCTCCGCCGGCCCTCATACAACCCATCCGCCGAACATCATCCTTAGAACCTCCTCCGGTAGTGACAGGACCGGCGAAGCCCTCTCCATCGGCGTGATCCGAGGTCTTCAGACCTCGTTGCAGCTCCGCCCCGAGCGCCGCTGCTCGCTCCGGCCTCGCCAACGCCGTCGAGCCGACTCCCTTCAGGTATACCCTCTCTCCCTCTCTATCTCTCCCTCTCTCTCTTTCTATCTCGCCTTCTCCGCCCCACGCCGTCGACACCACCGCCTCCCCCCGCTCCGCCACCACGCCGGCTCCGCCTGACTTCACCGACGCCCCCCGGCCGTGTGTCGGCCACGACCGTCTTCGACGACCACCGAGCTCATCCGCCTTGCGCCATCAAGCATCGCCACCTCCGCCATCTTCTCCAACTGACGCCACCGAACCACGCCTCCGCCTCTCCAGCTTCGCCTCAGCCACGACATCAACTGCTCCGCCGCACAGCCCAGTTATCATCGTCATCAACTTCCAGCTGCTGCGAACTCCGACGTTCACCGGCAGCCCCGCTCTTCCTTCGACGCCACCGGCCCTATCGCGCGCCACCGCCGAGGCTCACAACCGCCGAGGCACCACCACCGCCCCCTCGCTGGTCATCGCCACCAGTCCTCCGCCACAGCCGCCGGGGGCTCGAAGCCCGAGGCCCCAGCACGCGCGAAGCGCGTGCGTGGGGAACTTCCCCAGCAAGCAACCCCAGGGGTCACGTGCTGCGCACGTGCCCCTTGGGCAAATTACAAGAAGCCCCCTGAAGGACCCTCTATTTGCATTCCAGTCCCCGCCGACCAGAGGCACGTGCGGTGCACGTGCCCTCTGGTGATTTTTGCAGAAGTATCCCCCTGGTTTTGGTAATTACACTTAAGTCCCCCACTGCAGTTTGCTTAATTTATTTATTTTATTTATATTGCAATCATACCCCTGTGTTCCCCCTTAGTTTCGAACCTTCTCTCTACATTATTTTATCAATCTAAAAATAGCATGATGTTCGTTAATTAATTCTCTACTGTTTGACATCTTGTGGGTATTTTTCTGATTGATGGTTAATTAATAAATAATTATTTTGTGGAAAGTTGCATATTTTACCCATTTCTTGCTCTGAAATTCGTAGTTAATTAACCGTTGATTTCAAAATTCCCCAAAAATCACATATCGTAGAGATTAATTTGATTAACATTGTGCCCAAAAATCATTGCATTTGCATGCATCATTTGCCCTGTAAAAATCAATTTGTGCATTTCAATGTTTGATTTTTAATAGGTATTGAACCCCACATTTTTGAGGTCTAGGATTTTTCTAAGATCTATTACCTAGTGATAGATCTTAGATAATTTTAGTTCTCGAAATAAGTAGGTTTAATATTTATTAAAATTAAATATTGAAAATTAATTTGTTTGCATTTAAAAATCCATAAAAAATTCATATTGCCTCCAAAAATTCCAAAAAAAGACCGCCTCGAAACCGAACACGAACTTTGATAGACTTAATTCTAGGTTGTTCCTTTGCCTCCTTGTGATCGACCTTGGGACTTGCCCAAGTAAAACAAACATAAAACCACGAGATTAAAAAAATTGAACATCATTTGTGGTATTTCTTGACCGTTTCCGATTGCCGCCTACAACGCACAACACGATAAAAACACATTATTAAAAGCAGCATTTACGGACACGTCAGATGCTGCAAGTGATGGCGAGGGTCGATGGGGGTTACGCGAGGGAGACGGAGTGAAGGGCTATGCGGGGGAACTGTTATGTCAACGGGAGAGGGTTGGAGGCGGTGGCCAACATTGGAAGGGGGAGAAGGGGGCGCGAGGTGGAGGACGTTACGCCAGGTAGAAGATGACGTAGCGGCCGTTGGATCACCCGGGGGTTGGCGTGAATGGATGATGGGGATCTGATCAAGCATATCAGATCCAATGGCTGATGAGGAGGTAGACATGTAGATCAGATGGCGGAGAGGCTCGATCCAAGGGTGGAAAGAGAAGGAGCGGCATGGAGTGCGCTTAGTCCTTGGATGAGAGGAGAATCGGGTGGTCTAGGGGAGAGCGGGAGTGAACGGTGAGGATCTGATTTGGGGGAAGATCAGACGGCTGAGGGCGAAGTGGGATTGAACAGAAGAGATGGGGGAGATCCAGCAGACTGGAGGGACACCGAGGGGCGGAAGAAGAGACGGGCCACGTGGGTGGACCAGAGGCGCTACGTGGCCCAATCAAAAAATCTGAAAATAGAAAAAGAGAGGAAAATAAAAAAGGAAATAGTTAGAGGCAAAACTAGGAAAAAGTCAAAACATGAAAGTTGTAGATCTCGATGAGATCTACAAGTTTCATGTTCGACAAAAAGCTAAAAGATGTCATTTGTACAAAAGTGAGTTTTGGGGGTATTTTTAAAGGGTTAAAAATACATGCTTTTTAGTTTGAGTTGTTTTTGTATTTTTTAGTTCTTTTAAGGGTTAGAAAATTATAGATAATTAATTATCCTGATTTTTATGGGTTTTTAATAATAAAATAATTATAAAGTAATTAAGTACACTAATTATAGGTTAATTATACATAATGTAATACAATATAATAATAAGGAATTATTGGTGATTTGTATTGGGTTCTTTAAGCTAGGGGATTAAAAATTGACTTTTAGCATGATGAATACGAGATTCATCAATAATAAAACTTATGCAAATAGACAAAACTTGTGCAATTAGCTTGAAGTTAGGTCTAGAGCAAGAAAGCTAGTGGACCAAGAACAAACTCAAGAATGAGGAGCTGAAGCTTAAGTAAAGGATTTAAGAAGATCAAAGGAGTTCATAGATAAGGAACTTCAACTCAAGCTCAATAACAAGACGAAGTCTTTTCTTTTATAGAGTCATGCATATTGTAATTATTTTAGATTATAAAAGACTCCAAGTATCATGCTTCTTGCATATCAAGATCTTTGACTTTGACCTTGACTTCCAGGTTAGTATGTCAAGTTGATCGATCAACCTTCCTACACTGATCAATCATTCATGATCGGCCAACAACCTTGCTTGATCTATCATTTTCCTGATTAGTCAATTTGTCTTGACTAAGCGATCATTTTTTATTGATTTATCGATCACACTTGATCGATCAATCCATGTTTTATGATCGAACTATTTTTGAATTATAGTCTAAATTATGATCGATCAACTTTAGTTACTGATCGATCAACTTCTAATTCTCGTCGATCGTATAAATATCATGATCGACCATTTTTTTATTTCAATAAGATTTTTGAAGGTGATTTCATTCCCGGATGATTCATAATGGTTACTTTTTCAAAACCAATGTGTACGAGAACTCTGGACTTATAAATATGACCCATACAACATTTTACAACATACGACAATGAAAATCATCTCCCATTCCCATTATTCTTCATTCTATACCCTTTGAAAGAAAGTTCTAAGAGCGACCTTCTACTATGCACTTCAATCAAATAGCTCTGGTGCTCGGTGATTCATCTTACGAGCTCACTCCTCGCTCTGTAAGATCATTTTAGTTCCACCTCATAATCTCCATTGTATATTTACTTTTATAGTGAAGTTATTAGGTTCTACTTAACAGAAATATAATTATAAGTTGACCACGTAAATAACTTGTTATATACTATGGAGTTGACTACATAATCAACTTAGGTTGAAATACAATTGGGTTACCCACGTAAGCAACTCAAGTTAGTGGAAAGACCCATGTAGAGCAGGTTTAAAGCTTGAGCAGGGAGACTCTAGTCATGGTTTTTACTTGCATGTTAAATACATGTGCACTTTTAGTTGATTGTTTATATTGTGATTAAAAGTGCTACATAATACTATGTTTGTTTTACATAATTGTGATTGCAACGATAAATATCATGCAGTTTGATCCACCTGCACCCATCAGCCAGTGTCTAAGAATCAATGATTGGTATTAGAGGCCTTGTTCGTGTAGAAGAAGTAACGCTTCCATTACACACATGGCCAACACATCGGGATCGCACACTGAAGGAAACTCAGTGACTCGTCGAGTTTTTTTTGATGGGACTAAACTGCACGATCTTAAAGAAGAAGATGTGTGTCTTCCTACAAATAAGTGACTTTGTAATTTGAAACATGATCCAAAAAAAGTTCCATTATGTCGAATAGAAAGAATTCGACTACACCGAAGTCAAGATGGATAAAATGACGCTAAATGCAAGAGCCATAAATGCCATCAATTGTGTCTTGTCCAATGAATAGTTTTAATGTTTCTCTCGCTTACCAATGAGATTTGAAGTTGCCTCACATCTATACATGAAAAACTCTAAGAGAAGAAGTAGACAATGTAAGCTCATAAACATCAAGCAATAGTGAAGATGATAAAAATGAGAATCACTCGTTGGGATAGTGGAGTACGACTCATTCGATTCAGATGATGAGGTAAATAACCCTTCTTATGACGATCTTTTTAACTCCTCTCAGGATCTTTTTTAGAGAAAAAACATGACGTTTAAAAAGGTTGATAAGAAACTAGTAGAGGATAAATCTCTTTGATTTGCTAAACGATTTAGATGTTGTGAAAAATAAAATGAATTGCTCAAAAAGGATCTTAGCAGTTTTAAAGAGAAAATTGTGTGCCGGTAAAAGAAATTTTTGTGCTTAAAAAAATTACTTCCATGCATGCTAATGTAAAAGGGAAAGAGAAAATAGAACATCGTGTTTCTAGCTCTAACTCTTTCCAGAAAAGAAGACAGATTTGAAAAAAAAGAAGGCACAATGATATCTAATCTTGAGGATCCAAAAAAAGAAAGCGTACCGGATCAAAAAATCAGGTAATCGAAGGCCAAGAAAAAAATAAGATGGAGAAGGCCACTGATGAATCTCGTATTCATCATGCTAAAAGTCATTAATTAAACCCATGGCTTAATCAAACCAATAAAATTCGCCAATAATTCCTCCTTTTTATACTGTATTATATTGTGTATAATTAACCCCGCTCCGACCCATCTCCTCCTCCACTTCACCGGAGAAGGATCTCCACAACCACCATCTCCCGACGCCCCACGGCCCCCATTCTCACCCACGCACTCGCTTCGGCTATCCATCTCACCCCCTGCAGGTCTTCAATGGACGGAATCCAGGCCCCGTCTACGATCTCGAGCTTCTACTCCGATGACTAAGCTCCTCCTCGCCATCCCAGACTTCGAAGGAGCTCTGCCTTGTCCCACGCGCTTCGCCAAGGGATCAACCATCCTCCTTGACCATCATGCGTCTCCTCGGAGCTCGATGGAGCTTTATATGGCTCGCCGGAGCCCCGCATCCTCCGGTAGCCAGCGGCAGAAGAAGAAGGCACAATTACTGTCCGATCATCTGGATCGAACGGCTTATATGATGGCACGTGGACGCCCAAGCCTCAATCTGAACCAGAAGCCTCGAGTTCATCGAACCTCGCCCCGAGCCTCTATGTGATGCCACGTGTTCCGAGCCAGTTGCGAGCCCCCAAGCCTAGGCCCCTCACGTGCACCCCATGTGACGGCCTGGGTAATTTGCATGAAAGACCCCAGATGTTTTGGATATTTACACTTTGGTCCCCAGACACGTGCCTCATGTGTGTGCCTGGGTAATTTATAGGGATGCCCTCGTCACTTCTAGAATTTGCAGAAAAGCTCCTGTACGCATGGAAAAATTACATCAGGGCCCAAGCGATATTTAGAAATTACATTTAGGTCCCTTCAGGACCTATTTGTAATATTCATCTTTTTATTTCTTGTATTTTTATTATATTTATACCCATGCATTGTTTTTTGCATAACTTGAGCATCATAGTTCCAATTTGCATGATTTTAGTGTCGTTTTGATCCTTGTTTCTTCATATATCTCCTGGCATGTCTAATTTTCTCATCTGATATAATTTTAAAAGAAGTGAATTTTAATGTTCGACGATGACCTTGCTTTACTTGTTCTTGCTCTGATTTGATGATTGGTCTTACGGTGGTGCTCGAAATAACCCTGACTTAAAACCATATTCTGTTGCTCAATTTAAGTGATTTTAGGTATTTTTGTAATCTTTTATTCTGCATATAATTAATCTTTGCATTTCTCTCTTGCCTCATTTTTATAATTGCATAAAAATCAACTAAAAATTTCATGCATCATTTTATTGCATTGTAATCTACATAGTGAACCCATCTGCATAAAGACCTTAGAATTAAGAAATGATTCACATATGCTCTAAACTGATCGAAATCCAATAAATAGATAGACTAGCCCGTGTCCCTGTGTTCGACCTTGGTAGACTTGCCAAGTAAAAATAATCCACAACATTCAAAAATTGTGGTTTTTGTTGAATCGAATTTGCCTCCTATACTACTACAATTATTGATTTCTTAAAGAGGCAAATTCCGCGATCATCAAATGGCACCGTTGCCGGAGACACGACTCGTCTTTATTTAATTAATTAAATTTTGATTTATTTTTGCGTTGAATATTTTCAGGATTCGCATGTCTTCCCTTCATGCATTATTTTACATCATTTCTGCTGATTTAATTCCTCTCTATTTTTAACATTTCTCTTTTGTGGCAGGCCCATGAAGATCAAGAACGGTTGATCTCCATGGAGGCGTGGAGTTGGGAGCTCCCGCTGAAGAGACCGCAAAAGATTTGGTAGAGATTTTAAGATTTTTAGCAGTCTGCCTGCGTTAGCATATTATAAAAAATGTTTTGCATGCGCAATTTTAACAGTCCTCATTAGAGGGCTTACATTCTGTAAAAAAAGGAAGAAGTAGATCACTGGATGATCTACCCCCCCCCCCACACACACACACTTGCACATATACATTCACCCTCTCTCCTCCTCTCTCTATATTTTCTCTCTCTCTCTCTCTCTCTTTGTATATTTCATACCCCCCCCCCTCCATCTGCCTCCGAGCATTATATAAAAATACAACACTCCCCTCCGCCCTTGTATCGTAGTGTAAATACTTATCCAAATACAGATCCCCTTAACTCATGACCTTACTTAGGCTATTTGTAGCCTAAGTATAGGGGGAAACCGTCTATTCATCCTTCCCTCATCTTGTCTTCTTGTACTTAGGTCAATTTTTGACCTAAGTATAGGGGGACCCACCTCCTCAGTTCTGCTATATCATCCTATATTTAACCAAGCCATGGCTTCATATCACTTGTGCTATGAGGACATAGCAAACTTTAAGTATGGGGGGTAGACTGTATATTATTGTATATTTACTTTAGCCATAGCTCGTTTTTTTAAACTTTTTGAAAACTGTTGTACATATGTATATAGTTTTTCTGGATGATAGTTGACATTTAAACTAGCCTGGAATCAAATTGGGAAATGTAGCTTGATTAAGATCTTAATCCACCTAATTTCTAAAAGGAACCTTATAGGGCTTAGGTTTAAGGCTTTTCAGGTCCATGGTGACTTAATTCTTTGAGTCCACTAGGCTATGATCATGTGTCATCTCAATGAGCCTACGTAGAGCACTTAACAACAACACATGACTCATATAGACAATGTCTTTACTTGGACATCAACACTTTGCACCGAGCTCTCTACGGATGAGGTGGTGAGGAGGCAGTCTTCCTTGACTTGGGGTAGCATATGAGGGTAGTATTTCTAGGCGGAACCTCTCTTCTTCTTTTAGTGAAGGAAGTGCGTCTCAACTTGGTCTGGTTACCATGAGGTCTAACGACGGGAGTTGTGGGTTGCAATAAAGCTTCAAAGGAGGGATAGTCTACTGGCTCAAGAGGAAAAACTCCTTGTATATATGCTGCACATGTATATGTTGTATAGATGCACTTGAAATCGGGCTTGGTTTTAGTATTTCCTGTGAACTGAGTTTTGTAAAAACCCTATAAAAATTATTTTCTTAAAACTGAGGGATTAATTTTTGTGAATAACCCTTTTTCAAAAAAAAAGTCCATAAAATTTTGAAAAATTAAGACTCTTCTTTGAATCAGACTCTGACTACTAGGATTAGTAGACACTTTCAGTGAGGGAACTTCGGTCTCCCTTAGCAGAGTGGGTGGTTTAGAGGACAATGTATATGGCTCCGTCCTCAAGGAACATGGGTCCGTCCAACGGCCCGTACTTACACCCATACTGCCTGAGAGTAGATACTTTTATTCATTTGAGCATGGGCCAGTCATTGTCTCTCCAACGAGTAATAAAAAAATTGAAAAATTAAAATCCATAAAAATTCTGCAAAAACAAAAATCGTACAAAACTAAGGAGTTGGTGTATTCCTAACACATTCACATTCACTCAAGGCTTGGGGATTATGAGGACACTTGATTTCTGAGATCTTGAGAGTCTGAGTTAACATGCCTTAGTCATTAGGGTTTTGAGCTTAATTATCTACGCTTCCCTGGTTTGAAAGATTTGAGCGCTATATTGCACTCTTCATCTCTACCTTCAAAAGAATATGATCGGCACAATCACTTTCACAACTGCATGATTGATGACATGAGTTGAGATATCATTTGAGGAACTAAGACTAGAGATTTAAGTTTAGACCCGATCTAATGATATTCAAGGATGGGATAAAGTTAATGAAGGCTTCAGAAAACCTGAGTGTCAGCAAAACCCTAGCCAGTATGTGAACATGATTCATATGCTATCTCTTTGATATCTACCTATGTGCCAGGGTTTGATGAAACTTAATTATAATTTTTTATCAGTGTGTGTCAACTTTTGGAAAAAACAGTGGAGCTAGCCAATAAAAGAAAACAAATGTCAAAGAAAAGCTCTAAATGCCAAAGTCAAATTACAAAAAGAGCTTCCACCAATGACAAGCGCTCCCAAACATTTTCAAAGTGTCCACTTGGACCAAGCGCTAATTAGGACCAAGGAGTCGGGCTGACACCATAAAAGGGCTCTGCATCGTAAGCGATACAAGTCTGGGTGTCGAAGGTATCTTAGATACTCAGAAAAGACACACCCTGGTGTACTCCCAGAAAAACAAGTGCAGACGACTCCAAATTCTCTTGACGGACACATTGATCAACAAAATAAAATACAAGTGTTGAGTCAAAAGGTACTCGAGAGACCCCTTGTTCCAATGTATAGGAGAGAAAAATAGACACAATCCTATGCCCTCCATCATCTGGCTGTCCATCTACATTTCAAGCATGATAAACTAATGAGATGGTTGACTAGAGCAAGAATGGACTTATTCCCTAGTATTGAGGATGAGGTCTAGAGGAGAGTCTTTGGGACTGGAACTTCGAGTGATGCCTCGACTCGACTCTCATGAAATGCAGTACACTTAATTTCATATCTTTATATTCTATGTACAAAAAGAGAGTTTGGTAATTAGAGAAGTTGGATTCCTTTTGACTAAGGCTTGGATAAGCCTAGAATTTTAGGATCACTCAAATAAGGGTCTTCGAAAAGATTGAGCTTTGAAATCCTCACTTGCACTGTCAGGAATGTATCTGACTCCTTCATTCTTTAGATGCTCAAGGACGAGCATGGTTTAAGTAGAGGGGTAAGATGAATCTCATATTCATCATGCTAAAAGTCATTAACTAAACCCCTGGCTTAATCAAACCAATAAAATTCAACAATAATTCCTCCTTTTTATACTGTATTATATTGTATATAATTAAACATAATTATTTGTATTTATTCACTATTAGTTGCCTTGTAATTATTTTATTATCAAAAACCCCTAAAAATTAGGCAGATAAATTATCCATAACTTCAATAACCCTGAAAAATACTAAAAATACAAAAACAACTCAAAAGATAAAAATTGGTGTTTTTAACCCCTTAAAAATACTCCAAAAAATATTTTTTGTACAAATGATCTCTTTTGGCTTTTTGTCCAACATAAAACTAGTAGATGTCATTGAGACGAACAACTTTCATGTTTTGACTTTTTTCTAATTTTGCTTCTAACTTTTTCTTTTGTATTTTTCTTTGTATTTACATTTCTGAATTTTCTGGAGCAGCCACGTGGCGCTCTCTGGAGCCACCACGCGGCCGCTCCTCCTTCCTCCACCTGTCACCACTTCTAAATATAAGATCTCCTTCTATCCGCCTCGATCTCATCCATCCATCTCCGCTTCACCCTCAGTAGTTCGATCCTCTTTCTGATCAAATCTCAACCGCCCCCTAGCGCCTTAACCACGGTCGCCCGATTCACCTCTTATCCTACGGCTCCCCGCGTGCCACGTCGTCCCTTTCCCAGAGTCGCTCGATCGCTCCTCATCATACGCCTCTCCTTCCTCCACGTCACCCCTTCGCCCCTCACCCTTGGATGGAAGCCAGCTCTTCATCATAACCGCTCTTTAGCGCCTCGCCTTCAACCGTCGATCAGATCCTCGGATCTGATCTAACCTTCCGCCCTCACTCCCATCCCAGCCGTTGGATCTAAGG
Source organism: Ottelia alismoides (assembly GCA_037367405.1). NCBI lineage: Eukaryota > Viridiplantae > Streptophyta > Magnoliopsida > Alismatales > Hydrocharitaceae > Ottelia > Ottelia alismoides. The sequence continues at coordinate 593,880 of JAZKJV010000184.1, read as the reverse complement.
ATCCAACGGCCCACCAGTCGTCTTCCTCCTCCATAACCCCCCCCCCCCCTTCTTCAGACGTTACGCCACCCGCTGCCCCTTTCTATTTTTACACCCGTCTCCGATTATCCCTTCCTCTCGTAACGCCACCGTCATTTCAACCATTCATCCACCATCTTCGCGCACCTCATGACGACACCACCTTATCACTCCATGCCCTCTTCCATGCCCTTCAAACCTTCACCTGAAATCGTCACCTCTGCTTATAAAATACTTCCCCTGTCGCACATCCAATCCATCCACCACTTCACGGGGCTCCGCCCTAGCCTCCTCTGCCCTCCGGTGATAGCGGAGGGTGGCCTTGTCGAGGCGACGATGGTCCCCAGGTGCGATCCATGGTCCGTTAACCATGCTGCGGGCGCCACCGTGCTCCGCCGAGCACCGAGGAAAGGTCAACCTCGTTGTGCGAAGACCCCGAGCTTCAACCGAAGCCCATCCCACGCCACCTCCTCTGCCGGTTTCGCTCCGACCTCCGGGTCATCTCCTCAACATTTTCTTTACTTCTTCTCCTAATTATCGAATCACCTCCATTCACTCCTACCCTCTGCTGATCATCATACCATCTCCGCAAGTTCACCCTCATCCTCGCCAACCACCCTTCTCTTCCCCAGAACCTTCTCCGCTCCGACCCATCTCCTCCTCCACTTCACCGGAGAAGGTGCTCCACAGCCACCATCTCTTGACGCCCCACGGCCCCCATTCTCACCCACGCACTCGCTTCGACTATCCATCTCACACCTGCAGGTCTTCAATGGACGGAACCCAGGCCCCCTCTCCGATCTCGAACTTCTACTCCGACGACTAAGCTCCTCCTCGCCATCCCAGACTTCGAAGGAGCTCCGCTTTGTCCCCATGTGCTTCGCCAAGGGATCAACCATCCTCCTCGACCATCAAGTGTCCCCTCGGAGCTCGGTGGAGCTTTATATGGCTCGCCGGAGCCCCTCCTCCTCCGGTAGACAGCGGCGGAAGAAGAAGGCATAGTTACCGTCCGATCATCTGGATCGGACGGCTTCGATGATGACACGTGGATGCCCAAGCCTTAATCAGAACCAGAAGCCTTGGGTTCATCGAACCTCGCCCCGAGCCTCTATGTGCTGACACGTGTTCCAAGCCAGTTGCGAGCCCCGAGCCTAGGCCCCTCACGTACACTCTACGTGACGGCATGGTTTATTTGCATGAAAGACCTCGGATGTTTTGGGTATTTACACTTTGGTCCCCAGGCACGTGCCTCACGTGTGTGTGTGCATGGGTAATTTACAGGGTTGCCCTCACAGCTTCTGGAATTTGCAGAAAAGCCCTTGCACACATGGAAAAATTACAGCAGGGCCCATGTAGCTTTTAAAATTTACATTTAAGTCCCTCCAAGGACCTATTTGTAATATTTGTCTTTTTTATTTCTTGTATTTTTATTACATTTATGCTCCTGTATTGTTTTTAGCATGACTTGAGCATCGTAGTTCCAATTCGCATGATTTTAGTGTCATTTTGATCCTTGTTTCTTCATCTATCTCATGGCATGTCTAATTTTCTCATCTGATATAATTTTAAAAGAAGTGATTTTTAATGTTAGTTGATGACCTTGCTTTACTTGTTCTTGCTCTGATTTGATGACTGATCTTACTGTGGTGCTCAAAATAACCCTGACTTCAAACCATATTCTGTTGCTCAATTTAAGTGATCTTTTTGGATATTTTTGTAATCTTTTATTCTTCATATAATTAATCTTTATATTTCTCTCTCTCCTCATTTTATATTTACATAAAAATCAACTAAAAATTTCATGCATCATTTTATTGCATTGTAATATGCATAGTGCACCATGCATCTGCATAAAGACCTTAGAATTAAGAAATAATTCACGTATGCTCTAAACTGATCGAAATCTAATAAATAGATAGAGTGGCTTGTGTCCCTATGTTCGACCTTGGTAGACTTGCCAAGTAAAAATAATCCACAACATTCAAAGATTGTGATTTTTGCCGAAGCGAATTTGTCTCTTATACTACTACAATTATCGATTCTTAAAGAGGTAAATTCCGCGATCATCAGCCACATAAACATCCAAGATGGATCTCGTAAAGGTCAGATGACTACTAGATGCATAATCATGGATGGATGCCACTACCATGGAGAAGCTATCAAGATTGGATAAGTCCACCACTAAGAACCCTAGGCTACTTCTACTTTTTTTATTAAGTTAATCATGTATATCATGCATTTGACAGTGAGCCATCGAGTCTTATCATTAAGGGGAACCTTTAAACGAAGTTTGAGGAGGAGCTCTAAATTAGGGGAAGATAAGGATAAAAAGAATGTTTTCAAAGGGGGCATTATTATCTCTTTAAGAAATGATTGTTATCACTTAATAATTTGCTTTATTCTACAAGTGGTTTCAATCTTTCGATATATTTTTTATTATATAAAAAAGGAGATAAAAAGTGTTTATAAAATTATATAAAGTTTTATTGAGGGAGAATATCTTTGAATGGTCTCACATACACATGTTTTCACAGACACTTCAAAATATCATATCATCATCAAGATGGGGAGCTTGTTATTTTATGCATGAGCATGCATATTTTGATGATAAAAAACATGTGCATATAGACAAAACTTGTATAGTTAGATTAAGGCCATGTCAAGAGAAGGAAAGTTATTAGATCAAGAACAGACTCAAGCCCGAGGAACTCAAACTTAAGTGAAGAAGGAGCTAAGAAACTTTAGCTTATGTTGAAGGAAGGATCTGAAGCTCAAGAAGAAGATGAAATCTTTTCTTTTATAGAGCCATGCATATTGTAATTGTCTTATAATATAAAGACCTCAAGTATTATGCATCTTACATATTAAGATCTTTGACTTTGACATTAACTTGTAGGCCAACATGTCAAGTTGATCTATCAACCTTCCTACATCGGTCGATCGTTGCTTGCATCCTCGCTCCTTTGATCCGATTATTCGATGCTTCGGTCGTCGTTCACCTGCTTTGATCTAGTTGTAACTCCATATTAACCCAACTCCTCCGACCGTATCAAAACCCAAATGCCATACACATTCAATCTCCAACCCTCACATGATCTCCACCCAACTACCCACCTCCAATGAACTCGTGAAGTTAACTCCCCCTCCCACGATAAGGGGTTGATCTACCACAGGGATATAGCCATCGAACTCTTGAGGTTGAGTGCTGGAGATTTGACGGAGGTTGGTTGATGGTAGGTTTACAACTCCAGGTGTTTTGGGAGTGATATGCAGGTCCTTGATTAAATTTGCGCTAGTCAGAGGAAGACAACAAGGGGAGGAACTGGGGGAGGGATTTGGATAATTATATCCCTTTTAACCACATCATACTTTCAATTAACCATGGTTTAGTTCATATCATTAATGGCCAAACTAACAAAAAGGAACAAATGATATCGGTGCAAGAAGTCAGGGGAACAACCGATATTCCAAAAAATGAGGGGTATAATTGATATTACAGAAGTTAAGAAGGGCACATGTGATAAATTCCCTTTATTTAATTGTAATACGATTGGATTTTCTGCATAAGTAACTCGGATTAGCAGAAAGACTCGTATGCGTCAGATTGAAAGCCTGAGTCGGAAGACTCTAGTCGTAGTTTTTTCTAAAAGGGTTTCCACATTCTATACATGCGCAGTTGTTGTTGATTGTTTATATTGTGATTAAAAGTGACATGCAACAATGTGTTTGTTTTAGATAATTGTAATTGTAGCGACCCATGTCAAATGGTCTGATCCACATGCATCCCGTAAACCGGTGCCCGGGAACCAATAGTAATTCTATAAAAACATATACTTCTTTAAATATTACTCTTAATAATGTTAACTCGGAATAAAAAGTTCGACAAGTATAACATTTAGAAACTTTACAACTTTTGTAATACTTCCTAACTCAAGGAGGAGGTTATTTTTTTAACTAAATAACAAAATGATTTTCTATTGAAATTATTTCGAGATTCGTTGATATATCGTATACATAGATGAGGGGAATCTTCTTTATCCAAGACAAAACTTTTCCTACTTTCATCTAAATATAAATTGTGGGCATTATATATATATATATGAGAAAAGGGAGCCTACACCCAAGGGTGTAGGTAACTACCTACACCCGACTCATTTTTCATAGATTTTTGATTTTTTTGAAATGAAATCTTGGGGGAATTAGATCACTATATACCACCATGGTGTCATTCAAAAGTCAACTTAATTCGAGACTCCTATCATCTTCATCAAGACTATCAAATTTTAACGGTCTCAGAATTACTGAAATTGACCCCTTCTAGATGAATGTGTTAGGAATGTTTGTTTTGCATGAAACTTGAAACACATATTCCTCTCAATATATTAAGAAAATCCCCCTAAGGTTTCATTCAAAAAAAACTCAAAAATCATGCAAAAAAGGTCGGGTATAGGTAGTTACCTATACCCTGGGCTTAGGCTCCCAGCTCCCTATATATATATATAGGAAATTTATCCAGAGGGCACTGTGCCGATTTGGGTCGTGGTGAGCCTCTAATTCCAACCGTCAGATTTGTATCTCTCAATCCCTTAAAAATAGGAACCATAACCAAAATGGAAAGAGAAGCTAATTGGAAATATTAAGCAATTCTTAAATTAGTATACGTTTATGGAAACGTGTGTTGATAGATCAACGAGAGGCGGTTGATCTCACATTTTTCGATCTAGCGATTTGCAAAGTGAGGCGATGAATCATGTAAAGAGAGGCGATCGTTTTTTATCTAATGCAAGGTATTGTATTTCGATTAGATTTTTATTTTTCGCATTTTGATTTGAATCTTATAATATGTAGAAAGAATTTTTTTTGGATATTTTGATTTGAATCTGACTGATTATAGACCATATTTTGATTTTTTTATGTTTCTGGATCATGAGTTGATACACGATTTGTAGTCCATTGAATCTGATTTGAATCTGATTGAATTTGATACACGATTTGTAGTCCATTGAATCTGATTTGAATTTGATACACGATTTGAATCGTATTTTTATGACTGATTTGAATCTGATTGAATTTGATACACGATTTGTAGTCTATTGAATCTTTTCGAAGGTATTTTGATTTCATACAATAAAAAGTTACTGATGTATTTAAGTAATTTACTTACAAGATATATTTATGTTACTAATGCTAACACACTTATTACTTTTAATGTGTTACTTTGAAAATATACCGAGTTACTGATGTATTTAAGTAATTTACTTATAAGATATTTTATGTTACTAATGATAACACAATTGTTACTTTTAATGTTTTACTTTGAATATATACTGAGTTAATGATATATCTACTTATTTTACTTATAAGATATTTTATGTTACTACTACTATCAAAATTGTTACTTTTAATGTGTTACTTTGAAGATATACTGACTATAATGCTGAGTTACTAACAATTCATTACAAGTTACTTGTCAATAATCAAACGTTACTAACATTTCATTACAAGTTACTTGTCATTGAATGATTCTTACTGAAGCGAGTATATTGCTGAGTTACTAACAATCATTACAAGTTACTTGTCATATAATAAATGTTACTAACAATTCATTACAAGTTACTTGTCATTCAATGATTCTTACTGAAGTGAGTATATTGCTGAATTACTTTTCTTTATACAATTCTTACTATTCACGGATATAAATTAACTTATTGTTTCTTGCAGAACAATGCACAATTTGGTGTCTTGAAGAAGCTGTTGTTATGCCGAGGAGCGAGAGCAAAACAACATCATCTAAATGAACTAGAAGACAGTTGACATTTGGATGTTCACCATATAACTATAATTAAGTAATTTATGTGTGACTTTCGGTAACACTTGACGTATTACAAGTAATTAAATAGGCTACATAAGTAAAGAATGTGTGTTTCGATAGTAATTCAAAACAAAGAATAAAACAAGTACGATACATAGAAGCATCAGTAACATATAATAAATTGTAGGTAAAAGAAGGTAATGGAATAAGTAAGTTGGAATAAGTATAAAAAATCACGTAACCAGTAACTTATGTATTGCTATCAGTAACAGTCGATACATTATAATAATTAAAAATGTTATATAAGTAAATAAGAGGTGCTTCAGTAAGACTCAAATTATTAAGTAACTATAACATTAGTAACAATCAAAATGACTTCAGTAAAATGTACATTTGTAATCAGTACTTATTGTATGGACATTTGTAATTCACATACTTAATTACTGATCCCACAACAATAGTTACTTGAGAACTGAATATGTATTACTTGAGTAACATGAATGAATTACTGATCTCTGTACAATGTAATATTACAGATGTAAAATAACTATAGATTCAGTAACAATCATAATGCGTTCAGTAATATGTATATTTGTAATAGGTAATTATTGTATGGACATTAGTAATTGACGTAATCAATAATTATAATCAGTAATTTATCTTTCTTAATCCAAACGTGGAATGATCATTCCATAAATAGAATATATGCCGACAATAATTTAAATGCGTATTTTTTATCTTACTAAAACCGACCACCTATTTTTAAGGAAATGATTTAATTCGAATTCTTATTATGTTAATAATGCATGCACATTATTATTGCCAAAACCGTCCCCTTCCAAATAGAACCGACACATACACGTGGCGAGCCCACGTTTGGTGCTCACCACGACCCAAATCGGCACAGTGCCCTCTGGATAAGCCCTCTATATATATCGAACGTTCTAGTTTCCATCCGTACAACAACCTGACAAGTTAGGAAAATCTCAAAAATCATTTATTATCCATAACAAACCCGCTTTCATTTGAAACATTTTTGTCTTCTCAGAATTAATAGTTGAAATAATTAATCCTACAATCAAGGTTTTAAAAATCGAATGGGCATCAAATCGGACATGTATCGGTTTTTGGTTTTCATGATCAGACTAATGGTCGTTGATGACATCAGTAGTTCATAAAAATTCGAAAAGACCAGACCACTGTATTATTAGTTTGATTTGTATGGTTAAACCAGACCGAATCGAATTAGATCGATATATTATATAAATAAATATAAATAATGTTACATCATTGATTGACCACTAAACGATTGTTTTAATAATGCTTCATTGCAATACATTGGCTTAGTTATTTATCAGAACCATGTTGAATATATCTTTATGAGGGGAATGTGGTATAATTTATCGTGGATAAATCCAGGGTCAAACACAAGGACACGAGCAATTAATTGAGTTACCTTAGGTATTAACTATTTAATTAAGTGACTTGTAAGTGAATTTAGCTCAAGAAAATGTAAATTATGCATGCATGATTTTTTATTTGATTGTCTATGCAAATAAATAAGATGACATGATAATACAAATGCACACAAAATGATGTACACATAAACACACACAATAATGCTCCTGATTTATTGGCCCAATTGACCAATTAAGAATAAATTATTCAAGTGATAGATCATATCAACAAGCTCCTAGTTGTTACTTAAATCAATATGTAACTTCTTAAGCATAAAAAATGATCAACAACTTAATAATACTTCAAATAACTATCTAATCAGAAATAACCATCTTATAATTATTTCAAACCTTTCTAATCAGATTAAAATGATGCAAGGCTAATCAAGGTGTTTAAACGAGCAACGGATGAAATGGAGATCATCTTTTAAACACAATAACAATGCTAGATAGATGACTTCAACTCTTTGAATTTTAATGCACGATAAAAGAGACACTTTAGATAATAAACACATCACATCAAAGAGAAACAAAAGATCTTTAGAAAGGGACCAATTTCATTGAATTTGGACTTCTGGATCTCAAGTTATTCAACAATCAATACATGGACCTTTTTGCAATAAAAACTTATTTTAAAACTCACAAAACTATCATAAAATGGTCCAAATAAGGATACAAAAGCAAACAAAAAAGTCACAAAGGATAAATACATAAAATATACACGTAGATGGCTTATAAGTAATTAGGAAGTCCCAGCAGGATTTTTCTGCAAATTCTTCAGCAGCACGTGAGGCAGGCGCATGACTGGAGGTTTGGGAGGCGCTTGAGGCTCGGTGATACGTGGCGTGACCTGACGCTTCAGATGTCAGCTCGTGCGCTCCAACGATGGGGCTTGAAACTGCTGCTTCGGGTCTTAATCAAGGACGTTGGATTAGATCAAAGGTATTAATCGAACAACTACTACTAATTTAGATCTTCGTCTTCCTCCTCCGCTTGCGGTTGCGAAGACAGTGCTCCAACGATGTGTTGTCGGCACCTTCGTGCTGCTCCACTCAACCTGGTGGTCGTGAAATGATGAGCAATGGCTGGTGAAGATGAGACCCCAAGGATAAAGAATCACGTCCTAAGGACTCCAAATGATGAGAGCTCATCAAAGGCATAGATCCTCAAGTTGGCTCCGAGTAATGTATGACCATTGAAGCAATTAAGACCTGGAAATTTAGAGATACAAAACCACAACACACATGACTCTACTGGAGATGGGATAGATGAAAATCGAGGTTGTAAAGAGAAAACCTAATTGGGTTCTTCACTTGAGCAAAGCGAATGAAAATATTATGCGAGGTAAGAAATACATATCATGGCTTGAGAAGCCCACTATCATGCATGCATTGAGGTTGAATCGCGAAGATATGGGTGTTGATCCGATCGATGTAATGATGTATGATCAAGTGTGATCAAATGGGAAAATGACAAAGAAACAATGGTTTATAATACTTTCCTAGATTTGGAATGTGATGAAGATGGAGTCCGGTTGATTCTTGGCCGAAGAAGCTTAAGAGCTTCTCAGATCTCAGTGGCTATATGAGGAAGCTCGAGAAGCACCCGGATATGGTCTCCAATACAGAAAATTTTCGTGGACCTTACCGGACCCAAATTGTCATCTCATGTCTCTCTCAAGCTCTCACTATCACCGAAGGAAGGGAAGATGCTTGGGGATAGGTCGCACAATGAGCAGATAATAGTTATAGAGGTCAGGGATGGGTTTTTGATGGAGAAGGATCAGTGGTTGGGGTGGTTCAAGGAGGTGGTTTCAATCACCTCCATGAGAGGCACGCGAGTAGGATAATCTAGTGTGGATGAAGACATGAAGGGCTAGAGGTTGGTGGTATCAGTTGTTCGGGACGTTGGCTGGAGAGGCTAGAGAAATTGGGAGGAAGTGGGGAGTTTATGACTGGTGTAACTTCAAGGAGGTGGAAGGCGGAGGTTAAATATGAACATGTACCTTTAGATCTGGAGATCCAACGACCAAGGCTGACACGTGAGTGGTTGATCCTGATATGTTTGATTAAAGCCGATCTAGCGGGTAGGAATGAAGCGCTCCTGATAAAATAGCGGTCGTCTAATCAAGAAGATCAGATGGCTGAAATGAGGAGTAGGTTGGTACAAAGAGCCGACTACATGGCTCACTGAGAGCGAGCCACGTGGCCCAATCAGGAAATTATAAAAGAGAAAACCAATGTAAAAACCAAAATGAATAATTAAAGAAATAATTAGAAAAAATATTCAACATGAAAGTTGTTGATCTTTACAAAATCTACAACTTTCATGTATAACTTGAAAGCAAAAAAAGTAAGCTATACAATTAAAATATTTTTGTAAGTATTTTATAGGTCGCCTCATTCTGAGTAGACTCTTGGAAAGGGAACTAATCTGTACTCTACACTGCGCACTTAGCTCATCTCAAACGAGGCGTTGGAAGACTGTGTGTCTTTTTCTATGGTAGTTTGACCGGAGTAACGGGTTGAAATAAAGCTTCGGATGAGGGATGGATTGCTAGCACAATTTTTCTAAGACCTCAAAATATGGGCGGAATAGAAGATTCCATATTCGTCGAGGCGCAAAAGATCAATGTAGAGCAACCATAATTCCTACAAGAAAAACCAATTCTTAAAGAACATCATTTGATCACAATGGTCCAAGCTTCAGAAAGCCAGTAAATATTGCTAGAGTCTTGGCTACACTAGCCAAGCTTCACAGAGATGAGACTACACTAGTCACATTCCAGTTCTTTTCCCCTTCTAGACTTCTCCCTCTATATCCATTGTGAACTAGCACGTAGCTGAATTTAGAAGGAAGTACCGGACTCCCCAAGGACGAGTTACCGGAGGAGGAGATTGCATGATAGTTCAACATCTTATATGGGTAGAGCTAACACCCCTCACACACAAGAAACAATTATTCAATGTTCACTTTGGGAGGAGGTTGATGTAAGATGACTTCTGAGTCGGACATTGATTATGACTTGTACAACTTAGTGATTGTTGTTTTTAAAACCCTAATTATCACGAGGAGTTTCATCACATTATTAATGTAGAGGTTGAGTCAAGCTTTATTTTCACCTTTTATTCATGACTTGGTTTGGAATCCAATCTCATTTCACTCATGCATTCATTTCTGTTGCTCGAGGATGATCAGGGTTTAAGCACAGAGGGTCGATGAATATGTGATTCATCACTTTAAAAGATGATAATAGAGCTCTATTCATTTAATCATTTAAATTGCATTATTCTCATTCATGCATATGTAAATAATATCCATATTTAAGCATTCATAATTGCATTAATAAGAAGCCAAATTGTGTGTATATTATCACATATATGTTAACACAACTTCTCCTTTTTTTTATCATTTTATACTAACCCAGATGCAATAAAATCAACTCCATTGTGTATATATTACTAACATTAATAAAGGAAAAATACTAGAAAAATACTAACTTGTATATTGACAAATAAAATCAAACCCTAATTTTGAGATAAAAAGCTACACAGTCATATCTCTCTCATATATAGTTTTCCTACGAACCCCTACTCACTTTTGAATTAATCTACAATCAATTATCTGCAATCCAAGACTAAATTCAAAAGAATCAGAGTTCATAAGTGAAACTTGGGTTTTGGGACCTCATATTGTATATTTTGTCTGACTTTAACCTTATTATTTTATTTATTTCCTATTTATTTTCTTTGATTTATGTTTTAATAGTGTATAAAAATTCAAATAAAAAATAACCCAGAAATCAAAGAAAATGAATCACCCTCACAATATATCGTGTCTGTAAGTAGTCTATTTCTTTATTTTCTTAATTATTCAAAATCTAAAAATAATATGATGTAAATATCTCTTTTATATTTTATTTGATTTTTTTGAAAATTTCCTAATTCAAAAATTATAAAAATGCAAAAACCTAAAAATACATGCATTCTATGTACATAGAAAACCACCAAAAATATACTTTGTACAGATGACTTATTTTGATTTTGATTCCTTCATGAAAATTGCAGGGCTCATCAAGACGAACAACTTTCATGAAGAGCATTTTTAATCGATAATGTCCGCTAATTTAGTTGGGTTTTTCTTTTAATTTCTTCTATGAATTTTTGTGGAAGCGACATGTGGCCGCTTCAGGAGCCGCCACATGGCCCCCACTTGATTTCACTTGGCCACCCTCCATCTTGGGTCATTGGATGAAGGGTGCTTAATACAGTGGCCCAGATCTTTTTGTATTTATTTATCTTTTTATTTATTTTTTTCTTTTCTTTAATTTTATTTTTATCTAATTCTTCCTCTACATGTCTTGCTCTCGGTCGTTTGATCTCGACTGATCGAACTACCGAGGCTCCTTTCCCCTTCCTCTGTATTTCCCAACCGTCACCCCACTGCATTTCTTCCGCCGCTCGAGTTGTGCCCTCCGCTTCTTCCTCTCACCACGCCATCACATACTCTCTTGCTCCTCCTCTCCTCCATGTCACACTCACCTCTGCCTCTCCCTCCAAGACTTAATCGCCTCACCATAAAAGCCCTCACCATCACCACAACTACCTTCATCCGCTAATAGGAGCAAGCTCTGGCCCTTAGTGACAACAAGGCCCAACCTTCGATAAATGACCTCCGGTGCGATCCGAAGGCTGCGACCTTCGTTGTAGCTCCATCTTGAGTTGCGCAAGTTTCGTTGTAAGCCGGTAGCTTGGAGCGACAATCAATTAAGATTCTTCGACCTTCCAACTCACAAACACCCAACACCACATTTCAAGTATAATCCTTCTTCCCTCTTTCTTCTCTTTTTTTGTTTGCCTTTATTACCGTGGTTCTCTTTCGCATGATATTTTTTCTTCTTCCCCAAGTTCTTCCCAATCTCTTCTAGAACTGTAACCCAATCGACAACCACCATTGCCGCCTCCTTTACCCCTCCATCTTCTATTCTATCTCATCAAGATCTCCATCACCTCCGAGCAGACCATTGATCAGAGGTCCAGCTCCTCATCCTTAACACCCAAGAGGGGCATCATTCACCTTGATTCCCCTCACATTCTTTCTTCTCCTCCATATCGCTCATCTGATTGGCTCCAATCTCTTGCGCCGCTCACGAAGCCCCTTCCATCCCTTCGCGGAACCAACTTCCTGGATGAGCTTCCATAATCGAGCTCCACCTCCATTATTCATTGAAGACCCAATTTGCAGGGATCTCCTCATCATCGCACATCATATATTCAATAAATTAGAGCCGTCCTCCTCAATCGCACAACTGATGGAGGTCGAGAACACCCACCGCACACATGAAGATCCACCGTCCACTCATTCGCATCATCACCGGCCATCAACCCCGCAGCAGAGCCCTCTCGTCGCCAGTTTCCTTCAGTTTGATCGTACCTTTTGTCATGTGTTGACGCATGTGGTGATTCTCACCATCAACTACCATCTCCAAGGACCCCTCTCCATCATCGATCAAACTCTCTGACTCCTGAAGATGTCACGTGCCCTCCACATGCTATGTTATCCGAGCCACCAGCCTCATTTAATCCGAACCAAGCCACTTCACGTGTGCATCATGTCCTGTGTAGGTATTTTACATTCGTACCCTCTAAACCCCTGGAAATTGCATCTGAGTCCCTGCCAACTGGACACACACGTAACGCACGAGCCTGCCTGGAGAAAGTACAAGAAGACCCCTACGTGGTTTGGTGATTAAAGAAGTACCATATGTTACTTTCTTCTGAATTTATTTTATTTTATGGCAGAAAGACCCATGTCTTTGTACTTCTATTTGAACCTTCATTTGGCATCCATTTTTATTACAAAAATGTATTTTGTTTGTTAATTAATTCTATATTTTGTGGAGATTTATTGACATTTTTGTGAGTTTTGAATGATTCATTAAAATTACTTAAGTGTGAAAATTGTAAACTTTACCCATCCGAGCTTCTGAAATTTGTATACAATTATTCCTAGCTCAAAAAAAATCACCAAATATTAATGTGGGTAGGAGTAATTAGTCTTTGACATGTGCTCAAAAATCACATCAGTTGCATTTGTAGATTCCTAGAAAATAATTTATTTAGTGACTGAAGTAAATGATTTTTAATTATATGTAAACTTGGTATTTTTAGGATTTAATATTTTTTCTAGATGTCTATTATTTAGATACATCTAGGATAATTTTAACTTTGGGAAATTTTTAGGTTTGCTAATTATTAAAATTTATTTATTATACAACACACTGCCCACATATTTAATTCACAAAAAAATATTTTTGCACCAAAAAATATAGTAGGTCAATTTCATCATATTTAACCTTATGTTCGAATTTCATTATTTTTGCAATCCATTTGCATGAAGTTTTGCATAAAACCCCAGAAAAAGATCAATTTTTCATGCATGCATATTATGTCTTAAAAATACAAAAAAATGTTATGGATTGATCAATGCATAAAGAAATATATCCTTATGAAATTTTGAGCTAATTTGATATATAAATTTGATTTTTTTTACTTTAGGCCAATTAGGCCCTTGAACTTGGCCACAATTTGCATTTCAAAAATTAATTACGTGAAAAATATAAAAAATCCTCCTCGAAAACCTAACAGCTAAATGACGTGAAAATTAGCCTAAGGAGGCAGTTGCCTTCCTGTGATCGACCTTGAACTTACCCAAGTAAAATAAAAATTGATCGCTCGTGTATTAATTGATTAATTGAATTAAGCAGTTTTTGATCAATCCGTAAATAGGCGACTACATCAATTCGACAATATTAGCGAGGGTTTTTACAAGTTCTTCAACAAGGATGGACAAAGGTTGTAGCCTTACTGGTGTGGGTCTTCTGCTAAAGCTCTATGGATGGAGGATGTCCATATTCTTCTTCGTTGGGTTCAACCCATGGTGGAGGATGATCTGATCTTATGGATGAGCACAAGATCTGACTGGACCTCCTTGAGAATAATTGCATCTTAGAAGGTTCGTGGAGTGGAACTCGTATGTTGTGAAGGTTCAATCTCTGTTGCTGAAATTTCGGTCGAAACGGTCTTGAAGGTTGAGGGTTACCGTCTCTTCTACGGATGGTTTCAGCAAGGGAAATTGGAGCAGCTCGATCTTGAAGGAGGAAGGAGGTCCGAAGATGGTTTACGAATGGGGAAAAGTAGAGGGAAAGGGGATGTGAGGAGGGCAGTGAGGGTGGAAGAGAGAAGGATGCCATCTTTTGTAAATTTACTAAACAAAGAAGGCAATGTGCAACTCTTTTTAACGGAATCCTGCTAAATTTAACATGTAAATGGACAAGAGTTAACCACATGATCTGTGGAGTGAGAGTTATCAAGTTTCCGGGATTAAAGGGATAATAATGATCTTTACAAGATTGAGGAGGTAATTTTCAAAGAATCTAGGGTTTGCAAAGTAAAAATCCAAAGATTCTAAAAGTTTGCATTTTATTAAATTATCAGAAATTATTTTTGTCATAAAATGAAAGGTTGAACCGTTGGTTTAGTTCAATTGGTTCAATCAATTTTAAGCGCTCCAACCAGATTTTGACTAGTTTTTATTTTCCAAATAAAGACAAGGTGGTTGGACTATTTTTCTTCCAATTTTTGATTTAACCGATTTAACCACCAGTTTTGTTTGGTTTTTAAAACCTTGACTAAAATAACTTTAACTTCTCAATTAGAGGTTGTAGATGAACATCGATTGTATTTCATGACTCTTTAGACCCGGAATTAAGAGTGACAAAATCATGAAATGTTATTTCATATACATCCAAATATGTAAAATATAAGTCATTAAAACAATCGACAAAATACAAAATACGCATGGAACATTGATTTGAAAGGATTAAATCCATCATTGACCATGTCCAATCCTAAGCTTCTTTATTCTTTGATGAACTCCATGGACTTCTAATCAAATGATTTTCGATTCTTTTGAATCACTTGGATGATGCATCATATTATCTTTTGATTTATTTTTGAAATGCAATGTCATCCATTTCACATCACAAGAAGACATATATAATCATAGCATTCTTTGAATTAGGGGTAAATAATGTAAACTTTAACTGTTTCATGCTTGTTTTAGCTCCTTGAAGATAACTGCCCTTAAAACGAGAGACATTATAAACATCACAATTATTTAGCCCATTTTACCTGTTTCAAAAAAGAACACAATCATTAGGACATGTGTTAATCTTATCTGGTATGAACTCAATTTTTAAAATCCTGTCTTCATATCATACCAACTCTCCAAAAACTTTCATACGTATGCAACACCTCCTGAAATTGATGTAATATATCACTCGTGCATGTAAATGTAAATATGTGTTGTATCTTTGATTTAAATGACCCCATAAGAAATTTTAAATGACTTATTTTGTTACCGAGTGTAACATGATATTCAACATCCTTAACACACCTATAAAATTTTCCACTATATTTAGTTAAATCAATCATATCATAGACAAAAAAAGTCTTTCTTAAGAATCCCTTGAGAAATAAGATGTTTCACTAAAAAAATAGTCGAGAACTCCCCTACTTCCTCACCATGAGAGATCCAAACTATACAAAAAGAGCACCATTTACAACAATGGATTCAAGCGAGTTGACTTGTCTATAAGCCTCGGAAGATGAAATCCAACATCATCAAAATTATGGTGCGATATGTATATATTATAGTTATATTTAGGGGACCATAAGTTTCAGAAGCGACCGCATCTGCTCCCTTTGACATGGAAATGGTAAACAGGAGAAGAGAAGGATTTAACTGACATTAGAGCTAGGCATGAAGACTGAAAGTCAAGAGTTGAAGCCACATCAAAGGCATCAATCGAATCTACATTTGAGGAAGCAAATCCTCGATTTCTGGATATCGAGCTGCATGTTAGAGGGACCTTATCAAAGATAGGTGTAGACGAAGTAGTAGACTCTCAAGCGTTTACATTTAAAATCTTAAATTACATATATAGATTTTTTAATATATGAAGATCACTGATTATTTATATATAGTGGAGTCAAGCGTACTAACTAGATATATTTGAAGGCCTTGTTTTCCAAGTCTGACCTGACCTCTTAGTGAAATATGTATCCAACTCAGTCAGAGACGTTGCCTCTTCAACCCAGTTAATTAAGTGTCAAAGATTGTCGAGCCTTTCCTGCAGTGCAACGATATCAAGTAAAAATTGTTAAAATTTTATGCAACGACATCAAATTACCTAAAATCTGATTCTTTTATGAACATTTTCCTGTCATCTTTGTACTGCAGCCACTCCAACAACTTTAATAGATCGGATTTGTATGCATTTCAATTAATATGTCGCTTTCAACCTAAAATATATCCGTTATAAATCTTGCATTTTAAGGATTTTTTTTAAAAATTGATTTGAAGAGATATTTTTTTGAGATATGAGAAGGAAGATTTTAATTAGTTTTTATTTGCATCGGTCCCCGGCGATCTTGATATAAACATGATGATGATATTACTTACATATAAAATCTATTTTTTTTTAGATTTTGACAATATAACCATGCATCTCTCCAATATACATTGTAAACTGAGTTGTTAAACTTAATAACACATCAAAATATGTATCTGTTGACCTTTCAAGGATAAATTTGGTATACTAGAGAGGAAAGTGGTTGTTTTTTCGTAAAAAATACATTTTATATATAGGTAATTCCATCATCTTGTTTATATCGAAGTCATGAAGGACTTCCTTAGTTTGGGACCTTCGAATTAACGAAAGTTAATATGTATTTTACAATACACACAAATCTTATATTAGATTTATACACGTGTTTTATATACATGACTAAATAAGAATCAATTATATCATGATAATACATATCAACTAGTTATTTGCAATATTTAATCGGTTCATTTATAAAATACCAATTCTGTCATGCGATTATCATGTAAACTACAATGTATAAATTTAAATCATACCAAAAATCTTCAATAAACGCACTAATTTGTAAATAAAGAAAATAATATGAGAACACTGGACAAGGAATCCATGTCCTTTGGGAGTTCGTGCAATGTTATGCGTGAAAGAAAATAATACTTGTCGAATGTTATTTGTGTGCGATTTTTTTCACTAATCCCATGTTAAATAGGACCAACAATCCCAACTAAAGATTATATTAACAATTTGTATGCAAAATAATATCATAACTATTTATCTTTTCATTTATCATTTTTAATAAAATGAAAAAAAGATATTTGGATGTCATTGAACCCTAAAAGCATGTGAGATGGTTACCAAATAGAGTCATTCTTAATTACCGCACCATTTCAAGGTATAAGGATAGTAAGCCACCAATTTCAAAATATTTTTTTATCTATTTGGGAGGTGAACATCATTCCCTCTCATCCGAGTGTAGAGACTATGTGAGGGGTGTATCTTGGTGGGGTGGTGTTGAGCTTCAAAATGAAGTTTTTTTGTCTATCATCAAAAACAAAAAAAGCTATAATATATTCCTAACCAGGCACCCCATATTTCCTATTATTTTAAGGTTCTATAAAACATATCTATTTATATCACAACCTCATGTGAGTGGATATGATAACTTGTATTATGCACTTATATAATAAGAAAGGAGAGATATAAAATACACACACAAGCAAAATGCAAAGGCATCCACAAAAGCATCACGAGTTACGCATTCATAAAATTAACAAATAAAAGGGGGCAAAATTTATAAATGTGTAACCTAAATTCCCTCGTATAATGGTGCAGTTACCGCTTAAGAAGTAAATACTGCAGGCACCCACAAGCCTATACATTGACAACCAGAGCCCCCAAACCGCATTGGAATAGCATGCCTCACCAGGCTTTAACTCTCAAATTTTGATCAAGCCTTCTACACATAGAATCCCACAACCATTCCCACACACAACCACTAACGCACCAACAAACACTTCTATTCTTCGTTCGGCTGGAGGATAAGAATAAGGAGAATAAGGTGAAATAAAGGTAGGTAAGGTGGGATAAAGATAGGAATGAGAGTGAAATAAGATGGAATAATAAGGAATAGTCGTACCACTGGGAACCGTGTCGGGAGAAGAATTGGCCCCTTATTCCAGGGCTTATTCTCCAACCAAACAGGGCCTAATCACCCATAGCGCCCACCCAACCCCTCCCCACCCATCGATAGCCACTCCAGCTACAGATGGATCCCCGATGTAAAGGATCCGAATATCCAAATAGAAAAGGAACCACTTACAAAAATTTCACCCATCTAGTAGGGTATAGTGTCATCGAGCGAGGAGAGTGCATACGATGGATCTATAGGGGTGCACGTGGATCGGATTTTGGCTTAATCCGTGTTCAATCCATACTCAACGGATTTTTATTTTTCCAATCCAATTCAATCCAATCCATTAAACATGCAAATCCAATCCAATCTAATCCATCGGATCACGGATTTGATCGGATTGGATCGGATTTTTAATGCTCACCTACTATCACATCATAGGCTGTGATTAAGTTTGTAGCACATTAGACCTCAACATTTGAATCATGGTTCTAAAATTGAGAGTATTAAAGAAAATGATAGTTATTTTTTGGAAAACAAAAAATATATGCTTGTTATTGATTTAGTATGAACAATAATTGTATAATTAAATATACATAACTTACCTATAATTTGTAGAAATTATAGAAGTATCACGTTGACTTTTAATAAAATTGCAAGTTTGTGTATATCAAATAAGAACTACAACTAACCTGCAACCGACCTGCTTGACTACGCGGTGCCAGAGGGAGGGTTATGCACGAGGGAGGTTTGGGGCGAGGACCATGCGCGATGGCACGATGTTGGAAAGAGGCGCCTAAGGTGCTTGGCCGCAGCGTGAGGGAGGTCTGAGAGAGCCGAGGACGAGGTTTGGATGCCGTGCGCGATGGAGGTTTGGTTGCGCATACACGAGGGAGATCTGACAGCATATGCGCGGTTAGAGACAAGGGTTGCAACCAGCGGAGATATGTACTTTCGAGGGAGGAGAGGTGTGACGTCCGGGTCGGTGTTTCGTTTCAAAGGGGACCAAAGGGGATTTTGAGTTTAGGTATGCTTTTTTAAGAAAGATGTTTTCTTTGAAAAAATGGAAGGACATGAAGGACACTGCGGGTAACTATTACTTTTTTTAAACCAACTGATGGGGTGGGCTAAGGGGGTTTCCAACAAGTACGATTGGGTGTAAACTATAAATGTGAGTAGCTTGGATATTTACACATAGCTTTCAAATAAAATTAAATATATGACATGCTCTAATGCCAACAAATGAATTTTTACATATTATATATTTATTTATTAACAGATTAACGGATTGGATCGGATCGGATTTGACAATAATCCGATCCGATCCATAAACGAACAGATTTGTAAAAGTTCAATCCGATCCAATCCATTAGACTTATAAATCCAAATCGATCCAATCCAATGACAACGGATTGGATCGGATTACGGATTTTATCCGATCCATGTGCACCCCTAGATCTCCAAATGCGTCCATTAGAACATATGGTTAGGAGTCTAGGTATATCAACAATATACACGAGCTATCCTTCATTTATCCTTCATTTCTTGTAATATAGGTGTGGTTGTGATTACTTTACTTGATTAGGAATTGCACGACTCATTCGATTACTTCAACACAAGTTTAGGATAGTACCACCGAGAACATCTGTACACAATCCGAACCGACTTAGATAGGTGTTACATAAACAAACGAATAACTAACTCCTTCTATGGGAATGTTTAGACATGACCCAAGTTGACCCGAGACGAGATTGTTAAAATCGAAGACATTAACCAATTTTCAAGGCCTACTTCAAGTGTAGAACTCAAGTAGACTTGCCAAGATCTTCTTCAATCCATGGGGTTGATTAACCCCAACCCAACTACACAAGACATCTTGCATATCCACATGATTCCATGAAAATTGTACTCTCACACACATGTTTATTTTATGGTGGATTTTTCTCTTCCATCACTAGGTACAATCATTGATACTTTTACATGCATCATATTAGAATCAAGTTTGGATACTTAGTGAAGAATCTTCTATTTTTAAATCCACAAAATCCTACTTAAAATTTCTTTCTTAATCTAAAAGGAATGTGGATTGAGATGAGGTACACACAAAGGTAGTTGATAACTTGACATGCCTCGTTACAAAACAAGACCAAGAAAGCACAATCCTATACACATCCGTATTTATCCCATCAAGGAGAAACAACAATAAAATAAATTACCTTATTCTTCCCACCGTTCATCGTCACCCAAAAACGCAGATCGCAATCACCACAGCTCCTTCTCCTCTCCTCCCCTCGCGCCACCACCTCCCGCCGCCACCACCACCCCAACCCTCACCTCCGTTCTTAGGGTTTTGGCTCGAAATCTAGGGTTTTCATGGGTCGCAAGAAGACCGTCGCGATCGACGACGACGAGTACTCCCTCGTCCCCGACGACGAAAACCCGCCGCAGGCTCCGGCGCCGGCACCGGAGAAGCCAAAGAAGGGAAAGAAGGGTCCCCGAAAGCCTGCCGACGACGCTCCCGTCGCGGCCGCGGAGGACGACGACGACGATACGCCGCCCGTCGTGTTCTCCGGCAAGAAGAAGCCCTCGAAGGGGCGGAAGGTCGGCTTCAGCGCCTTCAGCGCGTTGGACGGAGATGGGGACGACGAGGACGGTGACGCGAAGGCGGATGAGGACGGAGAGGAACGGAGCGTGGAGGAGGAGATCGGGTTGATGATGAAAACGAGTAAGAAGAAGAAGAAGAAGGGCGGAAAGGCGGAGAAGGCAGCGGCGGACGATGAGGATGATGTGTTCGGTAAGATCGATAGTGTTGCAACTAGCGTTGCGGAGCCGGAGGTGGAGCTTGATATAGAGGAGGAGATTGGTCTTATGAAGCAGAGCAAGAAGAAGAAGAAGAAGGGCGGGAAGGCAGAGAAGCTGGAGGAGGAATTCGACAAGGTCCCTGCTGATGGGACGCAGGCTGATCCGGATGGAGATGCTGAATTCGAGGAGGAGATCAGGTTATTGAAGACGAGCCAGAAGAAGAAGAAGGGAAAGGGTGGGAAGAGCTCGAAGGAGGAGGACGATTTTGACAAGGAATTGAGTGAGCTCAGAGAGGTTCCAGCTGCCGAGCCCGTATCGGAGGAGCCGGAGGGGGATATGGAACTGGAGGAGGAGCTTGGGCTGATGAAGCAGAGCAAGAAGAAGAAGAAGGGGAAGAGTGGGAGGACCGTTAAGCAGGAGGAGGATTTGGATAAGATTTTGGCAGAGCTCGGAGAGGCCCCTGCTGCGGAGCCTGCTCCCGAGCCAGTGCCCGTGCCAGTTAATGCGGAGGCAGATGAAGGGGGCGAGGAGGTTGGTTTATCAAAACAGAGTAAGAAGAAGAAGAAGGGGAAGAGTGGGAGGACGGCAAAGGAGGAAGATGATTTGGATAAGATCTTGGCGGAGCTCGGGGAGGCTCCTAAACCGGTGGCAGAGGCTCCGATGGTGGCTGCTTCCCCGACGGAGCAGGTGGATGCCGGCGATGCAGAGGAGAAGGAGGGTGAAGGGGAAGCCGGGGAATCTGCTGCTGCGAAGAAGAAGAAAAAAAAGAAGGAGAAGGAGAAAGAGAAGAAGGCGGCAGCAGCTGCAGCAGCTGCGGCAGTGGAAGAAGTGAAGGTGGAGAAGGAGATGGTGGTCAAGGGTAAGGTTTTGGACAAGAAGATGCCTAAGCATGTCCGGGAGATGCAGGAGGCACTTGCAAGAAGGAAGGAAGCGGAGGAGAGGAAGAGGCAAGAGGAGGAGGAGCGGTTGAGGAAGGAGGAGGAGGAGAGAAAGCGTTTGGAAGAACTGGAGCGGCTTGCGGAGGAGGCGAAGAGGAGGAAGAAGGAGAGGGAGAAAGAGAAGCTCTTGAAGAAGAAGCAGGAGGGTAAGCTGTTGACAGGGAAGCAGAAGGAAGAGGCGAAGAGGTTGGAGGCCATGCGAAATCAGATTCTGGCGCGGGTCAGTGATGCTGCATTGATGGATTCTGCGGCGGAGGTGAAGAAGAGACCAAAGTATACCAGTAAGAAATCCAAGACCTCCCAATCGAAGAGTGCGGAAGCGGAAGAGACCACAGAGAGCAATCAAGATGGTCAAAGCGAGACTGCAGGAGCTGAAATCGATCAAATTGAAGACGTTCTAATAGTTGACGAACCGGCTCCCCCGGTGGAGGATAAAGTGGAAGTATCTCAAGTTCAAGAGGACGAGGATGAAGATGAAGATGAGTGGGATGCCAAAAGTTGGGATGATGTCGATGTGAAATTGCCTGCTGTAAATGCTTATGCTGGAGAGGATGAAGATGAGGAAGAAGAGGAAGAACCGGTGAAGCCCGTGGTAAAGAAGAAACCAGATGTCTCCATTACGCAGGCTTCGGTTGAGCCTCAAGAAAACAACAAGTTACCAGCAAAACCAGCAGTAAAGGTGGATGTTGCTCCACAAACACCTCCAATGAGTGATACAGAGGTTGCTCAGAAAGCCGATTCTGCTGCTGGAAACAAGCAGCGGAAAGATGCCAATGCGAAGCAAGAAACAAATACTTCAGATGCTGCCTCCACCTCGAGCAGCATCGATCTTAGATCTCCCATTTGTTGCATTCTTGGGCATGTTGATACAGGGAAGACGAAACTTCTGGATTGCATAAGGGGTACTAATGTTCAAGAAGGAGAAGCTGGAGGTATCACTCAACAGATCGGTGCTACTTACTTCCCCACTGAAAACATCAGGGAGAGGACAAAGGAGTTAAAAGCAGACGCAAAGCTGAGAGTTCCTGGTTTGCTTGTAATTGATACCCCTGGTCACGAGTCGTTTACAAATCTGCGATCAAGGGGATCAAGCTTGTGCGATATTGCTATTCTGGTTGTGGACATTATGCACGGCCTTGAGCCACAGACTATAGAATCCATCAATCTTCTGAAAAGTAGGAATGCAGAATTTATTGTTGCCTTGAATAAGGTGAGTTGGCATTTTTTCATGTAGGTTTACTTTAGTATGGTTTCTGTGCCTCAAAGATACCATTGCATTTGTTGCATTTTGAAGATTGATAGGTTGTATGGATGGAAAAGATGCCCTAATTCACCGATAGTGAAAGCCCTCAAGCAGCAATCTGATGATGTGATGAACGAGTTCAAGTTCCGTACAACTCAGGTGTTAAAGAATTATACGCGCTCTTCTTTTCGTTGAATGCTATATATTCATCAGACCTTTTCATAATGTTTATTTATTTTCTTCTCTTTTTATCAGATTATTACTGAGTTCAAAATTCAAGGCTTGAACACCGAACTTTACTACAAAAACAAAGACATGGGGGAGACATCCAGTATTGTACCAACAAGTGCAATCAGGTAGGCATGGATCAGATCCCTAATTTATATATTAATTTTCCTATTGCAAATACAACAAATTTCTATCTTTCAAGTGATTCATATCAGCTCAGACTGAAACTACATTTTTTTTTAACTTTTGCAGCGGGGAAGGAATACCTGATCTTCTTTTATTGCTAGTGCAATGGGCACAAAGAACCATGGAAAAGAAGCTTACCTTTGTAGATGAAGTTCAGGTACTTTATTTCTGGCTTCTTTAAACTATTAGTCATCTTTGCTTCTTTAAAAAGTCCCTTAGATAAGTCATTTACATGCCAAGAAAATTATGTTAGGAAAACTCTTTACTGATAATGGGTTGTCCCGAAAGAGGAATGGGCATGTGCATCCAACTGCAGTTTGGTGATATTAACACTGTGTATTATTGAAAGAGGACTGGGCATCCAACTGCAGTTCGGTGATAATCGAGCTTGAAGAAGAGTTGTACTTTGGTTGCTTGCGCATATCCTCAAATTAGACAGGCGGTGGTGTCAACAAGAGTTGCTAGATATGAGAGAAATTCATGATGCATATTTGCTTCTGGCATGCTGCTATGGCTTCGAGATTTGGCCCAGCTCCGCTACTAAGTGTTACTTGAATATACATTGTCCCGATAAAAACTGGAACTGTTTAGCTCAGGCTTGGACCAGAGATTGGGGAGATTGCGTGTGAAGAAGGTGGGAGTGAAGTAGGGGGGTCCCCATAGTTGAGGAACCAACGGCGGAGGAGCCATTTGTGGAGCGGGAGTTATCAGACACTGCATATGTAGAAAGTCTAAATCATATTTAAGGTTTCTAGGCTTTATTTATAGTTCGGTGGTAGTCTCTATTACACCAGAAAGGGATGGTGATCATGAAGACGGGAGTTCTGGAAGTGATGAAAGCGAATAATCTCCTGAAGAGTTTTGAATATGTTAAGCAAGTTGCTTCTACACCGACACCCCTGCATTGTTAATTAATGAAATGTTTTCAGTAGGTTGTCTCTACATGAAAATGCAACCACCCTCGTAAACTTGAAGGATTTATCCTTATACATGGTTTCTAATTAATGGGGAATGGATAAATCTTGGATGGGTTGAGACTAGTCTTGACATGACGGTCCCACAGCAGATAAGGCACTGAAGAGAAATTAACATCCACTAGATACCATTTCTATGATAAAAGAAGTATGCCATTCATTTATCGTTATTTTTGAACTGGATGTTTCGGAGTAGGGTCAAAGAGCAAAAATTATGGGCTTTCTTCTGGTCACTTTGGCCTTAGAGTAACAATGCAGCTTTTAGGGGAGGAATACATTGTATATATAGCATTTCCAGGGAACTAAAGCCAAATGCAAGCTTTGTATACACTTATTCTAACTCTATCAGCTATGTTATTTCATCTACTCCAGATGGTTTATATGCCTGAGTAGCCGATAGGTGGCAATTCAGCGAGTTAAAAATACATCCATCGTAGTACATTGAATTTGTGAGTTGATCTAGGAATTTTTTTTATAACGGATGAGAAATTGAAATGTCTCTTTTAAACAATAACATCCTTTCAAATTCTTGTCAAGATCGTGCTAATCTATCTGCCAATGAATAGTGTTGAGCGCTAATAACTCGAGGTGTAGTGGGAATTGGGTTGGTCGAGGTACCCAAGTCAAGTAGTGCTCTTTTTCACACGAAATTTCTGATGACAATCACCACTGCAGGAAGGTTCAAAATAAAAATGGTACTAGGTTATTCAGACCTTCCTAAGAAGTATAAATTCCTAGGAGATAGCTTTGGGATTTAAAAATCTTTCAAAAACCTTGCCTAACTGAGGGTGTATTTGATTGCGTCAATCTACAGGATTTCGATATGGACTTGTTTCAAAAGGTTGATCTGTGACCTTGTTCTAGCATCTTTGCAAGGTTTTTAAAGATGGAATGTGCATTGGAATGTTTTGAGGAAGGGTCTTTAGTGGAGACTCATCTTGGGTTTCCTCAAGGGTTTGGATTGAATACTAGCCCTAACATGCGATGATTTAGATGTACTTGGTGCATGTGGTTGAATGATTCAACTACTCTTTGTGGTAATGCTATGGGCTTGGTGATTTTATTTCAATGTAGGACAATGCGTTTTGGGTGCTTCAGAATAGAATATTTGATTTTGATTCCCATGATTTCCTAATCCCGATGGGTTCCTGTGAAATTCTGTAAATGTGAGTGTTGATGATAGGTTGAGCAAAAAAAAGTGCTCCCCTGCAGGGGCCTTGATCTTAACTGTTGGACTTTCTGTTGGAGTTGTTACTGCATGGTTAGTGGAGAGTCTGGAGACTCCTCTTGGGTTTCTTCAAGGGGTTTAGGTTGAATACTAGCCCTAACACGTGATGATTTAGATGTACTTGGTGCATGTGGTTGAATGATTCGGCTACTCTTTGTGGTAATGCTACGGGCTTGGTGATTTTGTTTCGATGCAGGACAATGCACTTTGGGTGCTTCAGAATAGAAAATTTGATTTCGATTCCAATGATTTCCTAATCCCGATGGGTTTCTGTGAAAATTCTGTGAAGGTAAATGATAGGTTGAACAAAAAAAAGTGCTCCGCTGCAGGGGCCTTGAGCTCAAGTGCGAAACTTTCTGTTGGAGTTGTTGTTGCATGTTTACATTGAATCATTGTTTAAGGGATGCAAGTTGGGCCTGATTTTGGATGAGGGTATCTACAAGAGCAGGCTGGGGAGAAAATTGTGTAGAACCAGAAGATGGTCTTGAAAGAATCTGAGTTGGTTTCCATTGAGGTATCAAAGCAAAATTTAGGCGATTTTACCATTCTGGATTATATGAAGTTGAATAGATTATTCATGTGCCTATTAACTCAGCGAGTTTCTTTCTGATCAACATATGAAGATGCGTGATTGGATGCCCATTTTTACGGTCGCATCCTTTTGCATTTCAAAAAAGTAAAATGAAATGCATGATTCTCAGAATATACGTGGCATACAGAGCCCCTACCTATGAATTGAGAAGTAGCATATTTAATATTTGGTTAAATTGTCTTGAGTTGATACAGAGTCGACTTTATCTAGCTTTTGGTAGATAATGTCCTTGCTGACCTTGTAGTAATCATCATGAGTTTAATAGAAACCTGGCCGGTTTGTTTGATCATAAGCTCGCATAAAAACTTGATTATGAGCATTCTCCGGTGATGATGTCATTTGATCAGTGCTAATTTCATGGGTGAAAACTTATTCCATGTTCCATTAACCCATTGACTCTCTTCCTGACCAACAAGGGAAGGCGCTTGGTTCTTATGAGATATTCTCGCTCCCATTAACCTAATGAACTCTTCCTGGCCAGCACATGGAAGATGCTTGGTTCTCAAGCAGAGCCTGCTTCAAAATCGAACAACTGCCCGCGAATTGAGAATAGCATAATTTATATTTTGGTTTAGCTGTTTAAGTTTTTTTGAGACAAAGTCAATGCTATCCAGCTTCTGGCAGATAAACTCCATGATGGGCTTGTAGGAATTATCCTAAATTTGAAAAAGCTGCCCGGTTAATTTGTGCAACCATATGCATGTATGGAAGTTTGATTAAAACTTAAGAAGATTATCTGGCAATGACACCACATGATTGATGCTAATTTGACGGGTCAAAAATGTTCACCGTGATCTGCTATGCTCTATGGATCTGAATGTTGGCCCGTGAACCATAGACATGTGCAAAGAATGGTAGTAGCAGAAATGAAAATGCTAAGGTGGATGTGTGGACACAAATGTAAAGATCGGATTCGGAATGATGCAATCAGAAGGAAAGTTGGTATAGCTTCGATCGAGGATAAGATGCGAGAAAACCACTTTAAGGTGGTTTGGTCATTTGCAAAGGAGGCTGCCTGATGCACCGGTTAGAAGATGCGAGTTTTGAGATGTTGAACCGGCTAAGAGAGGGCGAGGAAGACCCAAGAAGTGTCGGAATGAGACTATATGGAGGGATCTTAGTTTTTTGGATCTACGTCCGAGATTGACCCAAGCTAGATCTGACTGGAGGCAAAGAATCCGTGTAGCCGACCCTAGTAAATGTGGAAAAAGGCTTTGTTATTGTTGTTGTCGAAGAACATGTTCACTATAGCATGGTGTTTGACGGGTCAAAAGCATGTTTCACTGTAGCATGGTGAATTAACGGGTCAAACTTTCTTTCTTTTTTTAAAAATTGAATGTAAGTTGAGATTGTTTCCTAGAGGCGCATGGTGCAACTTCTACCTTTTTTATCAGGTTGGAAAGAGCTGCAAAAATCGAATATGAAAGGATGTCAAAACGTGTTATAACATTGTGTGGGTTAGTATTGAGTTAGTCTAACCAGACATGCTATGGAGACATGAAGGAGGGGGATGAAGCTTCGGGCGATGCGAGGGAAGCATGGCAGAGGTTGGGAGGCGTGGGGCATGGTTCTTGGAGCTCGGGGCGGTGCAGGGGAGGCGATGCGGAGGCCAGGAGGCATGGGGGAGGGGGCTGGAGCTCGAGGCGGCATGTGGGAGGCAGGGCGAAGGCCATGAGGTGCAAGGGAGAGGGTTAGAGCTCGGGGTGGTACAATGGAGGCGAGGCGGGGGCCAGGTGGTGTGGGGAGGGGTCTAGAGTTTTGGGTCGTGCAGGGGAAGGGTGGCAGAGGTTCTAGGTGGCACGGTGGAGGGGACTGGAGCTTCGGGCTGCACGAGGGAGGAGTGGTGGAGGCTCAGAGCAGTGCAGGGGAGGGCACTAGAGCTTCGGGCATGCTGGCGACGTGAGGGAGGGGTGGCAGAGGCTCGGAGTGGCGCGGTGGAGGGGTCTGGAGCTTCGGGCAACGCAAGGGAGCAGTGGCGGAGGCTCGGGCGTCGTGAGGGAGGAGGCTCGGGTTTGTGGGGTAAGAGTTGGCAAGTTTACGGAGTCGAGGGGATAATAACAATGTTTACAACGTCGAGAAGATAATTTACAATAATTCTAGGGTTTGTAAGAGTAAAAATCCCTTAATAAAAATTTTGACAACAAAGTTTTGTAATCATGGCTTTTATATTAGCATTTCATGAAATACAGTTTTTAAAGATGATTAATAAATAATAAAGAAGTTCGTAAAATTGTTAAATATAAAGTCTATTTTGTACTTCAACTCTATCAAAGAGGCAAATTGAACCGTGCTATTGATGTGACCTAATATGCAGTTATATGGACTGCACATGCCTCATAATGCACCACATAAAAATGTGGTTTAGTCCACTCCCTGGATAGGCATAAAGAGGGGGGGGGGTCTGTAATCAGTTGTGCTTACGGTGCTTCTTCGCCACATTCATGTAGCTATTGCCATCGAGGTTCAGTGCTCCACGATGGCTATGGCCTTAACCTGTCAATGGTGCTTTATCTTGTGGGTGATTAGTGAACTCAGACGGACAATAATGTCCACAACAATTGCAAAATTGAAATTATAAGCTATACAAAGATAGAAATAGAAGATGCAAACCATTTGATATGTTGATTTTTATGTGGAAAACCACAAGGGTAAAAATCACGTCCCATAACACCTTGTTCTAGGATCTTCTCTTCTCTCTTGACGAAGCTTGCTTCCCCTATCATGCTACTTGAAATCGATAGAAGCTCAACCTCTGATAATCACCCCATCTTTGGTCAACCTCAAAGAAGTTTTATTCTTTGTGAAAAAAAGATAACAATACGGAGAGTACCCAAGCACAATATTCTGGAGAAAATGATCAGCGATAATCTTTAGTATCGCAAGCTTACAAGTTGTTGAGCTAGACATCAACTCGGAGAAGAATGAGAGTGCATATAGCTTGATAGCTTGAGAACTTGAAATTCACACACACAAATGAGCACTCTTCTTCTCTTAAATGACTAGAACAACAATAATAATTCTTGGTTGTGTGTGTGTCACAAAGAGGCATTGTGTTCTTATTTATATTATTTAGGGAGCTAAATAGACATTTGGATCATTAATTGTGATTACGAGATAATTAAGCAACAATTATTAAAACATTTCGTCTTTTTCGTAAAATAGTCGGATGGAAAACACAGTCTACTGAAAAGCAAATTAGTTAGACTCAAGGTGAGATCAAATGGTTGACAATGAAATCAGTCAGTTGATGTGCTTTTAACTTGTTTTTGCATGAAGATTGAGAATGTATATTATCTACAAGATAGTTTTTCAGCAAAAACAAAAATACGTAAAACATTCAACTTAAGGATTTTTTTGTAAAATAGTCATTGCTTTTTCTCAACTTGTTCTTGAGCTTCCAAAACTTCAAATCTTCAAGTGATTTTAAGCTTCGGGATTTGAGTCTTGAGCTCTTTAGATGATGTTGCTTTAACTTCATCTTTAAGAAATATGCTTCTTTGTTTTGGTTGGCTGCATATTCATTACTTTCTTTGCACCTTTTGTACGTCCACCGTAAGTATCTTCTTCCTGAAAAGTTACTCATGCTACAAAAATAAATATACAAAATGACTCTTAGTCATTATCAAGGTTGCAGAAATCGGCAGTCGGTACTCGGTCGGTAGGGTCACTGACTAAGGATTAATCGACAGTCAGGAGAGTAATCGGATTTAGTCGGGCATTAGTCGGTTTTGAATTTTTTAATTATCGTTACTATATAAATCAAATTTTAATACATATACTATCATTTATCTTCATAATTTTAGCAAATTTAATATTTTCAAGAGCTTAAAAAATTATAGCAAGAGAAGAAAAAATGAAGCAAGTTAAGATCAAAGAGTCAAAATGTTTGGTACATAGCACGAGCAGATGTTCAAAAACACATATAACATGTCCAAAAAAAATAATACAAGTGGAAAGGAAGACAAGTCAAACACAAGTATCTAAAGGAGGTGTATCCATCTACATAGTCACAAACTCACAAATTACTAATCATCAAGCACAAGTATCTAAATTAACAACAAGTATCTAAATTAACTAACTATCATGCAAATCAACAACAAGTATCTAAATTGTTATTGGCTAACCTAACATTGTTATTGGCTAACAAGTAACAATAACATATTAACATCTAAGTTCGACATCATCAACCTAAGCAAATCTAAGCAATAACATCTAAGATCAACCTAAGCAAATTTTTTTTGAAGAAAACCTAACCTAATATTGTTATGACTAACAAGTAACAATAACATATTAACATCTAAGATCAACATCATCAACCTAAGCAAATCTAAGCAACAACATGTCAACATCTAAGATCAACCTAAGCAAAAAAATTGAAGAAAACCTAACATTGTTATTTGCTAACAATAACACATTAACATTGAAGTTCAACATGATCAACCTAAGAAAAAGTAGAAGAGAAAACAAAATATAAGCAAAAACAAAAAAATGAAAACAATAAAAAAACCTAACCTAAAGGTGGGGGCGGCGAGGCGCTGGAGGCGGGGCCGGCGAGGCATTGGAGCTTGGAGGCGGCGGGGGCAGCAAGGAGCTGGAGGCGGGGCTGGCGAGTCAGTGGCGCGGGGTCGGGGCCCTCTAGGGTATCGCACACTGGAGGGGTCGGGGGGTCAGGGGTGTCAAGAGTGGAGGATTACTGTTAGACAGTAACCCTTTAAGTCATTACCCGCAGTAACTCTTCAAGCCATTAACCGGATCTGAATCTCGGATCCTCTATGCAGAAATCGGCCGGTTAATCACCGCCTAGACCGACTATACGCCCGCTTTAGTCGGGCTCAAGCGACTAAAGGCCGACTTGCCTATTCGAGTCGGGCACCCACCCGAGTCGCATAGTCGGGCCGACTTTTGCAACAGTGGTCATTATCAAAATCTAAGTTACTTGCAAGACTTCTCCTAGACGACCTCGTAGAACATGATGGAGAGACCTCAACAAGGACAACAATGATTGGCATCGAATAAGATGAAGATTGGCTGAATTTGATGGTCGTGTTGTCGACAAACAATAGGACCCTCGTTTGGTTCGAACTTGAAGAAGCTGGGGGAGATGCCATTGCGGAGGAAAACCTTAGAGGGGGTGATGGGTGTGCTGTCAGCAACTGGGACATGGTAGTTAGGATAATGGATGGGGTGAGGGTCGGTGGGGGGGTGGACATGGTCTTTGGAGACAACGATTGTACATGGATGTGGGGAGGAAGGCATGGGTTTCAACTTTCAAGTTGTGGAGGAGGGTGTGGAGGTGGAGATGAGGGAAGAGCATGATTATCTGTAGCTGGAAGATAATAGTTTTGTTTATTGAAAAGCATAATGGAATTATGGAAGTACCACGTCGAAGCTAGACGTAAAATGATGGACCGCATTATGAACTTTTAAAGTTCAGTGACTACATTGAATTAGGGTGTCAAGTTCTTGAACTTTATGTTCCCCTTGATGGGGAATCACATGGTTCAAATTTCATAAAATATCGACAAAGTATCGCCTCGAGCGATGTGGTGATATGGGGGCCTTTTCAGGCCATTCATTCACAATTGATGTCATATCGACATGGTGTCGATATGGAAGCCGATATCGATATCTAAACCTTCGATGGCGATGCCCAAGATAGCCGAGAACAAAAGATTACCCTAACTCCAAGTGGGCACTAGAGAAGGCAAACTAGGAGTGCTCGTTGAGGTTTTTAACTTGTTTAGGCAGCAATCACTTGGTCTGGTAGTTATTGATGCTATGATCTTGGCTTGTGAAACTCTAATAGAGAACATGATGCACTGAATGTTGAAAGAATCAAGCATCTACTTTTGGCTCTTCACTACTGTGGAAAAAGAATGGTATTGCTAGGATTAGACTTGTTGGCAAAGAGTTCTAATTTACTGCCAGAAATAACATATTAATTTCCATCTATTATCTTACTAAATATTTTAAGATATTTTAGCTGCTTACATTCCTTGTTTCTACGTTTGCATCCTAGTTTCAGAATTCATTTTGCATTATAAGCGAATGTTCTGCAACATACTGTTTAATATACGTCATTGATTGCTATGAAACAACCTTGTTGATTGGGATTGCTTCAATCTTCCACTTCGCCACTAGCAGTTTTTGGTGACATGATTAATAGGGGTTGTCATGTACTAATTTCATATAATGTGTACTATAAGATTCTAATTATGGAAATAAGTAGGACATTGTTCAGATATTTATATCACATCTGACCACTACGAAATATGCATGTCATCTTGAAAAGGCTGATACTTTTTGTTTGAACAATATTTTTTTGA
The DNA here is from genome assembly GCA_037367405.1 of Ottelia alismoides. NCBI lineage: Eukaryota > Viridiplantae > Streptophyta > Magnoliopsida > Alismatales > Hydrocharitaceae > Ottelia > Ottelia alismoides. The sequence continues at coordinate 561,001 of JAZKJV010000184.1, read as the reverse complement.
CGTTACACTCTTAAATGTTGCTCCAGTGCACTGTGTTGGAAGTCAAAGTCGTGGAGGGTTTGGGAACAACCATTGATGTTGTGTTGGTCAATGGTGTTCTGCATGAAGGTGACCAGATAGTGGTTTGTGGCATGCAGGTGATTGCTTTCTAGTATATCTGTTGTTTTTCTTTAAAATATTGGTGAAGTGTATGTTAACTGTTTCCGAAACTGACATCATTAATCAGGGACCAATTGTGACAAATATCCGAGCTCTGTTGACACCACATCCAATGAAGGAACTGCGAGTAAAGGTGCATTTGCATGAGTTTTTTTTTGCACTTTAAGTTTTTTTTTGAAAAGTGTCTAATTTGAACTTTTGATACGATGTTAGCTTTTATATCACTTTTTTCTTCATGGAAATGCCATCTTCTAGCAGAGATCATTATAGGCTCTACCACAGAGACCACCGAAGCCATAGACAACAAAGTTTAGTTTTATAGAAGAAGAATCCTTGAATGAAAATTATATGCTTCAATGTTCCTAGTTTCTGTAATTTTTCTTGCGCTTGAATTATAATATTAAATTCCTTTATCTTTACTAAAGCATGTTTTCTTGGGAATATTCATGAAGAATCCATCGATATACTATATCCTTCTATTTCCTCTAACTTTCTTCCGAAATTTCTTGTACATGTGCTGCGTGGCTGCCAATGTGATTCACTCTACATGATTTAGATATAACAACAACAAACCCTTTTCCGCAAATAAATAGGGTCAGTTACATGGATTTTTTGCATCCTTTCGGATCTATTTTGAGTCATTCTTGGGCTTAAATCTAAATAACTAATATCCTTTTGGATAGTCTCATTCCAACACTTCTTGGACCTTCCTCGCCCTCTCGTAACCGGCTCAACCAACCTCCTTTGCAAATGATCAAACCATCTTTAGCGGTTTTCTCATATTATCATCCTTTATCGGAGCTACACCAACTTTCCTTCTGATCACGCCATTTCGAATCTGATCTGTTCGTGCATGATCACACATCCACCTTAGCATTTAACTTAAAAAATAATTGTTCATGGCTCGAAGTGGTTGGAAATGTTGTACTGACTTTGGAGGTGCAACTTTTTATAGTACTGGTTACACCAACTTTCCTTATGATCACGCCATTCCGAATCTGATCTGTTCGTGCATGATCACAAATCTACCTTAGCATTTAACTTAAAAAATAATTGTTCATGGCTCGAAGTGGTCGGAATGTTGTACTGACTTTGGAGGTGCGACTTTTTGTAGTACTGGTTACATTCTTTTCACAACTTCCAGTATCACTCTGTTACTGGAAGATGTTTTACTGTCATTTTCTAAATATAGCTAGGAAGTATGTAGTACAAATATTTTATTATTTTGGGCTTACACCTGTATGGTGTACGCCCTTTTTTCTTTCAAAAAAGTTCTATTATCTATTTTTAAGATGCAGCGCACATCTTTTTCTGCAAAATTGAACCATAAGCTTCATTTATAGAAATTACATCTAAAAAGTCTTATGCATATATCTTTCTTTATCTACAATGCAACGTGCATAAAATTGGGATTATGTTTTGGGTTAGGTGTAGGGTATAGTATAACTTTTTCACGGTGTCACATAGTTGTATTTGAGAATTATAAACACAATTATGAACAAATTGGTATGGTATAACCTTTTCGCGATGTCACTTAGTTGTATTTGAATATTATAAACAAATTATGAACAAATTCGAATCATTAGATAATATTTTGATACGGTGCCTGAAAGATTTGTCTTGTTAGACATGCTCACTGATTTTATGATGATTAATAATAAGAACCCGCAAGCTTTATATCAGGTTAACTAAAATCCTGAATAATATTATTAATGTGATTTTTTTGGGGTACAACTAGTCTTAGTACTCGAGAAAACAATCCATTTGTGAATTGTTTTTGTCACCAATTCTTGAAGGGTTAGCCAGGTTATACATTCAAATCTTAATGAAGCTGATTGATTAAACTCAAGCTTTCCTTCATTTATTTGCTTATCATTTGAATTTGTTTGTTCAGGGATCTTACCTACATCACAAAGAGCTTAAAGCAGCCCAGGGCATCAAAATCACCGCACAGGTGAATCTCATTTTAAACATCCTCCTGAAGCTGGTTTTATGAACTTTATAATGTAATTTGATAGAGATTCCCCCCCTGGAACTTAGGGGCTCGAGCATGCGGTTGCTGGCACTGCACTCTATGTGGTAGGTCCTGATGATGACGTGGAAGACGTAAAGGATTTAGCCATGCAAGATATGAAGAGCGTCATGAGCCGGATCGACAAAAGTGGTGAGGGGGTTTGTGTACAAGCCTCTACAATTGGTTCTTTGGAAGCTCTCTTGGAGTTTTTGAAGTCCCCAGCTGTCAACATCCCTGTCAGTGGTATCAACATTGGTCCAGTTCACAAAAAAGATGTAATGAAGGCCAGTGTCATGCTTGAGAGGAAGAAAGAATTTGCCACGATTCTGGCTTTTGACGTCAAAGTGACCCCTGAGGCTCGCGACCTTGCAGAGGAAAGTGGTGTAAAGATTTTCATAGCAGATATCATATATCACCTATTTGATCAGTTCAAGGCTTACATGGATAATTTAAGAGAGGAAAAGAAGAAGGAAACCGCCGAAGAAGCAGTATTTCCATGCCATCTTAAGATCATGCCTAACTGTATTTTTAACAAGAAAGACCCAATTGTATTGGGTGTTGATGTTCTTGAAGGAATTTTACGAGTAAGTTGTTTTCTTGAATTCTTATGATAAGTGAAGCTAATAAAGAAGCCGGCATAAGTAGGATTATGCCGATTATCTTTGTTTCATCTATTTTCAAAAATTGCTTGTTAATTATTCTTTACTGTAAATTGTCATGCAGGTTGGAACTCCTATATGCGTGCCTTCAAGAGAATTCATAGATATTGGTAAAATTGCATCTATTGAGATTAGCCATAAGCAGGTTGAAACTGCCAAGAAAGGGCATAAGGTTGCAATTAAGGTAAAAAATATACCCTTTAATTATAAAAACCTTTAGGTGCATTTTTATGTGAAGTAATTCTTTCATTTTTTATTATTTCAGATTGTTGGTTCTTCTTCTGAGGAGCAACAAAAGATGTTTGGCCGGCATTTTGAGATTGAAGATGAACTATACAGCCACATAACAAGAAAATCGATAGATATCCTGAAAGCAAATTACAGGGTGAAGACTTTTTTCCTTTCCACACTTGTTCCATTTGCCGATATATTCCGATTCTTTTTTATATTCTTCAATCTATATTTATTCGATGAGCTTCATTATCTTTTTGCTTCCTCATCAGTCCTCTGTCCCTAATAATGAGAATGATAATTGTTGAAGTCAGTCAATTCTAGTCATAACATAATTTTTATTTTAGCCTTTTCTGTATCTAATCCTTCTATGTTTATAAGTCCGTTGAGTCGGTTGAGGACTATTATGTAATTCCCATCCATAGGCTCTAAGTTTTCAAGCTATATAATAAACCATACCCCTTGAATACAATTCATTCCATGGGGTCTCAATTTTTCTCCACATGATATCAGAGCGACGGTCTTAAACTGGAGTTTGTGCCCAAAACTTAACCGCCACTGCTAGCCTCGTTGCCTGGTCGCCCTCAGTATCGTCGCCCCTCGGGGTACGCACTATCCTGTCTGTAACCTACGTGCACTGTGTCGCCACCATAGCACCAAACATCATCATCACCTCATGCCGTCACGCCACTGCAACAACCATACTGTCGTCACCCTCCTTTGCGTGCATGGGGTCCAACAACTCTTCTTGCCATTATCTTTAAGGTTTCAACACCACTACTTCTAATGCTTTAGTAATCCGCTTTAGATTCTCGTTGATTCTCTCTCCTTGACTGCAATGGCAACGACTCCAGCTAAGACAAAAATCATGGTATCTACCCCTTCCGTGGTGGTTCAAGGGACGATGATCAAACTCAAGGGTGCAACCGACTATGTGCTCTGATTTCAGGCTTCCAAGGTGTTCATTGATGGTCAAAGGAAGATCTACATTTTGGTGAAGGAGCCGGTGAAAGATGCAGAGAAGGAGTTTGATTCTTGATGGGGCAACAACTGCCATTATGATATGTATGGCTAATAATGTCAGGCTTTACATCACGACCGATATCTTGTACAAGAGGATGACCAAGGATATGTGGGATGAACTGGCTCAGACGGATTCTCAGCAGGCGATCAAATCCCGTCTCTCATATATCTACATGTGGATTTAGTTTGCTTCTCAGAGAGATTCTTCGTTTATTGGATATTACCATAAGATTACTAACCAATATGTGGAACTTGCTCTTTCAATAGGGGAAGGGGGATAAAGAGGAGCACACCTAGCTGAGGGGAGGAGAATCAATTTAGAATATTGAAGAGGCGAAATAGTATTCAATAGGGGAAGTGGGATAAAGCCAATGGTTAAACTGAATTAAACTTCATTTTATGTCTCTATTACACATAGTAGGTTGCTTTACATAGAGAATTAGCCTATCGAAAGAAGCAACATTTCATCTAGATGATTGCGACTTTTTTTACAAACAGGAAAATTTCAATAGAAACAAAATCATATCATTACATAAGGAAAGATATTCTGCATTGCATCATTTCTCCTCTTTGAAAAGTCATCTCATGATGAGTTGCCTCATCGGTTGTGATATTAAAAAATTCCGACTTTGTCAGAGAAATCTCCCAAAATTTCGAACATTCTTATTTTCAATATATTTTTTATACTTTTTTTCTCCCGAAGAGCATAACTGCAAATATTCTACCCCTTCACTTAGAATATAAAACCCCTTGCCCTCTTTAAGCTTTAAATAAAAAAGGTTTTGGAGGATGGGCTTCTCTATAAATGTTTAATGACTGCTACGTGCACTCACTATCATGGATACCATTCCATTGAGATAGATCTCATCTGCCTCGGTTAGGGTTTGCACCCTCCCATGCCAAATGCAGTGTGATGGGTTTAACTGCCACCACTTTGGCAATGCCGGTGTTTCTCAAAGAGTGTGTCCGTGGAGGGTGAGGTTTAAATAGCGATGGCAATGGCCTTTATCAAAACGAGCAACTACTTTACGAGATTGTTATGGTGGTTGGTGCAAAAAGGGGGCGATGGCGATGCCTACACTTGCGGATGCTCCCGTGACCACACTTCAAACGTCAGCAATGGAGTTTCGGGCCCATGCAAGGGTGGTGACAGTCGTCTCTCCCTTCACGAGCATTATGGGTCAATTGCTGGGCTTTCTTATATTGTATGAGATCGAGTGGAGGTGGTCGATAACTTTTGCCATTGGGATTGTGAGGGAGAGAACTGGTGACATCGACGAGGCCCTTTTAGAGATTGACAATGGCGTTTTGGACAGATAGGCATCACCATTATTTTGGATGCAATGCTTGGGAGGACACAACTTCGAATCAGATTGGAGACCCATGCAGGTGGCTGTAACGAAGTAAGGATGGGAAGCCCGATCACAAGGCACTTGTATAAATGTGCCGATGGTGTAGAAATTGTTGCTACGGATTCTAGAAAGATTGAAGGAGATCGTTATTATGTTTTATTTCCTTTTGTACGGGTGTTGTAATGATGGGATCGTCATCGTGAATGAGTGTCTTCATCAAGCAATGAATACAACCATCCTTGTACCTTAATGCTTAATTGGAAGCTAGTATTCAACCTCTTTTGCTATCATTAGTCAAGGAACAAGGTACACTTCCGTCGTCTTCTTCGTAAAATACAAGAGATGGAGGAACGAGGGAGATGAGGATGGGAGAGGGCTCCCTTAGCGAGGGTTGGGTTATGGATGATCATCTCCTCCTAGTGGAGGTTGATATTTATAGTGCGTGAACGCCCCCTCGCCAAGTTGGCCCTCTCCCCACGCCTACAATTATGGTCTTCCAAGAGACCCGATCTCTGTAATTGTCAGCCGCGTAACCGCCGTCGACAGTTCTTGGTCACTCGATCACTGGACCTTTCTACATCTCCCACTTGACCGCAGTGATCAAGTCAATTTCACACTCCCACTATTCATGTTGTGTAAGGAGATGTCTACATTGAGGTTCATTATTCATGAAAACTTCTTCCGTAACTCGTGCATTCCTGAGTCCCATTAAACCAACACGTTTAATGTAAGTGTTAGCTACTATTCCCTTGGTTAGGGAATCAACTAATATATCACTTGTAGCTATATAGTTACAGTAATTTCTTGTTTTGGCACTATATCTTGTATATAGTGATATTGGATTTCAGTGTGCTTTCCTTTAGAACTATTAGCCCCATTTTTAATCAAGCTTATTGTTGCTTGATTATCACAATACATTTCAATCGGTCCTTTGACCAATTCCATGCTTAAGTTTTTCAGAAAACGTTTAATCCAAACCGCATGAGTGGTGGTCATGCTATATGCAATATATTCTGCTTCTTGTGTATGCTTAGATACACATTCTTGTTTCTTGCTACCCCAAGAAACAACTGCTCCACCAAACATGAAAAGGTAACCTGATGTAGATTTCCTATCATCCACTTCCTCTCCGAAATCTGCATCGGAGTATGCTACTACCTCAAGTGATTCAGATTGATATACTAGTTTCAGATGTACAGTTCCTTTCAGATATCGAAGAATCATCTTTACAACTTTCCAATGTGCTGGTCTATGATTACTTTGATATCTACTGACTAGACTAACTGGATAAGCCACGTCAGGTTGAGTACACATCATTGCATACATCAGACTACCCATCGCTTGCGTATATGGAAGTTCTAAAGATTTCTGCCCCTTTCCAAGACATTGACTATCTTTCTAATCACAATCGTTGTAGGAGCATGACTGCTATTTGCATTCTAAATCTCTTTAATACAATATGCAAATACTATTCTTGACTAAGACTCAATGTCCTTGAAATTCTGTCTCTTGTAAGTTGAATTCCAAGAACATAGGATGCTTCGCCCATGTCCATCTCAAATACTCAATTTCTCTTTTATTTCGTCGAGAATTTCTATGCCATTACCCGCAAGTAGAATGTACATATAATGATGTGATAGCAAACTTTCTCCCATTCTTCATGACATACACAATTATCCAGCTTATTTGTAACAAATCCAAATTGGATAATCGTCTCATGAAACTTGAGATACCATTGTCGTGAACATATTTTAAGCCATATAATGACTTTCTTAACTTATAAACTTTTTTCTCCTGACTTTCCATGTGAAATCCATCAGGTTGTCGCATATAAATCTCCTCTTTTAATTTTCCATTAATGAAGGTTGTCTTCACATATATTGGGAATAATTCCAAATGCATATATGCAACTATAACTAAGATCATCTGAATTGATGCAAACTTAGCATCTAGAGAGTAGGTTTCCTGGAAGTTTATTCCAGCTTGTTGAGTATAATCTTTTGGCAACTAATATGGCTTTGTATTTATCAACAAGGGATTTTTACACCCATAACCCTGAGTAATTCCGTAATAACATTCATAACCCTGCATAATCGTGAATTACATGAGAAACCCTGAGTAATGCTTAACTCTTACATGACATAACCCTGTGTAATATTCCATTTGAGAATGGCATTATGTTTGACGGTTCCCGTTAAAAAATACAAAATTACCCCTAATGTCCATTCTTATTTTCAAAACATGCCATGGACACCTTCCTCTCCCCTGCAATCGATATCCCCTCTTCTCCTGTCGAGCAACACCTCCGCGTCCCCTGCAGACCATGCGTCGAGCGGCCCGCCGTCAAGGTTATCCACTTCGGACCCTCCGTCGACATCTGAGGAAGGCCACTCCCTTGCTCGAACACCGTCGCTCCTCTGCTCGTCCGTTGCTTGTTGTTGCGCGCAATCTCCGTCTCGCCAATCCACTCAAGTACTCAACAAGATCCCATGAAAGCTCGTACCCCATCCCACACATGAATATCCCTTCCCTGTCCGTGGACATGTAATCAATACATCATAATCTGCTCGGACCCGAATCTATATCGAGGAAAATTGACCTTTTAATCCGAGCTAATACCTTACGGGGTCTCCGAGTAGGTGGAGGTGGCCATAGTAGAGATCCTCCCTTGGCAGCGGCCGCAGCGATGCGATGAGCTGGGGGAAGCGCAAGTACGTATCGTCGTCCATCTTCATGACGTAGTCGTACGGAGGCCTCCCACCGGTGCGATTGAACCGGCGTGCCATCGAGGCGAAGAAGAGATAGGTCTTCCCGCTGTTCATGTTCTCCTTGGCACAATCGACCACCATGATGTCGTCATACCGGAGGATCTCGCGGCCGATGAGGGCCCTCTGCTCGTCGCGGGTGTGATGCAGCGTGAAGTGGATAACTAGGGCCACATTTTTTCTATGTTTTATCCGTTAATTTTATTTACGTTTATTTGAGTCGTCGTATTTTTAATTAAATAAACGAGATCGCCTGTGATCTCAATTAATTAATTAGAGATTTGAATTTTCGTAATTAGTCGGTTAGAGTCAAATTAGGATAATTAGTTTAAATTTGAATTTCTATTTTTGTAATCTCATCCCACCTATATAAAGGGATGATAGACTAGCTATTGGGGGAGTTCAGATGATATAAAAAAATTGAGATTTATCTCTCCCCCTCCCTTTAGTTTCCCTCCCTTCCCTACGTGGTCTTCACGTTTCTCTCCTCCAAACCCCTCGTTTTCCCGACGAGCTTCTCCTCTCAACCACTCCATTTCTTCTCTACCGAAATTCCACCCTCAAAATATTTATTTTCCGTCGCCGCACAAAAAATCTATTCTCCGCCGTCGCCCGAAATCTCATTTGCATCAGGGTGAGACGACAGAATACAAACTTGATATGGATCTGCGCGCGCGCGGTCCTCGACCTGCAGCCCCCCTCCCCTCCCCCCCGGGGGTATCCCGCAACCGCCGCCCGCCCTCGTCGGCAGACCCGCCACCTCCCTCCCCCGACCGACCGACACCCCCCCCGGTCTCCTGCAACCGACCGACCCTATCTTCCGCAACTGACAGCCCCCCCTGCGTCTCCCACAATTGACCTCAGCCCTCCCCCCCACCCGCGTAACGGACCGAAGCCCCAGCAGAGCCCCCCCGCAACTGACAGCACCACAGCAGAGCCGCCCCTTCCCCTCGCGTCTCCCACAACCGACCTCAACCCTCTTCCCCACCCGCGTCAACGGGCCGAAGCCCCCCTCCTCCCCAATCCTGATGCTTCCCTCCTTCCTCTCCACCCGGCTGCAAGCCCGTCGCAACCCTCCCCCATCGTCGAGCTGCCGCAACCTGCCACCGCAGGTAGCATCTGCCCTTCAGTGTCTCCCTTCCGACCGCATAGAAGATCGTAAGCTAAAATTTGTGGATGCAGGGGTTGGCTCGAGTCAAAGAGAGAAGATATGTTTTTTATTTAGATTAAATTTCAGCCGTTAGATCGTTAAGTGGTTAGATTAACTCAATCATCTGGTTCAGTTAACGAAGTAAAGTAACGGAAGGTTATATGTGTAAGACGACACATTTATTCAGGGTCCTGAGCGTAATTCGCGATTATGCAGGGTTATGAATGTTATTGCGAAATTACTCAGGGTTATCAACAATACGATCAACTCGGTAGTTATTCTTGAATACCCACTTACATCTTATGGATTGCCTGTCTTTTGACAAATCACATAATTCACATACACCATTTCACTTAGTTGAGTCCAACTCATCCCTCATGGATGTCGTACATGATTCTGACTCGTTCGAAGCCATTGCTTCGTTGAAGGATATAAGACCTGTACAATCCACTACATCCTCGTATACGGTGTAACATGAAGCCTCGTATTCATAGAAATGATAATCTTCCATCCATGCAGACTGTGTTTTGGGTCTCTTGTTGTCGATTATACTCGTGGGTTGTGTGGTTTCAGCAACTCCTCTAAAGGACCATCTTGTACCATATATTCATTCTCTTTATATGGATGATCAATATGATCTATTAATTCTTGTCTTATCTCCAAGTAGTCTTCATTGTCCTATATGATAATCAGAGGATTTAATTCCTCTACTTGTTGTTCCTTCTATTGATGAATTTCAACGAAAGTTGCATGACGACTTTCGATCAAACTTTTAGTTTTGTGGAAGAACGTATATCATTTATAATTTTCACTATATCCAACAAATTTGTACTTTAATGTCTCAAAGTCGCTTGTCTCTAAGTTGACTCAGTACCAAGACATGTGCAACATATCCCCATTTTCGAAGATGACCCAACTCGGGTTTCCTGCCATTCCAAATTTCGTATGATTTTGATTCTACGGACTTGGTGGGAATTTGATTCTGTATATAGCTAGTTGTCAATACTTGCTTCTCCCTAAAATTTCTTTGAGAGACTTGTATGTGACAACATACACCTAACTGCCTTCATCAGAGTTCTATTCTTTCTTTCAGTTACACCATTTTGTTGTGGTGTATAAGGCATTGTAGTCTACATATAAATGCCTGCTTGAATGCAGTACTCCTCAAACTCCTTTGAGGTATATTCTCCCTCTATCAATCCTAAGGGTCTTAATTGGTTTTCTCAATTTTGTCTCTTCTTCTGTCTTATATCTTTTAAATATTTCAAAGGATTCCACCTTTCTTCCTAAGAGATAGACATAAGAGAACTTAAAATAGCCATCAATGAATGTTATAAAGTATTCATTGTTTCTATGTGTACTGACACTCAATGGTCCACATATATCTGAATGGATCAAGCTTAATAGTTCCTTTGATCGAATTCCTGTCGAGAAGGGTTTTCTCGTCATTTTACTGGTCGGACAATGCTGACATGGCAATGTTTTTGCAACCGTAATCTTAGAAAGAAGATCAAATTTAATCATTTGATCTATTTTTGAATTTTGTGGATGACCCAATCTCATGTGCCATAATCATGATAGGATAAATAACACAAAGAGTACTTAGAAACCATATTCATTGATTCACTAGTACTTATTACAGGAAGACATAACATAACATATCATGCCCGGATCCCTTGGCGGGTCTCCCTCTGGGGCCCGATGTTTCGGCGGTCTTGACTAGGCGGATCCTTTTCGAGGAATTCGACTCCTCAGTTCTGATGGCTCAGGTTCCTTCACCTCCTCCTGCTTGGACTCCTCCGACTATTTCTTTGCTTGGCGACGCTGAGGTCATTCGTTCGATGATCCCATGGGGGTCGGTGTCTCTACATGGCCAGGGGGTGCCCCCTACGTGGTGGAGGTCTCAACCTCCTCAAGATTTGGCAAAAGCTACGGTATGCGAACTCATTCTCGCCTTGGCGCCCCCTTGGTTTCTTCCTGCTCGACGCTGCGAGACTCGGTGGCAGAGGCGGCTGGCCTCGTTCTTATCGGGGGACGCTCCCTTGGTTTTTAATGAAGGTTCTCTCTTGGAACGTTAGGGGACTCGGGGATCTTGACAAGAGGCGGGCCTTGGGCTTGCGTTTCTCCGAGTGGGAGTGCGATGTTGCTTTTATTCAGGAATCGAAGCTTTCTAGTGTCGATGATTCCGTATGGAGATCTTTCGGAGCTCATGCCGTGGATGACTTTCGATCTGTTGATGCCATCGGGGCATCGGGTGGCATTATTCTGGCTTGGCACTCGGGGATTTTCAATTTCTCCTCCATGCGCATGGGGAGGCATTCCTTGTCTGTGGTATTGACTCGAATCGACTCGAATGTAACTATTGCTTTTTCGGCTATCTATGCTCCTACTTGTCACTTGCTGCGGAGGGATCTGTGGGAGGAGTTGAGGACGATGGCCTCTGATTTTGCGGATATTCCTTGGCTGTTGGGAGGGGACTTCAATGTTACTGCCCTCTCTTCGGATCGGCCGCATGGCCGCGGGGGACGAGACCCTGGATCCGATGACTTCATCGCCTTCATCTCGGATCTGGCCTTGGAAGGGCTGGTGCCCTCTGATATTTCCTATACATGGCAGAATAACGCTTCTCGATCGAGAATTGACAGGTTTTTGGCGAATGGCAAGATCATGGAACTATTTCCTTTGTGCTGGGTGGCTTCACGGCCGCGCTCTTTTTCGGATCATAATCCAATTATTTGAGAGTCTGGGGACGAGTTTCATCCCCGGGGACTCTTCCGCTATGAAAGGTGCTGGCTATTGGAGCCAGGGTTTAAAGATTTGGTCAGGAACCACTGGAACCAGGTCTCCTTTGAGGGTCCCGCTGCTTGTCGTTTGGACCACAAATTAGCCTCGCTGAGAAGGCTGTTGGCCTCATTCAAGAAGGATACGCGTCTTGCCCGTGTGGCGGCTAGGAATGCGGCGGAGGATACTATTGTGCGGCTGGATCGTATAGAGAATGAACACGATCTGACGTCGGAGGAACTCCTGGAGCGTATCACTGCCCTTGATGTTGTCAAAACGGAGGACAAAAAACGAACAATCGAGTGGCGGCAGCGGTCTCGATTGAGATGGTTAAAGGAGGGGGATGCTAATACCGCTTACTTCCACCGGGTGGCTAGTGGTAGACGACGATTCAATTCCATCCGTTCTATTCTAGTGAATTGCTCCCGCATATCTGGGGACAAGGAGGTGGGCGATGCCTTTGTGGGCCATTTCAAGAATGCCTTTGGTTGCAGGTCGCCTCGACACTGGCGTTGGCTGGGGCGGGGGGCTCCTTCTATCTCTGACTTCGATGCCTTGGCCTTGGTCAGGCCTTTCTCTTTGGCGGAGCTTAAAGATGCGGTGTGGGACCTTAATGACGAAGCCACGCCGGGCCCTGATGGGTTCTCTGTGGCTTTCTACCGTGATTTTTGGGACCTGGTGGCTGGCGATGTTTTGGAGGTTGCACGCGACTTCTCCACCTGCAATCGTGGGTTCGACAAGATAAATAAGGCCCTAATCGTGTTGATCCCCAAGGCTCATCCGACAAATCATATTGAGGACTTCCGTCCGATCTATATCTCTAATGGGATATATTTAATCATCGCTAAGGTCTTGGCCAGGAGACTGGCTCCCCTTCTGGCGTCGCTTATATCGCCTACGCAGGCGGCCTTTATCCGTGGCCGTCATATCTCGGATTGTTTCGCTGTGGCTTCGGAGCTCGTGGCGGAGTGGAGGAGATCAAATGCTAAGGGTATCCTTTGGAAGATTGACTTTGCTAAGGCGTACGATTGCCTTGACTGGCGATTTTTGTGGTTGGTCTTGCGGCGGAGGGGCTTTCCTTCGATGTGGATTTCATGGATGCGGCGGTGTGTATCCACGGCCTCACTCTCCATCTTGCTGAACGGTTGCCCGGTGGGGGGATTCTTCCAGCCGAGGAGGGGGGTGCGGCAGGGGTGTCCTCTCGCACCTCTTCTCTTTGTGTTGGCGGCTGATGTCCTGCCCCGTATGATTGATGGGGTGGCTGCGGCGGGCTTGACTCGAGGTTGTTATATTGAGGAGCTCCATGTCCCTTCTATTCAGTTCGCTGACGACACATTATGCTTTGTTGAGGGGGGTCCCGATGCGGTGTCCGGTATGGCCACTACTGTGCAACTTTTCAGCGAGGCCTCGGGTCTGGTGATTAATGCGTCGAAGTCTAAAGTGGTTCCTTTCGGCATGTCGCAGGCTGAGGTTCTGGAATGCGCTCAGATCCTGGGGTCCAACCCCTCTTCTCTCCCGTTCGACTATCTTGGCCTACCGCTTGCTGTCGGCCGTACTCGACTCCGCGATTGGAAGGTTGTGGTGGAGAAGATGGAGGCCCGCCTCGCGGGATGGCGAGCGGTTTTGTTGTCCAGGGGTGGGCGGCTGGTGCTTCTAAAAGCGGTGCTTTCCTCTATTCCTATTTATTTTTTCTCGGTTCGCGTTATGCCCAAGGGGATTCGCTTGCGGTTGGAGAGGTGTATGCTTCCTGTGGGGACGAAAGGGGGAAGGGAGAGGGGGGGTACACCTCGTGGGGTGGGAGGTCGTTTCTCGGCCCAAGAGGTTGGGGGGCTTGGGGGTTAGGCGATTGGAGTTGGTCAATGAAGCTCTTCTGCTTAAGTGGGTTTCTCGAGTGTGGGGGAATGAGGAGAACTTTATGATTAATGTCCTGCGGGAATTGCTGGGCGCGGACTTGCTTGGCTGCTATAGGGGCAACTCGCTTTGCCGCCTATCTCCATTCTGGCGTGGAGTGACGACTGTTTTTAGGCAATATCGCTTGTTCTTTAAGCCAGTGCTGGGCAACGGGACTTCCTTTCGCTTTTGGACCGATGACTGGTCCGGAAGAGGTGCTTTTAACATGATGTTCCCGCGTCTTTTTGCTTTGGTCGACGACAAGGAGGCGTCAGTGGCCTCGTGCCGGGAAAACGGATGTTGGAGCCCTAGGATCGCTGCGTCCCTGTCGGATCATCGATTGGATGATTTTCTATCATTATTGGCTCAGCTCGTTGATGCTCCTCGTCCGAATATTGGGCGTGACCATTGGGCCTGGAAGGATGGATCTTTTTCTTCGTGAAAGGCGTACTTCGCTATCGCCCCTACACTTAATGCCGATGACGATATCTTGGTGCGTGACTGTAGTCTTGTGGGGCCTTAAACTTCTTGAACGCATTGACATATTCTTATGGCTTCTTCGCCGAGGACGGCTTTTGACTCGTGATCGGTGTGCAACTATTTTTCCGAACGTTGGACCAATGTGCGGTCTCTGTGATGCGGAGCGGGAAACAACTTCTCATCTATTTTTTGAATGCGGCCCTGTTCGCACTCTTTGGGATGATCTTCCTTGGGTTAACGCCGTCTCCTTTACTGCATTGTGCGAGAGTTTGGTTAATTCAAGGGGTAGGGAAAGGAAGCTTATACTTGATCCAATCGCAAGGCTGTGGAGCATTTGGCTGGGGAGGAACGAGGCAATATTTGCGCTCAACGGTTCTGCAGGGAGAATATCTCTATACGTGCGAAGCATCTTCTGGAGGATTGGTCCCAGGGGTAGACCACTGTGGTTGTTTGGGGGATCCATTGCTTGTGGATACCCTTACGGGTAGGCCTTTTTGTACAACTTCTC
This sequence comes from Ottelia alismoides, assembly GCA_037367405.1. Taxonomy (NCBI): domain Eukaryota; kingdom Viridiplantae; phylum Streptophyta; class Magnoliopsida; order Alismatales; family Hydrocharitaceae; genus Ottelia; species Ottelia alismoides. The sequence goes on along the minus strand of JAZKJV010000184.1, from coordinate 545,989 downwards.
TGTTCTCTGTAAAAATTGTTTTCGTTTTATTTTTAAATATATTGGGGTGAACACCGTCGAGTGCTTCCCCCTCTTCTGAGCTTCAAAAAAAATATCATGCTCGGGTACACATTTTCCCATGGCGCAGATCTTCTTATTCTTTCCTATTGATACACGCTTATTATAAAAATAAACTTTAAAGTCTTTCTTGAGCAGAACTAGAACAAATACGATGTTTCAACGTATTCCTGGAGCATATAGTGCATCCTGAGGTATCGTTATGCTATCATCCACGTCAAGCATGTATGTCCCAACACCTTCAACATCCAACTAGGTGTTGTTCCCTATAAAGATGTTCGCTTTTCTTCAGCTCCTTGAAGTCCACAAGCCCCTCCTTTGTCTTGGCAATATGGCGGGTTGCACCATAATCAATCCACCAACCGTCACAGTCCGTGATCGCAGAGTTGCACTCTACGACAACCACGAATTCAATTTTCTTCTTGCCTTTATTTTCAGGCACTTTAGAATTTTCTCGCTTCTTGTTGGGGCAATTGACCTTGAAATGACCATATTTGCCGCAATCATAGCATGAGCCATGTGAGTATTTCCCATTTTGCCCTTGAAATTCACTTTGAAGGGTCCTAGATTTTTCTTTGCACGCACCACATTTGCTTCTTCTTCTTCCTCGACCTCTGTGGAAATGCGTGAAATGAAAAGTTGTATTCATCGTAACCCTAGAGCTCTCTTATATGGGATAAAACTCTACGTGAAAATTACATAAAGTAGACTGAAGAAATAGACAACTATAAAATAAAGACAAAGAGGATATAAGTATCTCAACACTTCCCCTCAAGCTGGAGCATATATATCTATCATGCCCAGCTTGGAACAACAACAGTGAAAAGGACCCCTCACTAGAGCTTTGGTAAACATATCTGCAATTTGATTGCCTGAAGCAATATGAAAAGTGGAGATAAGTCCCTTCTGAATCAAATCACGAGTGTAATGACAGTCAACTTCAATGTGCTTTGTTCTTTCATGGAAGGCATGATTATTAGCTATGTATATGACTGCTTGATTATCACATTTGAGGTGCATAGAAGATGCACCTCAATAGCTATTTCAATCACGATAGACTTAACCCCTGTCATTTCGGTGCTCCTTGGACCATGGCCCTATACTTTGATTCAATACCAGATTTAGCTACGACATCATGTTTCTCACTTCTCCATGAAACCAACGAGCTCCCAACAAACACAGTAAAGCCTGAAGTGGACTTCTGTCCTTGGGGCACCCGATGTAGTTTGCATCTGCACATCCAGTGACTGTGAGAGGCGTATCTCTTCTGAATCAAAGGCCTGCACCTGGAGAAGACTTCATATATCTCAAGATCATGTTAACTACATTCATGTGAGCCTGCCTGGGTTGCTCCATAAACTGGTTGACTCTACTAACAACAAAAGATATATCGGGCCTGGTAATAGTAACATATAACAGCTTTTCTACTAGCTCTCTGTACCATCTCTTATCCACCTCCTCAGATTCATCATAAAGCCTAGCATTAGGATGGAGTAGTAGCAGGTCTGCATCCTGTCATGCCTGTCTCAAATGACAGGTTAGTGGCATACTTTCTTTGCATCATTACCATACCGTGTTGATTTCTTGCAAACTCTAGGCCAAGAAAGTAACACAGCTTGCCAAGGTCCTTGGTCACAAACTGTCGTCCAAGGAAATCTTTAGCAACCAAATGCCTTGTTCATCGCTGCCAGTAGTAACAATAATGTCTCAACATAAACCTGAATAGCAATAAGTACCTTTCTGGGTTCTCCTAACAAATAGAGAATGATCTGCAGTAGATCTGACAAAACCCTTCCGTTCAATAAACTCTGAGAGCTTCTGAAATCAAGCCTCGGACTCTGCTTAAGGCCATATATGGCCTTATGAAGTCGGTACACTATACTGGACTCCCCCTCAGCAGCAAACCTGGTGGCTATTGCATGTAAACTTCCTCCTGTAGGTCTCCATACAAGAATCTTGACTTCTAATTGGAAAAGCGGCCAGTCACGTACCACAACAATAGCAATAAGGATCCACAACGTAGAATGACGTGCAACTGGAGAGAAGGTATCCTGGTAAGTGGTAATCCACCCCATAAGTTTGGGTGAACCCGCAAGCAACCAATCCGACCTTATATCTGTCCACAGTACCATTCGCTTGGTGTTCCACAATAAACACCCACTTGCTGCCAACAATAAATGCACCCTAGAGGAGCCTGTACAACACTCCACGTACCACGAGACTGTAAGGCTGCCATCTCTTCCTCCATCGCCAGATGCCACTGACTTCTCTGCAATGCCTCCTGATTCGACCATGGTATCTCCACGGTCGATAGTCCCACAACAAACCTTTGAAAATCCTCGGAGAGTCGTGCCAGGAAACATGAGAAGCAAGGGGATCCACAATGCATGCACGCCTTTGCTTCCGAAGAGCAATAGGTACATCCAGGTCCTCAACATCCTCAGAAGGTGTATCATCCAAGACATTCTGCACCACAAGCTGCACACGCAAATCGCCAGTGCCATTAATAGAACTCAAATGCTCAGAACATACCTTGGACGTGTTGGATGATGGAGGTGGCACATGAGCACGGGGTCATGCTGGTAAACCTGCAGAAGAAGGAAGGCGTGTTAGGTGGCGGCGGTGGAGGTAGTGGTGGAGGAGGAGGTGATAATTGTGGTGGTGGTGTAGACGAGATAGAAGAAAGAGGCATATAGACATCTTCTCCATTCTCTGAAGGAACGAGCTTGTCACATGTAGTAGAAAATACATAATGGATTCAAAAAAGGTGACATCCAACATAGTACCTTCGTCGAACAAGGTCAAAGCAACGATATCCTTTTGGATCTTGGATACTCAACGAACACACACTTGACATCTCTAGGACAGAGCTTGTCAAGACCTGGAGACATCTGAAGAATAAAAGCAACCGATCCAAAAACACGAGGTTAAGAGAAAATATTCGTCTCGAGAAATGCAATCGAGAAAAAGATTCTCTCCCCAAGAGTCGACTAGGGCATACGATTCACCATGTAACAAGTAGTTAGAACCGTGCCCCCCCAGTATGAATGGAGGAGCACGACTCTGGATCAAGAGAGTTCTGGTAACATCCAAGAGATAGCGATGTGTTCGTTCAACCACCCCATTCTGTTGAGAAGTATACACACGAGATGTCTGATGCACAATACTATAGATCTAAGGAATTGAGAAAGTTGAGTACTGCAAAATTCTAACGCATTATCTGAGCGTATTAACTTGACATTTGCAGCCATAGCTCCCTCTACCACGATATTGTGTAGGGCTCCCCCTACCACAGATGCAACCATAGCTGAAGAAGTCTGAGACTGCGGGATGCCACTAGAGGATATAGATAGCATGTTCAATCTGCGATATGCCTCCTCCATTGGAGGTATGGTGGCATTAGTAAGAATCTAGGCACGAGCAACGCCATACTCAGGATCAAGAGCTGCTAGAAAGACCCTAGTCATCACAGAGTCTCTGTAAGCCATGAGCTGCTTAAGAGTAGCAGTCAAGGGAATGTAACCATGGAGCTTCTCAAACATACCCCTAAGAGAAGTGTAAAGGGTATGGAGGGGATGACCATTCTGCTTCGATGTAAAGATATCATGTTGGAGCTGCAGTATCTTCGACTCATTTTTCGCCGGAGAGTATGCAGCGGCGAGAATGTCCCACATAGCCTTTGCAGTAGACTGACCCAATATATCATTAGCTATCTTTGTTGACATAGTCCCAGATAGCCACACTCGTGTATATGCATCTTCTGCCTCCTATGAGGCATTTACCCTAGTCTTGTCACTTGGCTCATCATTCGTGAGGATGTGCTTCTTGCCATTACACTACATTAAACTCATGAATTGCATGACCCACAGTTCATAGTTTGTTCCATCCATCTTGACGATGTGTGCTGGACCTTTGAAGGCACCCAGGGATGAAACGTTAGCTTTGTTGTCTGAGATATTGACAACAATCTCCAAGACTGGGTCTGCAACAAGTAAGATCTGTGTCTACAGTGACATACATGAAGATGGTTGTGGGTGTAGACTCATAACACAACCTCTTCCATTCGACGGAAACTCCTTTGGGTAGCTAAGGTGTTTTAGATGATCACCCCACACCATAGAAACCTAGGAACAGACCAATGGCTGGCATGAGACAAGGGAGCAACGACGGCGTGGAGGGGATGGTCGATAGTGGTTGTTGGTCATGTTGTTACTGGGCAGCGGCGGCGTCGAGAGCGGCGTTGACGTCGAGGGGAGGCGTTGTGTCGAGAGGATCGTCATCGAGAGCGACGACTGTGCTGAGAGATGTGCGACGACGGGTGCGTGTGGGTTGCACTAGGGTTTTTGTTGGGGCGAGGCTCTAGGTTGCATGCTCCGGTCCAGGACTATCGCTCTGATACCATGTGGAAAGGCTTGAAATGAAAAGTTGTATTTGTAGTAGCCCTAGAGCTCTCTTATATGGAGAAAAGCTCTACGGGAAAATTACTTAAAGTAGACTGAAGAAATAACCAACTATAACATAAAGACAGAGAGATATAAGTATGTCAACAACCTCAAAGATCTCGACTTTAGATCTTTGCTTTGAGAGGTCCTGCTCAATCGCCAGCCGTGCAGGTAGGTCTGTTACACTCTTGATGTTACCTTTCATCCTCAAGGATGTGGCAACCATATTGAATGACGGTGGAAGACTTCTTAGAATGGTTGCTATCTGCATACTCTTCGGAATTGTGCATTCAACAATCGCTAGATCTTTGGCCATTACGACCATCTTGTTTACGTGCTTGAGGACGCTTTTAGATTCCTTCATTCTACTCGAGTTATACTTATGTTGAAGAAGCTGGACGCTCACTTCTGACTTGGAGTGATATTTCTCCTTAACCGCGGTCCAGAGCTCATACGCTGATTCGTAGGTATCGAAGATCCGAATCAAATTCAATTCCATGTGGGTTTGTATAAAGTTCATAGCCCTATTATCAATTTTCTCCCGCTGTTCGCGGGACCTAATTTCATGCATGGTTGGATTCTCAGATAAGATAGGGGCGTGTTTATCTACAATGGAGTGTATGCTATCGTGTAAAAAGCCAAAGTAGATCTTTCTATTTCACAGTTCATAATTAGTATCGTTAAGGTACTCAATTTTCTCCACCTCAGTGGCATTAGTTTTGCTTGTCATTTTGGATCTGAAATACATATAAGTTTGCATGAGATTGAGATATTTAACAAGAATAAGCAATGAAAAATATAGGCAATTAAGACAAAAAATGTACCATCAACAGGAATTTGAGACAATAATAACCCTTCTCCTTTTATTTTAAACAAACAAACAAAGCTTACTATTAATACTTAGTTTTTATAAAATATGTATTTTCAATCTCTTTTAATTCAAAAAAAAGAGAACTTATCTTTTGTGTTGGTAGACCAAGAGATGTATTAATTAGTGTCACTAAACAAAAAAAATCTACCACTCTAGTAAAAAACAATTAATGCAAGATGTATTAAAAAAATTAACGGTTTCTCCAAAAAAACTTCCAATATAAAAATATTTTATTTAATTTTTTTATTCAAGTACGAGTTGTGGCCCAATCGACTCAGTTCGAGCTTTGTTTGCCAATATCTAATAGTATCTTTGCTTTATGCTCTGGTATCAAATGATGTGGATTGAATATTAGAGAAAACTTCTTGACGGGAGCGAAAAGAAGAAGAAAATTGGGGTGACGAGATACGGAGGAACACGTCATGCTCACGGAGGAGAAGAAAGAAAGGAGGGGAGGATTGGATTGGAGTATATGAGAGGAGAAAGAAATTCACTGGAGGAAGAAGGATAAAGTCAAAGATGATACCAAATTTAACCTCATTTCAACTCAAATTGCATAGGAGTAGATTGTCTTATATAGAGAGTTAGCCCATTAAAGAAGCAACCTTTCACCAAAAAGACATGTCCAAACCAGAAGACACATGCAAAGATCACGTCTTTTGATTTTTAACATGGATTTAAAATCACATTAAACTTAGGACAACATAAATTAAATATTTTGCAATGCATCAAACCTTGTGCTGCAAGTCCCAAGGTCCAATGCATCAACCTTCAAGTTCTATCCTTTGAGAATTTGTATTGGTAATAGATTCTACTATGCCAGCAGAAGTACAAATCATTATGGAGGCAGACAATTTTTTTATATAGGCCCTTTAAATACGCGATCACATCTCGCTTTACGAAGGAACCACCTGGTCGAAGTGTTTAATAGATGCTAGTGAAGGAACATCCCGCCAATTTATGGTCCATAATCTTCAAATACTTTTTTACAAAGTTAACATCTATTAACGTGGCGGATTCCGAATTTAAAGAGTCAATCTTGAGTGATTAGTTTTATGTAGAGCCACAACTGAAGAATATGGCTACCTTCTTCCCGTTTCTTGTTGCACTTTCATAGAACTGCTGGGAGTTAAGGTGAGCCATGAGAGGGAGCGAGAGACATGTAGGGTCTTATATGCCAGGGAAAGCAGGTTTGCCCTGGAGGGGGAATGTATGTAGGAGGCAGACTACTTTTTGGCATAGGCGGGAGGGAGGTTCCACAGTGCAGCGAATCGTAGAACAGACCACACGGATCGGTGATAGGGCCGGGTCCTCTTCTATATTTATGAAGTTTGAATTCTTCTTTCTACAGTTACTTGCCTACCTGCATATTAATTCTCACTTTTCAGCTAAACCTTCGGCCTGGTAGAACAGTTGGTTACGGCCTGGAAGCACCAACTTTAAATACTTCTCCCTTACCACAGTTTTCTGTCTTTTCTTCGTTTCTTTAGAGTTTCTCATTTATATGCAATGTTACCATTGCCAACATCATTACTGATCTGCCTTGTTTGATTTGTTTCCAGGACGATCTCTCCATTGAAGATTGGCAACTGGTTGTTCGACTGAAGAAACTCTTCTCGATACCTTGATTTGTTTATGGGTCAACAATGATCATGTTATGTGCATATTGTGCTGCATCCCATCGTCAATAACTGTCACGTCAGATGATGAAAGGGGAGTTCTGATGCATCCCACCACGTAATAACTGCATCACACATGAATGGAATCATCAAGAAACTGTTTCGCAGTGGTAACGGTGGTAGATTGTTCTCCGAGGAAGCTTGGTGCGGCTGCCAGCGCATCGGTCCGTCATCACATTTTTTGCATTTCTGTCTAATTTATGAAATGAGTGCCTTCAATTTTACAATTTTATAAATTCGTTGTATGGTTTTGCGCGAGAGTATACCTATAGCTTTATTGCGGCTTTTCTCCTTCAGCTTCTGCAGTCATTAGGGTATCCGTTTTCCCCAATCGAGTTGGCGTTTTTTTTGAATGGCATTGGATACACTGTAATTTTATGTTCTGTGTTAGTGGTATAATTTCACAGCACTTTGTTATTTATTATGGTAACAGAGTTTCTGAAATACTTTTGTTCATTTGAAAGACAGCCCTTTTTATTCGTTTAGATGATCTAGTGGCGTCGCAGCTGTGCTCAGTGACTGATTTCCCTTCATAGCTGAGGAAGTTCGTGATGAGGCACGGTATTGTCGACCTTGAAAAAATCTCGTTGATTTGTTTGATACTTTGTACTATTTTGTCGTAGATGTATTGCTTAAAATAACGGCATGCATCCCAAGGTGTATTTGATCGTGTAATATTGATATCAAGTAATGCAGAAACCACTCGACCACATGTTAATTTCTTAATAGATGTGGTAGCAACAGAAAAAATCGTAAAATTTGTCAGCGAAAATAAGACAGACTCGATTATATCCACCCTGTTAGAACCAAGGTTTTAAAAATCGAACCGAACCGAACTGGTCGGTTGAACCCGTTAAATCAAGAATCGGAGGAAAAACGGTCCAACCATCCGATTTTTATTTAGAAAATAAAAACGAGTCAAAATCAGTCAAAATTCGGTTGGACCGCTTAAATCTAGTTGAACCAATTGAATCAAACCATCGGCTCAATCATCCATTTTTTGACAAAAAATAATTTCTATTAAATTAACAAGGGATTTTATCACTTGTGCCCCTCCGAGATCTCGCAATTTCAGTTGTGCCACTATCTTTTTGGTAATATCAGATGTGCCCCTCACTTCTTGCTATTTTATCACTTGTGCCCCTCGGGTTAGTGACCGTCCATCCACAGTCCAGACGGACGTTAACTTTGAGGACCTAAGCGGTATATTAATTTTTAAAAAAGGTTATATGGTCATTTTATACCTTCTTCCTCATCCTCTTCGGTCTTCTTCCTCCCTTCTCTTCCTCCTCCACAGCTCCTCCCTCCTCCTCGAGCTCTCGTGTAGCCTCCTCGAAACCTCCAGCTTCGCCCACGTGCCTCGCCTCCGTCTTCCTCCTCCTCCGCTCCCGCACCTCCCCCCTGCGCCCCCTGCACCTCCCCTCCTCACCCAGCCCCAGCCCCGCACCTCCTCCCTCCGCCCCCTGCACCTGCCCCCTCCGCCGCCGCACTGTCCCCTGCACCTCCCCTCCGTGCCTAGCCCCAGCCCCACACCTCCCCTCCGCCGCTACACTGCCCCCTGCACCTCCCCTCTGCGCCCAACCCCAGCCCCGCACCTCCCCTCAGTCGCCGCACTGCCCCCTGCACCTCCCCTCCGCGCCCAACCCCAGCCCCGCACCTCCCCTCCGTCGCCACACTGCCCCCTGCACCTCCCCTCAGTGCCCATCCCCAGCCCCGCACGTCCCTCCGCGCCCAGCCCCAGCCCCGACCCCTACGCCCCCTGCCCTGCACCCCCCACACCCCCATGACCCCTGCACCCCCTGCCCTGCCTCCCCCTGCGCCCCCAGGACCCGCACCCCCACGACCCTACCTCCCCCGCGCTCCTGCGACCCCGCACCCCCTAGCCTCGTTGCCCCCGCACCCCCGGGTCGTCCTCTAGTCCGTCGTCCCCGGGTCATCTCCAAGACTTCCAGTTTTTTTAATTTGAGACAAAATTTTGATTAATTGATTCATGAAAATTCATCAAAAAAATCGATAAAATTCACCGTTTGATCCGTAATGAGTGATATATCTATGAAAATGCAAAAATTTTAAAGATTCGATGGATGCTTGAATGTGTAATTAAGAAAGAAAAATTTTGAAGAGAAAGGAAGAATGACAAATGGAGGAGGAGGAAGATGAAGAAGTCTGGACAATAGTACCCCTCTTAACTGCACCAAGGTTTGAAAAAACCATGGTTAAGTCAACTCATTGACGACCAATCTGACGGAAGGGCACAACTGATGACGGAGAAAGAAATGAGGGGCACAACTGATATTACCAAAAAGATAGGGGCATAACTGAAATTGCGAGATCTCAGAGGGGCACAAGTGATAAAATCCTAACTAACAAAGTACAATTTTTTCAAAAATATTCATAATCTAGTCTCATCCTAACTCATAGTATAGTATCCCTTTATCTCTTCTTCACATGTGTTTTGTCCATTCGTGCCTTACGAGCATTGCCTCTCTCTTCCCATATTGTGTATGATGTTATCTACTTATAACAATAACAAACGAAGAAGACGTTATCATAGTCATACTATGAGAATCAATAAATTAACAATACTTTTCATCAATTAGAATTTAAATAATTTTAAAATTATTAATTTTTTACATCACAGATATGTATTATATATTACAAAATATGATTATATGCACTTTCGAGTTTTTTAAGAACATTTATACTGCTAACTTGTAAGAAATTTCACTTGTGCTCCTATACTTTCTTAAAAAATTCACAATATCATCCTTATATTGGTATAAAATGGGAACACAAGTGTAGTAATAAAAGACCATTACTATTGATTTTGTAAAAATATAGGGCACACATGCAATTGTATTAAAAATAAGAGTACAAGTGTTATTGGAAAAACTTGGAAGGACAAGAGTAAACAAATTCTCGAAAGATGAGATGTAACATTTTTCGTATTTATTTGTATGATACATCGGTCTAACTCGGTTCGACCCGGTTGAACCATGCGAACCAAACCAAAAATATAACGGTTCGATCTTTTCCGATTTCTTTGAACTGCTGACGTCATCACCGGTTCGACCGATCAGTCCCAATAGTTCCAACCATAAAAACCAAAAACCGATATCGGTTCGGTTTTTACTGCTTTTCACCCTAGAACTAAAGCCTGGATTTCGAATCCTACCATTCATTCGGAAGCAAAATCAGTCAATAAGATATCTCACAAACAAATCCTGGGAGTTTAGTTCACCGATGACCGCTAATCTGCTTATTGGCTGCACATTCTTACATGTGCTCGCATTCATGGATTCAGGTTGACGAGAGGTAGAAATAGAGAAGGGTTCTAAGAAATTAGGCTTGAATTTCCAGTCTGGTTGCCCTCGCCATACAATCAGTGACCTAATTGTTCCATAATGAAATCAAAATTTATACATGATTACATTAAATACCATATCTCTAGTTGGCAATACAAGCACCAGCACCATTGTTCCATTTCTCAGTCACCACTGGCAATGGAGAAATGCAAATGAGCTAGACCAATGTTGACTTAGACCTTGGTCCACATTATATGATCGGGACCATTCTGATCCCAGGAGGAAGGCGAAACACAAGCAGGGGAAAATTGTCATCTGGCCACCTGGTGCACTTACACCAGGTCGATGTTCTGAGGTCTCGATGCTTCCAAAATTGTGATCGGCCTTGCGAAGAATGACATCTTCATCAGCAAATTTTATAACTCTGTATGCACGTCATTGCCATGCTCGGTATCAATCGGCTTGGTTTCTTTGGAAGGAGAAATATCCTTATCTTCACGTTCTAGACTCTCGCCTAAAATTCTTGCAGTAACTTGCGTTGCCTCCCGATCAAGATCAGCCCACTCTGACACGATTCTTCTAGCACCCTGAAAACATGTTCGACATTACAACATGCAATGATTTATGCACAAGTACAAGCAGCCAAAGAAACAGTTGCAAAGCAAAAACAGAAGATCTGGTACATAATAGCATACTAGCAGATTTGGACACCAACTGCGCTAAACAGGCTATACACAATGCCATCAAATTACACCAATCCACGGGGCATTAAGGCTTGAATAAGAAAACCAAAAAACATTCGGGACATAAAATATGACCATGAGAGTCTGAAACCTGTCTCTTACAGTGACAAAAAGGGTTGTACTATACCTGAAGTTTGGGCTCCTTTGTCATAGGGTTGTTGCAGAGATCTATAGTTTTTGCATTCGCCTTAGTAGCATTTCCACACCAAGATTCGCACCATAGCCATTCTTGAGGAAGGGAGAATATGGGCACAGTGTGCTGTGCGTAGTTTGGAAGATCCTGAAAGCAGCCCGGCCAACATTTACCATACAAAAACAGGAGTTAACTCGATGATACACAGCCCACTAATTGCTGTCCATTTTCCTAACTTGGAAAATTCATCTTAATTGTGTGATCAAGAGAAAGTGCATAAATTTCTTTCTTTAAGCATTTTGTCATCCAAATCCAAAGTGTATAGAAGAATGCAAACCTAATATGTTTGATAAGACATCTAGAGATGTTTAGAACGAAAAATATCTAAAAGAGTATATTGCCTGATCAAGGTTGGAGAGACTGTTTGGATCCTTGCTGAGAGTCTCATAGAACACCCTCAGGTTGTCTCCTGCGGCAGTCTGCCGAAACTTCACCAAGTCAACTACGTAAAGTGCACTGTGGAAGGGATTAACAGGGAAATGAGAATATCCTTTAGAGCCTTTAGAGGTACTTAGTACAGAAAATAAGGAGAATATTAGTCTTACCTAATGTGATATGGCTTTCCTCTCAAATGGTCCCTCCAGAAACCCTATTATGAAGAATGCAAATGGTTAAAGAGCAGATACATAAGTAAATGCAATTTGTACACTCAAGCATGCACCCTGACAGTCTGCTTCCAGAAACATTAGTAACAGGGAGCACCTGTCTCCAAAAGCGATAGCCATCCATTTCTCTATTGTTGTCGCAAAATGGAGTGTATGCAAGAGGCCGTCCTTTAATATCCATGTCATAGAGTTCGCCCATGTCAGCCCTCACAACCTGATCAGCATCAACAAATATGACCTGCAAGAGAAAAACCAGCACAATCATCATAGTGACCATGTGTAGATGATTCTAAACCTTCACACCAAGGAAACTATGATGTATTCATATACAAGTGATTCCAAACTCGTAACACTCATATTAACTCAACAAAGGGTGCCAAAACGAACTTACTAACATATAAAATGGAATACCTTTTCTAGTGAAAGGGGGAAAATAACATCAAGAAACAAGATTTTGTAAGCCCAGATGATCCGCTGCTTCTCCTTCTGCTTATGCAACCATGTCGGCCACTTATAGGTAACAAGCTCGTAATCAAAACCATACTCGTCTGCCATGTGAGGGATGACATCCTGCAAGAAAAGGGTGATCAATCTTGGAAAAAAGATCTTGATGGATCTGGCTACCATGTGCTTAATATCAATACGCAAACCTTAAACTGAGGTGAGAGATAGTTCTTTATGAACCAGAATTTCACAGGCCTTTTCGTGTTCTTCAGCACACTAAGTATCATTATCTTGGTAAAACGTTCATACCTGCACATGAAATGGATTGTAAGCATTGCAACTCAACGCTAAAAAAAATCACCAGATTAATACATTAGCAGAATGGACACAATATCACAAAAGTTCTTAAATTCGATTACTTCTAATAAAGTTCAGATTATGATATTTCATAGCCAACTTGTAAAAACCCTGTTCACCATAAAATGTTTAAACATCCCCAGACGACATTTTTTAATGCATTTGGCCAAGTCAACCACGTCTTCTTTTCAAGTCTCAAAATTCCGTAAATGCAATCAGTTAGACATGCTTATAAACTACATATCTGAAGGTGAGAAGAGACTGTAAATGTAAAGGAATACTTACAGATGTCCTGAAGCAATGGAGAATATGTTGATGGTTTTTCCACGTCTATCACCTTTTTTCTGATCCTAAAAACATGCGATTAAAATGTCATAATCATTGCAACCATTGCATAGATATAACTGGCTAGATTCCCGGAAGAAAATGAAGTGTCCTTATAAAATAAACAGGTCAACGGAAATTCACAAATAAGAACATCCAAGCAATGAGCAAGAACTTTTTTGGAAAATTTCTTATGTGCCTTTATAGGAAATTTTAACCATAAACAGTTTCTGAAGTTAAGAAAATTAATTATCAAAAATTTTTTGGGCATTGTTAAAGGAAGAGAACACAAGTTGTAAACAGACAAACAGTTGCTTCACTTACAAATGTCAATATCACTCTTGACTATCAGTATCAGGTCTACGGACCAGAGACAATCAAGTATCGGAAAACAAATACCTGAGGACTTGTTTGTCTCTTCATTGATTTTCCATTACCACTGATAAAACCAGATGCCCACTTTAAGAAGTTAGTATTCCAGTTGCTACGATCTTCCTGTAGTTGAAAAATATGTTGGAATCATCTTAAAAATAATGCTACTAATCCTTGTTTTCTGGCAGCTTGACGTAGAAGAGAACAAAGTACTGAAAAGTGTCATTCACCTGCTTTTCCAACTGCTTATTACCGTCCAGAGAAACCGCTAATAATTCATCATGCTCCTTACCTTTCTTCTTGACCACCTCCAGATGAACCAATTTGCCCCTCAAATCGTTTATTATGATACGCTTTGAAACAACCTTTTTAATTGAATTATCTTTCTCCTTCAATTCATAAAGATCCGAGCTTCTCCCCGGGGCAAGTTGCAGGTACCACACACCAGGGGAAACTTTCATTTGTAAATAACCTAGATTAGCCATCACAATAGTATCAACTATGTGTGGCACATTCTTTGTCCCAAGAATTAGTTGAAGACCTCTAGGAGGATCATGGTCTTTCTCCGAACAGTGGCCTAACAAAATGAACGAAAACTATTTAACATGCAAAACTAGAACATTAATCACATACGTATTGGTCTTATCTACACAAGGGCTACCTGTCAAGACAAGAGACTCAAGCTCAAATACAGCTTGTAATGTTCTCTCACCACCTAAGTTCTCAAGCAAAATATTATCAAGGTCATGCCTGGAAAGATATAGTAGTTTTTTTTTAAAACCAACGAGCATTCCGATTGAGTAAAGTTAGAAAAAATAAAACAAGATATCTGGTAAGTCTAAAAGTACAAAACAGATGAAACTTACACAGCAATAATTGGTTCAACAAGCCACGGCTCCGGCACATCAAGATTCATGGTAAGTGTTTTTGACAGGGGCATGTTAGGAAAGAAAGCCTTAGGTCCACTAATTGACTTGCCCACATAATCGAAATCATCCTACCAACAACAAAACTAGATCAGTTAGATATTAAAAATGGATTTCACTTAGCTTAGGACGAAAAGAAAAATAACATTATGAAATACTCATAACGGAAATACCATTCTTGGGACCACATATCTGTAGTAATTCTTTAACGGAAGATCAACAAGAGAACTCTGCAAAATAGAGACCAATGATGTCAATGCCATTGCTCAATGAATGAGGGAGTAAACCAATCCTTTTAAAAGACTGTTTCTCAGTTACAAAACTGCACAGTTTAACTGTTGAGAACCACCAGATAAAAGATAACTTAACCAAATCAATTTTGACATGAATTAGTTATTGAACAGCTAAACCAGATCAAATTTAATTAATTATGTTTTAATTATATTAGAATCGATTTTTGACAAATTCAAGCTATCTTGTACCAATTCAATAAATTTTCTATATATTAATAAGATTGTCATATTATATAAACATAAGATCACTATGTTTTGGTCTAATGTCATGCTCAATTTGGATTTAAATTGGTCAAACATTGGTTTAACCATAAAAAACATGCTAAACACGCTCCAGTTAATTTAATTTTGTTCTACAAAATACTGACGCCAACCTAGTTTCGATGTTTGTAAACCTAGAAAAAACCAAACCAATACATTTCTGGTTTGATGACTGGTTTATTTTTTAAACATTGGATTAAAGAAGTATCATGACCACCGCTATCATGTTGTTAAATGCAAGTCTAAACATGTTCTGGTTTATTTAGTTTTGGTCTGATAGTCTTGATGTCATCTGAATGTCCATACCAGTTGAACCAAGCTCCAATGTTGGTAGGATCTAGAATAAGGCAAACCGACACATAACTGGTTTATATAAACATGTATCACAGTGTATATAGAGATTTATACAAAATATTGATGCCAACCTAGTTCCGATGTTTGTTAAACCTAGAAAAAACAAAACCAATACATTTCTGGTTTAATGACTGGTTCAGTTTTTAACCATGGATTAAACAAGTATCATGACCACCACTATCAGGTTGTTAAATACAAGTCTAAACATGTTCTGGTTTATTTAGTTTTGGTCTGATAGTTTTAATGTCATCTGAAATTCCATACCAGTTGAACCAAGCTCCAATGTTGGTTGGATCTAGAATAAGGCAAACCAACACATAACCGGTTTATATAAACATGTAACACGATGTATATAGAGATTTATACAAATCACTATAAACATTTGATATTGTAAAAATATTTATCATGTCCCACACATTTATTGGGTACCTCTATAAAGTTAACAAGCCCGGGTAAATTGAGGAGGGTTGCACATTAGGTAGCCGACAACCAGCACATGAGAGATAAATCCTAAATAGTGTTTTTTTAAAACACTATTTAGGAATGTCTCGAAACCGTACGGATAAATTCCTAAATAGTGATTTTGAACACTATTTAGGAATGTATCTCGAATTCGTTCGGATCTTTTAATCACGGATTTAAGCAAACATCTAGATTTCGTTGGGGCATTTCCTACTTGCCACGTTTTGCATCGCCCGAATGCAACGAGAAGTTGGCAAGGGCCGCTACATTGCTGCTCGGATGTAGTTCAAAATTTGCAAGGGTTATTGCATGAGGAACACATGCGAGTAAATAAGCTAGTTATGCTGCATTGCCGTCCGGATGCAGTCCAAAATTTGCAAGGGTTCTCGCAAGACGGACGCATGCGAGTAAAGAAGTTAGTCCAAAACAGGTTGCAAAGGAAGGTGCGGATAAGTACTTGGATTATTGGCACTTTGACTGACAAATCAATGGAGATAGTAGATGCAATGGAAAGAAGGAAGATTCATATATTATGTCTACAAGAGACAAAATGAGTTGGAGGGAAAGCAAGGGAGATCGAGAAGACATGCTTTAAACTTTGGTATTCAGGTAAAGATAAGGGCAAAAATGGTGTTGGAGTGGGTGTTCACAAGAATTCGAAGGATTGCATGGTTGAGGTGTGTTGGGATATTTCTTATCTTTCGTACTGTTCTCTCATTATATATTTATTTTGTTTTCTTCATGTAATTTGCTCAGTTAGTTCCTCTCCTATACAAGAGAAAGCAAGTGTCTCTCATTAATTAATTAAGTCTTTTCATTCTACATAACATCAGAGTGACGGTCCTAGTCCTCCTCGACCGCTGCTGTGTCCCCCCTCCCTCAGCTGCCCATGCCTTAGACCCCATCCGGCTGCCGCCTGGGCCACCCCAGGTTGCAGCCCTAGTCTCCAGGCCACTGATCGACCTTCCTAGGCCATCGCCTGGGCTACCAAGGCTTGATCGGCCTCCTGCTTGCTACTCGGTCTGCCTAGGCCGCCGCCTGGGCTATCTAGGCCATCGAACGGCTTCCGACCTGCCGCCCAAGGCCCCCAGGTCACGGCCTCCGCCACTGATCGACCTCCTGCTTGCTGCTCGGCCAACCTAGGCTGCCGCCTGGGCTACCTAGGCCATCGAACGGCTTTCGGTCGGCCGCCCAAGGCCCCCAGGCCGTGGACCCTGCTGCCATAGCCCGTTGTTTTGGCTGACCAGGCCTTCACGTCTATCGTCTTGCCTGTCCAGGCCGCCTTTGGCACTCCCACGGGCATCCGTGCAGCTCTACGAGTCGTTCTACGGTCTGAACCGATCTGATTTTGACCGGAAAACATGATTATTGACCTATAAATCACGTTTTCCGACCCTAGCAAGCAACGTCGATTGATGAGGTTGGTTCTATGAGTATACACGTACAACCAATCCTCCATCTGATCGTTTAGACTCGTTTATTTCGCTCTACTCCCCAGTTGAGTTCCGTTATTTGATTTTTTTTACCATCATGTCAGAGAAAAAGGGTGACATTTTCTCGTCCAGAGCTTTCAAGGGCTCGGCTCCCGTTGCTAAGATGGATGGGACCAACTATGAGTTGTGGTTCATGCAATTTCTCACCTCCATGCAGTGCAACAAGGAGCACAACCTGACATATCCAGAGCCAACTGATAAAACTGGGGAAAATGGTTCTTGGAAGCAAGATGACGCGTATACACGTGTTTGGCTCTGTGGGACCTGCACTATAGAGATAGCCAACGATATTCTGAACCAGCCAACCAGCCTACTGCCAAGGCGATGTGGGACACTTTGACTTCCACCTATGCTCAAGCGAAGAATGAAGCAAAGATTCTTCAGCTACAGTTTGACATCTACAAGGCCAAACAGAATGGTCGTCCTCTGCATGTGTACTACAATTCACTCTGTGGAATGTTTGAGAAGCTTCACAACTATATGCCTATTACTACATCTCTGGAGCAACAGAAGGCATATAGGAACTCCACGATGGTTGGAGTTTTCATGGCCGGTCTTGATACATAGTATGATGCCTCACGTACTCAGTTTCTCACTGACACCACCATACCTCGTATGGAGGAGGCCTATAATCATCTCAGCCAGACTGTCATGCCTCCTACGGTCACTCCTCAGCCCTCGTCTGCTATGGCTGTCTCTCGTGGCCGAGGAGTGAGGGCGTACCCCTCGTGGCAGAGGCGGCAGGCGTCCGCGTGGTCCTTGCATCTTTTGCCGTCGACCGGGACATGCAGAGGATACATGTTATCAGAAGCATGGTTATCCTATCTCTGGTCGCGTGGCAGAGCAGATTGAGCCTTCTGATACTCTTGCTTCCCAGGACGATCATCGCCTGGATGATATCGTCTCTCGTATTCGAGAGCATGAATCCTACTGCAGGAACCACCCCTACAGATACCGTTGCAGTAGCCAGAGCCCCTTCGAGCTCCTCAGGTATCACGTATGCTTTCACTGCTAGCAATGGTGCAGATATGACAGAATGGATTATGGACTCTGGTGCTTCCCATCATCTTTGTGGAGACAGAGCACAATTGCGGTCCTGTAAGACTATACCACTTGGTAGATGGGTTGTCATCGCTAATGACGACCACTTACCCATTACAGGATAGGGAGAAGTGCATTTGATGCTGTCTATGCGTCTTCAGAATGTTTTATATGCCCCTGACTTTCAGATGAATCTACTTTCCATTGGTCAGATTACTAAGGACCTGCATTGTCGTGCCATCTTTGACCCTTCATCGCTTGTATTTTAAGACATACTCATGGGTACGGTGATTGGATGTGGCCGTGAACAACGGGGACCTACAGACTGGTCTAACCTCCTCATGTTGGCGTTTCTACTATACCTACTGGACTGGTCTAACCATATTTGTGGCACCTTTGTTTTGGCCACCTTCCTCTGCATAAGCTATATCATGTTCTCCCTCAGATCTGCACGAGATCTTTTTTCCAGTATGAGGCATGTCAGCTTGGGAAGCATCACCGTTCCTCCTTTCCATCCCGTCAGAGTCGGAGCAGTTCTTAGTTATTTGAGCTCATTCATTTAGATATCTGGGGTCCGAGTCATGTTCCTGACCAGACACCGTTTTTATCTCGTTGTTGTCGATGATTTTTCTAGACTTTCTTGGGTCTTTTTATTGAAGAATAAGTCTGAGGGTGGATCTATTATCAAATATTTTATTATTGAGATGAAGAATATTTATTCTGCGAATGTCAAATATATTTATTCTGCACCTTACAACTTTCTGACTTTCTTAGATATCATGGTATTGTTCACCAGACCTCTTGTGCATATACTTCCCATCAGAATGGTGTTGCTGAGCGCAAACACCGTCACTTGATGTGACCCAAACATTGCTGATACAAAGTCTTGCTCCTCATACCTACTGGGGAGATGATGTTCTTACGACTTTGATGCAGCGTGAAACGGATATATAGGGCTATATTTATTTAATTTTGTCCGACAAATTAGAGTCTCATTTTATTTAATTGTGTCGTCGCATTTTTATTATAAATAAGAGATCGCGTGTGATCTCAACTAATTAGTTGGAGATTTGAATTTCGTAGTTAGTCGGTTAGAGTCAAATTAGGATAAGTTATTTGAATTTTGATTTTTGAATTTCTATTTTTGTAATCTCATCCCTCTTATATAAAGGGATGATAGGCTATTGTTTTATGCAAGTCAGATGATATGAAAACGTGAGATTTTATCTCTCTCTCTCTCTCTTGTCTCTCTCTCTCTCCTACTCGATCTACGCGCTTCTTCCTCCTCGAATCTCCCGTTCTCCGACGAGCTTTCTTCTCTCAATCCATCCAATTCTTCTACCAAATAAATTCCACCTATCAAAATTATTTTCCGCCGTCGCCGATTTCTTATTTGCATCAAGTGGTATCAGAGCATGGCATCTAGATCGTCCTCACGATCTGGCGATCCCTCTCGTCGTTCACGAGAAAAGTCCTAAGGATCTCGCTCCAACGACTGTGCATGACGTGCTGAGGTGAGACAAGCACTATCGAATATGCTCCAAGTTTTTGCCGATATGCAAGCTGTGGTGTCACAGAATAAAGAGTCATTGACGCGACAACTAGAAGAAATCATTGCCAAAAAGGCCGGTGAAACTTTCGTCCAAGTTCCTGATGAAGAGAGCCAAGAAAACTACGCCGTCCTCAACAATATGCTCGCTGTCCCGGCCGCTTCAAAGGAGGAAAACGTCGACCTCTTCCTGTCCAGGCAATTTTAGACCTGCAAATGCTACCGAAAATGACTTCGGCACCATCCACGACCCCTCGCAGGTCCCCCTCACCATTATCTCACCTCCAACCCTCATCCTAGCCTCGATGTCGGCCCCACAACCAACCCCAACCGCAGCTCCTGCACTCGCACCCCCAGCCACAACCTCGCCACCGCCACTACCCGTTCCCGCTGCCCCCGAAACTGAAACCCCAGACCTACAGCCGTCGCAATCAGGCCCCCTGTCGCCAACATCCCATTCAGCTGCCCCCGCGCTCCCTGGCAAGCCCCTAACCCCATCGCCACCCCCCGCACCAATTTCCTTCCTCTCGCACCCCATCCCGCTGACCCGCTCTCCCAAGCAAGCCCCCAACCCCATCGCCACCTGCCAACTTCCTTCCCCGTGATAACCGCGGCCGACCCCTACCCATCGGCCCCGCACAACGTCACCATTTACAAGCCACAACAACCCATGTGGGCGATCGAGCTCCCGCCCAACCGCTCGGCTATGAACACTGGAGACACCTGTGGCTCCGCTCGCGCCACGCCCCTCATCGCCACCGACCATGGCCTCCCTGTTCAGACATCCACCCCAGCTTGCAGCTTCCCAGTTCAGGCCGCCACCATTGATAAATGCGCCGCCCATGTCGCCGACCTCGGTGCCGCCGTCGACATTGCTCGAAGATGAGAAAAACCCTAACGCAGGGCTCCTCTTCAAAAGGATTCGTATCCCACCACATTAGGAATTTGAAATTATTTTGGGATATTTGCAGGAAGACCCCTCCTCTTAAAAATTTTTATCCAAAGGGTCAATTGGAGGATGTATTATGCTATGACTTCTATTTAAGTGAAGGGGTACGAAAATTGCAGAGACGCCCTCCAATTGGAAAGAACTACAAACGTAACGTTGAAAAGGATCTAATTGAAGGAATTGCAAGCTACAATTTCAAGGACGAATTCTCCAACGACGCATCTAGATCAAGAAATTCGTCGGGAGATTAATTTTTCAAGCGGAGGAGAGTTGATGCAGCGTGAAACGGATATATAGGGCTATATTTATTTAATTTTGTCCGATAAATTAGAGTCTCATTTTAGTTAATTGTGTCGTCGCATTTTTATTATAAATAAGAGATCGCGTGTGATCTCAACTATTTAGTTAGAGATTTGAATTTCGTAGTTAGTCGGTTAGAGTCAAATTAGGATAAGTTGTTTGAATTTTGATTTTTGAATTTCTATTTTTGTAATCTCATCCCTCCTATATAAAGGGATGATAGGCTATTGTTTTATGCAAGTCAGATGATATGAAAACGTGAGATTTTATCTCTCTCTCTCTCTTGTCTCTCTCTCCTACTCGATCTACGCGCTTCTTCCTCCTCGAATCTCTCGTTCTCCGACGAGCTTTCTTCTCTCAATCCCTCCAATTCTTCTACCAAATAAATTCCACCGATCAAAATTATTTTCCGCCGTCGCCGATTTCTTATTTGCATCAGACTTGCTATCTGGTAAACCGCATGCCTTCGTCTGTGTTGGGAGAGAAGATTCCTTTCTCGATTGCGTTTTCCGAGAAGGATCTTTTCTCTCTTACACCTAGTGTGTTCAGTTCTGTTTCTTTTGTTCATGATGTCTCTCCAGGTAGTGACAAGCACTCTCCCAGAGCTGTCAATTGTATCTTTGTTGGCTACTCTTATACCCAGAAGGGGTATTGTTGCTTTGATCCGCTAAAGCGGAAATACTTTGTCAGTGCTGACGTTACTTTCTTTGAGTATGTCATTTATTTTTCTCCTACAAGCGACAGACTAGACCCGTCTGACTCTGACGATGAGATTTATATGCTTCCACCTCCCTCTACTCCAGCTCTGCCACTACCTTCCCAACCACCACCGTCGCCACCACCTACACCTACTCTTGCCTCTACACTTGCTTCTGTGGCTCCACCTCGTACTGTGACTCAGTTTTTGCCACGTGTTTTTACTCGCAGGTCTCACTCGGTTCCCCCTGTTCACAAGCCTTACCCATCATCCAAAACGCCTCAGGTATGTAATGAGCTCATTGTTTCTACTGATGGTACTACTGAGTTGTCTGTGCAGCAGGATTCTATACAGGATGAGCAGGTGCCCTTGGTAGATGATCTTGATGTGTCGATTGCTCCATGCAAGCAGAAACGTAGGTGTGCTACTTATCCTCTTGCAGCCCAGGTTTCCTTGTGTGCAGACTGTCAGAGGATTTCATGAAGTTTACCTTGGCTCTTTCAGCCGTGGAGATACCATAAACATATTAGGAGGCTCTTCAGGACAGTCAGTAGAGATTAGCCATGGAGGAGGAGATGGCTGCGTTACAGTCACTTGGTACTTGGAGTCTTGTTTCTGCTCTAGTTGACACATCTGTTGTGGGATGCAAATGGGTGTTCATTGTGGAACACCGTGCAGATGGCAATGTTGATCGCTATAAGGCGAGACTTGTGGCATGTGGGTTCACTCAGACTTATGGGGTGGACTATCAGGATACTTTCTCTCTAGTTGCCAGGCATTCTACTCTGCGCATACTTCTTTCTGTTGCTGTAACATGAGATTGGCCCCTATACCAACTTGATGTGAAGAATTCCTTCCTCTAAAGTGTTCTACAGGAGGAGGTCTAAATGCAACAACCACCTGGGTTTGCTACTGAGGGAGAGTGTCAGAAGGTTTGCAAGCTTCACAAGGCAATCTATGGCCTTAAGCAGAGTCCAAGAGTATGATTTCAGAAGCTCTCGGACTTGATAGAGAAGGAGGAGTTTGTGCGATCAACTGCGGATCACTCTTTGTTTGTGCACAAGACCCAGAGAGGTATTAGTGTCATCCTTGTTTATGTTGATCATATTATTGTTATAGGAGATGATGAACATGGTACTCAGATGTGCCAAGGACTTCCTAGGTCAACAGTTTATGACCAAGGACATTGGTAGTTTGCGTTACTTCCTTGGACTGGAGTTTGCCAGGAACCAGTGAGGTCTTGTGATGACTCAGAGGAAGTATGTTACATACCTTCTTTCAGAGAAATGCATGACAGCTTGTAGAGCTACCACTACTCCTATTGACCCAAACATGAAGTTATATGATGATGACACTGAAGAGGTCGACAAGAGGAGGTACATGGAGCTTGTAGGAAAGCTATTATATGTGACTATTTACAGGCCCGACATATCCTTTGCCATAAGCAAAGTGAGTCAGTTTATGGAGTAACCTAGACAAGCACATATGGATGCGGTCCATATGATTTTGAGGTACCTGAAGACTTCACTAGGCACGAGACTTTTGTTCAACAGAGATATATCTCTTTCAGTTACAACATGTGCAGATGTAGATTATGCTGGGTGTTCAAATGATAGGAAGTTTACTTCAGGTTTTGTTGTGTTCATAGGGAATTCTCTAGTTTCTTGGAAGAGAAAAAAGTAGAGCGTGATTTCCAGATCGAATGCTGAGTCAGAATACAAGGCCATGGCACAGGCTAGCACAGAGATGATGTGGGTCAGATCTGTTCTTACTGACCTGACTATAGAGGTGCCTTTTCCCATGCACCTCCAATGTGACAATCAGGCTTCTCTTTTCATTGCCAACAACCCAGCTTTTCATGAGAGGACCAAACCCAGAGAGGTGGATTGCCACTATACTCGTGACATGATACAGAAAGGTCTTATTGCCACTACTCATGTCAGCACAGGAGATCAGACAACATATGTTTTTACTAAGGCCCTAACTAGAGGGCCTTATCAGAGATGTTGCTCCAAGCAGGGCCTGATCGATATCTATACTTCCGCTTGAGGGAGAGTGTTGGGATATTTCTTATCTTTCGTAATGTTTTCTCGTTATATATTTATTTTGTCTTCATCATGTAATTTACCCAGTTGGTTCCTCTCCTATATACGAGAACCCAATGGCCTATCATTAATTAATTAAATCTTTTCATTCTACAAGGTGCAAAGATCTCATGATCGGATTATATTGCTAAAAGTGGTGCTCGGGGAAGAAATTCCGAATATTATATTATTTATGCACCACAAATTGGTTTAAATGATATGATTAAACAAACTTTTTGGGAAAATTTGGATAATATTATGCAAGGAATCCTACAAGGAGAGATGATTTGCCTAGGTGGAGATCTTAATGAATATGTGAGAAAGGATGCTTTAGGGTATGCTAGTGTTCATGGACGATATGGCTTCGGGGATATAAATGAAGAGGGGAAAGTCTTTCTGGATTTTATAACAACTTAAGATCTTTTCATTGCAAATACTCTCTTCAAGAAGAGGGAGGAGCATTTAGTTACTTATAAGAGTGGCTCGATTAGAACACAGATAGACTACTTTGCGTTGACAAGAAGAGATCGATTTTGTTGCAAAGACTGCAAAGTAATCCCAGGAGAGAGCCTGACCACCCAACATCGCGTGTTAGTCATGGATGTGCAAAAAAAAGGGCTAGTAAAGAAAACGAGGGTTTTCAAGATCACTAGAAATAGATTGTGGAATATTCAATTGAAGTAATCAATCTTCAGGGAGAAGGTTTTAGAAGGTTTACCTTGGGATTGTAACGGAAGTGCTAATGAGATGTGGGGGGCGATAACATCTTGTATCTGAAGGGTAGCCTAAGAGATGCTAAGCGAGTCAATGGGAGGAGCTTCAGGCCAAAAGGAGGCTTGGTGGTGGAGTTGAGGGGTGCAAGAGAAGCTCAAAATTAAAAGAGCTTGCTTTAAAGTTATGTCTAAGGAGAGAATAGATGAAACTGTCACAAAACAAACTACAAAATAGCTAAGAAGGAAGCAAAGAATACGGTAAGCGAAGTTGAGTCAAAAGCTTATGAAGTTTTGTACAAAAATCTTGATTCTAAGGAGGTTAGAAGGATATATTCATGCGAGCTAAAGCAAGAGAAAGAAAGACCAAAGATCTTTCTCAAGTGAGATGCATTAAGGATGAGGAAGGTCACGTGCTTGTTACTTACAAGGATATAGAGACTAGATGGAAGCAATACTTCCATAAGCTTTTCATTGGGGAAGAGAGATCACTTTGGGAAATCTAGCTATTAGTGAAAGTTACTTGTATCGTGCAAGTTACAGACGAATACAAAGGAAGGAAGTAGAGGAGGTTTTGAAGGTTATGAGACATGGGAAAGGTGAGGACCTGATGACATTCCTCTAGAAGTTTGGAGAGTTTTAGGTGAGCGTGGTTTGATTTGGCTTACAAATTTATTCAATGTTATATGACGAAGCAAGAAAATACTTGAAGAATGGAGGAGAAGTATCGTGGTGCCTCTTTATAAGAATAAAGGAGACATTCAAAATTGTTCAAATTACAGAGGTATCAAGTTGATGAGTCACATTATAAAAATTTGGGAATGTGTGATAGAAAGAAATTTGAGGCAAGTATCCAAAGTAAAAGAAAACCAATTCGGAGTCATGCTATGTCGCTCAACTATTGAAGCCATCCACTTGCTGAGGAGAACAATGGAGATTTACAGAGCTAATAGGAAGAACCTCCATATGATTCTTATTGATTTAAAGAAGGCTTATGATTCTGTCCTACGGAAGATATTGTGGAGAGTTTTGGAGAAGAGACAAGTACATATCCTATACATTAACCTCATAAAAGATATGTATGATAGGGCTTCATCTTGTGTAAGGATACAGTCTAGGAAGACTGACTATTTTGACATCAACACTGGCCTGCATCAAGGTTCAACTTTAAGTCCGTTCCTTTTACTTTGATTATGGACGAATTAACAAGTCACATTCAAGATGAGATACCTTGGTGTATGTTATTCGCTGATGATATTGTGTTGAGTGATGAGACTAGAGATGGAGTAAATGAGAAGTTTGAGGTCTGGAAACATGCTTTGGAGACTAAGGATTTCGTATAAGTAGGGCTAAGACTGAATATATGGAGTGTACTTTTGATGGAAGCAATGACGAAGGAATCGATGTTAAGATTGGTGATGATAACATTCAGAAGAGAGTTTCTTTTAGATATTTGGGATCTATTTTGCAACATGATGGAGAAATTGATGGAGATGTTACAAATAAAATAAACACAGGTTGGCTAAAGTGCAGAGGAGCCTCTACTGTTCTCTGTGATAAGAAAATTCCATTGGAAATCAAAGGAAAGTTTTACAAAGTAGCTGTGAGACCTGCTATGCTCTATGGATCTGAATGTTGCTTGTGAACCATAGACATTTGCAGAGAATGGCAGTAGCAGAAATGAAAATGATAAGGTGGATGTGTGGACACACACACACACATAAAGATCGGATTCATAATGATGCCATTAGAATGAAAGTGGGCATAGCTCCGATTGAAGATAAGATGCGAGAAAATCGCTTAAGGTGGTTTGTCCGTGTACAAAGGAGGTCAGCTGATGCACCAGTGAGATGTGAGTTTTGGAATGTTGAACCGGCTAAAAGAGGGCGTGGAAGGCCCAAGAAGTGTTGGAATGAGACTATACGAAGGGATCTTAGTTTTTGGATCTAAACCCGAGAATGACCCAAGATAGATCTGAATGGAGATAAAAAATCTATGTAACCGACCCCACTTAAAGTGGGAAAAGGATTTGTTGTTGTTGTTATATAAAGTTAACATCCTTCACACAGATGCCCCTAGGCTTATACTATATCGAAGAATTTGCCACGCTTAATCGAAAATGCCATTTTTCTTTGTACACATCTACACTGTTTTTCAAGACGTGATAATTAAAGTCAAAACATTGTGATTATTAATTTGCAAAAAAAAAAAAACCATTTGATTGGTCACATTGGCATCCATTGTAAAGAATTTTTACCCAGTTATCTAACTGTTTTGAACTTTAAACGCGTTTTTACTCTTTATAAAGCTCAGCACATTGTCCGGAATGCAAGATTAACTCACATATAGTTCAAACATAGACAACAAACAATCTAAGGAACACGTAAAAAAATCGATGTTTACAAGTTAACACGGGCATATCCATAGGTAACTAAAATATAAAGGTATTCATATCATATGTGATTTTATATGGCATCTATGTAAACATTTCTATAATTAGAATATTATAGTTATTACACAAAAAAAACTGACTAGCACAACCAACCACTGGATTGAGTACGATTCTCATGCTTGGTTTAATTCTTTTCCACAGTATATGGAGAAGTGGGGCAAGCTTTTGGCCTGATGGGCTCAATGGATCAATCACAGCATCAATATGCACACTAGATTCTTCATTGTTGAGGATGACAGCACTGCCACAAAAAGTGAGTAAGATTAACACAACAGACAGTCTAAATGTTGAGAAACATATAAGAAACATTTTCTTGTAATGGCTATCTTTTACATTTCTGAACTTCTAAGAAATTCATGAGAGAGACTATGATTCCTGAATGATCTGGTTCCGGTTATAAGTAACATGCAGATTTCTCTCTTTCCTCATCCTCCTCAAGATTCATTCTTTCTTCTTGGTTTGGGAACTGAACCCAGAGTTCCTCTTCACCACAGGCTTCATTCTTCTTTCTTTTTGGTTTGGGAACTGAACCCAGAGTTCCTCTTCACCACAGGCTTTCTTCGGGTGTAAACAGACAAATTATGGGAAAATAGGATGTGGTGTAGGCGAGCAGATCCTCTGCTATATAGCAGAGGACTACTATAAACCCGGCCCCATCCCAAGCCACTCGATCTTGATCGAGCGGTTCGCACGAAATCAAGATTTTTGTGGGCTCTTACCGTGTGAACCGCTCGATCAAGATCGAGCAACTCGGGAGGGGGCCGGGTTTACAGCAGTCCTCTTCTGTACAGCAGAGGATCTGCTCTCGTGGTGTAGAAGCAAGGGCGAAGCCTCACGAGGATAGGGTACTCACTACTCAGTCTCAGCCCTCTTCCCTTGCACACGGAACACTGACAAGGTAAGAAAGTGAGAAAAACTGTCATTTCTAAACTCCTAAGAAAGTTACAAGAGAAAGACAATTCCTTTCTGGCTCATTAACAGTGGAATTCAGATAAAGGCACTGTTCAACTCTAACAGTAGTGGATGCATTATTATTATTCCTTGGACTGCTTTCCAGAGTCCAAACACATGCAAGAGCAGTGAAGGTTCTTAATCTCGTTGGTGGTTGAAGGCCTACGCAGCTACTTAAATACGGCAACTATATAAAATAAAAGGTTTATCAAATAGATAAGTATCAGCCATACACATAATTTCATTCTTTTTGAGAAAGTATGCAACCTGAGATTAATATTCATCCACAGTTAATTAATATAGAAAATGAATTAAGGAATCTTCGCACAACTGAGACACTGACCCAGAACCCCATTCCCAACAATGCCGCTACACCCCTATCAAGACCTCATATTTTGATCCAGATTCCCACAAATATAAGGTCACATTCCTTTGCACAACGACTCCAAGATAGAGAACCACAGATGTAGAGAAGACATTATAAGCCTTCTTGAAAGAGAAAGGACATCGCACAGCTGATGTCCTTTTCGGGAAACACAATCGAGAAATGAACCTTCTCTCCTAGGATTGAAGATGGCATGCGGTTCACCAGGTAGCAAGCAGTGATGATCGCATCACCCTAGAAAGAGTGAGGAGCATGACTCTGGATCAAAAGTGTCCATGTCACATCAAGCTAATGACGGTGTTTGCGTTCGGCAACACTGTACTGTTGAGAAGTAAAAACACACGAGGTCTGGTGTACAATGTCAAGAGACAAGAAGAACTCCGATAGGTGTAACACACATAACTCAAAGGCATTGACAAAGCGAATAAACTTGACAGTAGCATAGAAGTTCTTTATTTCATTAATAAAAGATTTAATGACAGACCCAGCTTCAGATTTGTTTTTCAACAGAAAAATCCAAGAAAGTCTAGAAGAATCATTCACAGCAACAAGATAAAAATGGTGTCATTGAAGATTAGGAACACGACTGGGACCTCAAATCTCTAGATGAATAAACTTAAATAGATGACTACTGCTACGACTCTGACAACTGAGAAATGAAGAGCGGTGATGCTTCCCAAGTTGGCAAGCCTCGCACTGGAAGGAAGAGCGTGTGGAAATATGTGGGAGGACATGACACAGCTTCTCCAGAGGAAGGTGGTCAAAACGATGATGCCACAAATAAGGTGAGACTAATCCAGTGGGAACTGCAGAGGCATCGGCACTAGGAGATTGAACCAATATGTATTGCACCCGTTGCTCATGGCCACATCCAATCACCCTGCCTGCGAGTGTCCTGAATCACAAGAGAAGATGGGTAAAAAATGGCACGACAATGTAGATCATTTGTGATCCGACTAATAGAAATCAAATTCATATGAAAATCAGGAGCATATAAAATATTCTGCAAGCACATGGACGACGTCAAATGCACCTCCTCCCCATGTACTGTAATGGGTAAGTAAACCCCGTTCACAATGATGACCCATCTACCAGAGAGTATAGATCTGTAGGAATTGAACTGTGCTCTGTCACCACACAGATGGTGAGAACCACCAAAATCCATGAGCCACTCTGTCATATCTGCCCTGCTACAACTGGTAAAAGCATAGGCTATACCTGAGGAGTTCGAAGAGGCTTTAGCATCGGCTACAACATATGGGAACCTGTAGTGGTGCCGGCAACATGATTCATTGTATCCCTCGGACGGGAGACAATATCATTGAAGCATGAATCTGTCTGAGGAGTAGAACCATCTGCGAGCTTGACCAACAAGCAGATGTGAGGTATCCATGCTTCTAATAGCATGTATCCTCAGAGTGGCCTGGATGACGGCCATAGGTGTAGGGGACACGCTGACATCCACCTCCTCTGTCACGAAGACCACATCCTCTGAACTATCATTGAGGAAGTTTGTATAGTGGTAGGTGGTGGGATAAGGAGCCAGCTGAGCCGACTGTAGACCTCCTCCATGGAAGGTATGGTCGTGCATGTAAGAAGTTGCACGTGTGCGGCCTCATACTCCAGATCCATGGTTGCCAAGAAAACTAGAACCATCATGGAGTTCCTGTATACCACATGATGCTCTGTATAAGTGGTAACAAGCATGAAGCTATGAAGCTTCTCAAACATGACACGAAGCAAAGAGTAGAATGTATGCAGAGGATGCCCATTCTGCTGGCCGTGTATATATCAAACTGTAACAGAAGAATCTTGTCCTCGTTCTTCGCTTGTGTGTACGTGGCTGCCAGAATATCCCAC
Organism: Ottelia alismoides; assembly: GCA_037367405.1. NCBI lineage: Eukaryota > Viridiplantae > Streptophyta > Magnoliopsida > Alismatales > Hydrocharitaceae > Ottelia > Ottelia alismoides. The sequence continues at coordinate 515,830 of JAZKJV010000184.1, read as the reverse complement.
ATCGCCTTCGCATTGGGTCTGTTCACAATGTCGTAGGCGACCTCTAAGGTAAGCATTCCAGAGAGCTAAACATGTGCATACAAGTCATCTTGCTTCCACGAAGCATTGTCCCCAATCTTATCTGTCAGCTCTGTGGCTTTGTCAGAATATGCTCCTTATTATTGCACTACATAAGGGTCGAAAACATCATAGAGCACAACTCATAGTTGATCTGATCCATCTTCACAATGGGAGCCAGGACCTTAAAGGCACCAGACGAAGAGAAGATGTCACCATTGTTCACTGACATGATGAAAAAGAAGGTCCAAACGGAACTCAACTGGAGAAGTAGACCGATCCGAGCAATTCTACACGATCATATAGACGATTGATTGAACGTGTAGACTCATACAATCATCCTCGTCGGTCTGCACTAGGACCGGAAAAGATGTTTTATAAATTTGAAACTTTGAAATCACATTTTTCAGTCAAAATCAGATCGTTTCAGACTGCAGTTTGACGACAGGGTTAGGCAACGATATGACAGCCCTACGATGGCGTTGGAGGGGTTGGGCATGGTGTGCAACAACCCAATGACAACACTCAGGCTGCTGCGCAGGGGGACGCACGGCATCGCACGCGAGGTGGCGCATGCAAGGTGGCGACGATGCGCGAGGTGGCCGGTGGTATTGTGTGTAAAGAGAGGACGGTGTGTGGGGCTAGGGCATGAGTGAGGTACGAGAACTCTGGTCTAGGACCGTCGCTCCAATACCATGTTGAGAGAAAACAATGAATTGCTTATTGACGAGGTCCTAGGTTCTCTTATATAGAGGAGAAACTTGTTGGACAAATTACAAAAAGTAAACCGAAAGAAAAAAGAATACATAAAGAAACAAAAGATAATTAATATCTCAATAGTAACTAATATCATTAGCATTAACAGTAATACAAAACTTAATTGCATAAATTATTGACATGTCTTGAATCCTAACCATATGTTCTTCTGAAATCAGTTGAAGAACTGTTCGATGTCCCCTATGTATCAGCATACCCTACCAGCACGGGTATCTTGCAGGGATTGCATGTGGCAACGCTCTCGACCCCATTTTGTTTGTTTTATATGTGAAAAACGATGAAAAATTGTGAGTAGTCTTCAATCAGTGAGAATGCATAAAAAATATACCGATATCAGTTAATCAAAGAACACAAACCAAGAGAAGTAGGAGCCATCATGAAATAACATAAATAAAAAAAATAAGAAAAATACTCATTTAAAAGTTGTCCAACTAATCGACCAACTAGTTGGACCGATTAGTCATGGGGACTGACTATTGGCTGACTAGGACTAGTGGCTACCCGCCCTCCCCACCAAACTAATCGAGCCGTCTAGTCCGTCGATTTTTACAAGCTTCCCGAAATATGACTAGTCAACTCATTCATAATCAAAGTAAAAAGGAAAAGATTCAAAGTTGAATAATTGATGTTGATGTCAAAATAAGCGATCTTCCCAAATAGGATCCGTACAGAAGATGAAACCCTAGTACATATCCTTTATGAAATTAATGTACATGACAAGCATTTGACTCTTCTCGGAACTCTCGACAAGATCTCCCGTGGAACTAAATCATAAACCTTCTAACAACAACAACAACAAAGCCTTTTCCCACAATTAAGTAGGGTCGTCTACATGGATTCTTCGCCTCCATTCATCTCCTCAAATAAAAAAATCATAAACCTTCTACAAATAAAAAAAATCTTATGGAGGTTCTTCCTTTTAGATCTATAATACTCCATTGATCTCCTCAACATGTGAATAGCTTCAATAGTTGAGCGACCTTGCTTAAATCTGAATTGATTTTCTGTTATTTTGGAAACTTCCCTCAACCTTCTTTCGAGTACATGCTCATAAATTTTTACAATATAACTCATCGCCTCATCGGTTTAATACCTCTGTAATTTATACAATTTTGATTGTCTCCATCAATATTGTAAAGAGGCACCCTCATGCTCTTCCTCCATTCTTCATGCATTTTCTTGATTCACCAAATAACATTGAATAAATTTGTGAGCCAAGTCAAGCCTCATTAACCTAGAACTCTCTAAACTTCTATATGAATACCATCAGGTCCTATGCCTTTCTTAGGTTTCATAACCTTAAAAGCCTCCTATACTTCTGTCCTTTATATTCATCTATAACTTGTACAATTTAGGTAACAATCGCTACTAGTTAGATCTCCCAAAGTAGACTAATTATTATCTTGCCTAATGAAAAACTTATGGAATTATTGCTTCCATCTAGGCTCTATATCCCTCTGAGTAATGAGCACATGTCCTTCCTCATTGTTAATGCATCTTACTTGAGTAAGATCTCTGGTCTTTCTTTCTCTTCCTTTGGCCAATTTAGATATATCCTTCTGGCCCTCCTTATAGTCAAACTTTTTGTATAAAACTTCATAAGCTTTTTTCTTAGCTTCACTTACAATCTTTTTTGCTTCATTCTTCGCTATTTTATAGTTTATGATTGTTTCCTCTATCCTTATACATAGTTTTAAAACAAGTTCTTTTAATTTTAAGATTCTCATGCACCCCGACACTCAAGCATCAAGCCTCCTTTTGAAATCCTCCTTTGGACTTCCCCAACATCTCCTTGGCTACCCTTCGGATCCTGTTGAAGTAACCACAAAGAAAAAACCTTACATTAAGAGGCATCTCTTCTTTGAATGTACGGAGTCGAAGGGCGTGTGATCGGAGCTGGGGATCGATTGGCTATACATGGAGAATATTGATAGCTTCCAGGATTCGCTTTACAATGCAAAATCAAGGGCCAACCACAATCTTCTCCTTCCTATCACAACTCTTTGCGTGATTTAGAAGTCACGGAATGTTCTTTTTTCGTGAGAATTGGCTCTTGTAAAGTAGCCCTGCCCTGCTATCTCCTCTTTTTTAACATATTTGGGGTGAACATCATAACGCGTTTCACCCTTTTTGATTTTTAAAAAAGAGAGGCATCCATGAATGTAATATCCGGATCCTAACAAACCCGAACCCGACCCGAATAATGTCCGAATAACCCAATAAAGTTGCTGGTCAATACTAAATAACCTAAAACGATCTATTGATCGTGAATCAAAAGTCGTTCGAGTGGAATCGACCAAAAATCGGTCGCTTCGTAATGCGTGCCGTGAAAAAGCCGCAGCGCTAATTCGGAAACCGCAAAACAAACCAAGATCGTTATTAGATCCGATTTGACGATACAAGACCAACGAAATCGGTCGTTCGTCAATCGGAGGTCGTTTGATGTTTTTAAATCATAAAATTTAACCTTAAACAAAAACCGTATTAGAAAATTTCAGGTATTCAAAACCCGGTCGGAAGTATATCAATATTATACTCATTTTGATCGTCGTTTATAGACGGTCAAAATGAGTTATTGCTCATCAAAATCCGACATCCGAGGTGCGAATACGAAAGACTTTAGTATTGTAAATAAATAAATAAAATGGTTTTAAAAAAATTTATAATAAAAGTTAAACTTAAAGCACGGTAGCAGACTGGATTCGATTAAAAAAAATTAAACAAGCACAACCATACATATGTCACTTGGAATTTTTTTCCATTTGGCCCACAATTAACCTCCATTTGCACCTCAAGCTCTTCCACGTGGCCAATTCCAAACCCTTCTCTTCCTTATTTCTATCAATAAGGACCTCTTTAAATACCTCAAACCTTTCCTTCTTTTTTTTCCAAGCCCTCTCGTCAAGAAACAACCCGAAGGCCTTCAAATCCATGTTGTTCCAGGCAATTAAATAAAGCTACTGCAGTCTTGTTGCAGTTGTTGCATGCCTTGAGAAGGTACAATCCCTTTTTCCTATCCACTTGCTGCCCTACATGTCAATTTATACATTTCTCTCATGTCTCCTCTTGTGATAATGGGATTAGATAAGTACAAGTCTTTGGGTTTTTGATAGAACAAGCACAAAATTTTTTATATTTCAAATCCAATCTGTTGCACTTTAAAAATATTCCTTTTATTATTGTATCATGAAGCATGAGATTGAATTACATGGAAGCAAAGATTCATGTATCTAATAAGCCTCCCTTTTTGTTGCCTTCAATGAAACTTATTTTATAATTTTATTCTGCCGGAATTTTATGAAGGAATTGTGTGAACAAGTAAAATTTTGGAGTTGAAGGATTCCTATTTAATTGATTACGGTGAAATACAGACAACATATTCTCTTTTCATTATACACTTGGATGTAATCTATTGTTTGATTTATATTAATAAATGAAGTAATGCACTGGTTGTTAAAAAAAATTTGTTAATTATATTTTAAACAGACCACAGATCAATAAGCTATGATCTCATGATTATGGTCAATCCCTATACACTGAAAAGAAAATTCTAAGGCTCTGATCATATGCCCATTTTATAGATTTTCCTTATGTTCGATTTGAAATTTAAATTTGGTCTATTAATGATAGAACCTGCCTTGTTCCTTTGCCTTGTTCCTTTATGGAAATATATATATATATATATATGCCATTCTCAAACAATTGCAAGGACTACTAAGATTGTAGATAAAAATATTTTACATAGAATATGGCCAGAATATTGAACAACAAAATTAGTTTTGGTTTATTTGTTGATTAAAGTCGTCTTTCTAATTAATTTAGGATCCAGGAACTGAACTTCCATGAGAAACCCTTCAGTTCAAGTTATGTATTCTACGATTCTTGAGTATCTGTAAAGACGGTTACGGTAAAAATATACATACCGTATTTATTGAAAATATTTTTATAAATATATTATACCCATGTATAATTATATTATCTATAGCGGTATAATTCGATGTTTGTTTAGATACCGCTAACCAAATTACCATGTTTTATTTGACTAAGAATGCAAGATTTTGCCTCTTTCCAAGGTCAAATAGGTCAAAACATCATAAGGAGTTTAAATAATTATTATAAATCTTTCACATCTCTATATTGGAACCAATAACAAAAGAAAACTAAGGGTTTTCTTGTATATCTATCCCACAACTATATCCACTAGAGGGAAAAATCTGGAATCTAAGAATATTATTTATGATCGTGTATAGCTCATTAAACTATTACTCTTAATGATCTTAAGGAGTTGAGAGAGAATCCACTTGATTGCCAAGTGATAGGGATCGATGACTATTCCATTGAAAGATTTGAGTTAGTTATCATTTTCAAACTATGGAACTTGGATCAAAGACTCCATTAGTAGTTCATCTGGGTACGATATATAGTCCACATGTTAATAGACAATGACACATATATTTAGTTTGTTGAGAATCAGTAATAACCAATAATAATGCCGGTCATGATGACCCTTACACCAGACCGTACGACGGCGCGGTGACCCTCAGCTGGGTGGAAGATAGGAAGCCCAGTTAGGGCAGCGGCCGCCAAGTGCGCGGGTCTAGGATCCTAGTCTTTTCACGGTTTTTACGCGAGCTCGCAGTGTTTTTACGCCTCGTTAGGATCTCGACTTTAGACCAGTTCCGCTGACCTTTTGTTTTAGGACACCTATGCGGGTGATCCTCGATTTTTAGTTTTTTCGTACGAGCTCGGTTGCCCGTTAGCTGTCGGGCCGTTTTTCTAGAGTGACTTTTCCGGGAAGTCCCTCTCACCCGTCTCAGTGGCGTAGTTTGGGAGTAGACCTATCCCTCTATTGGACCGCACTTCCAACTAGAGGGAGAGACGGAAGAGCCATTTGTAGGCTACCTCACCGCTTGAGTTTTACTTTCGCCAACAGACTTGGCGATTCTACACCCAGATCATCCATATCTATATCTACATCTAAATCCTTTAGAGTCACATCTGAAAAAAATTGCAGTTAAGGTTGGAGGAAATTACAATTAAAATTAAGTTGATTGGAGGTGACTATAATCTAATTCGAAATCCCTATAAGTTAGTGTACGTGTTGGGAACTTAGTTAGGATGCATTACACAACACCGCATACCTACTGAGGCACCCCAACCCTAAGGTACTTTTAATACCTTAGAGTCATAGTGTGAGATTACACACAGACCAAGACCGCATACTATCCACTAACTTAAAAGAGTAAATAGAATTAATGATCAAATCAATCATCATCATATCAATCCATTATCAAAAACCATGACATAATCTCAATGACAAGATATTAGTATTTACATGTGCCATCAACGTTATATATATAAGATCCATAACATGATATCCAAGACCCAAAATCACGATCTTTAAAACGCAGGAAATCATTATATGGTAGGTTTTGTCATCTAAACTTTACATAAATATATATAGGAAGAATGGGAAAAAAGGGTAAACATGTGAACTACATACCAAACAGTTGAAAACCATTTTCTATGCAGGTAGCGGTAGATTTTTCACCATATATACCTTTATACTTGCTTGCTTTTGAAAATAAATAAAGCATGTTATTTTTATAAGTTTTTTGAGGTACCAGCAACCGCTGACGCCTCTTCTTTCCTAAACATGTTTTGGCAGGCAAAAGGCCTGCTGTTCAGTAGTTGTTGGTGTTTCCAGGAAACAAGGTATATACTAGACGGTATGGTTTCTTTTGTCTCAGTTTTTGTTCGGTTGATAATGTACTATACTTCTTTTCTCTTCAGTCAGATTTTGGGAATACTGTATGTACTGTCAGTCACTGTACATGTTGTAAAATAAATGGAAGTTAATGAAAAGAAAATTTGGTGGCATTTGTCTCTATTAGCTTTGTGGTTATGAATGTGAATGCGAATGTCTTATATAGCTTCAGCGCGAAAAATTTCCCATGTTTTTCTATAGCTTGTGCGATCTCATGTGAATATAATAGTGCGAAATGTTTGTAAACGAGTATTCGGATCCTTGAGGGTTCACAATGAACCCCATATCTTCTTGCAATCTAAAGATAGAGTGGCACATAATAACATGGTACCTTCATGAGCTACCATATGCCGTCTTAATTGAAAAAGCTTGAGCAACATATTGAAACTTAAAAATGTTAGAAAAACCCGATATGGACCTCAAAACAAGTAAATAGTTTATATGGATGGCACTTCATCCAATATGGTTGTACATTTATTACCAACTCAGGTACACGTACATTCTCCTGACAAGCACAGATACAAAAATGCATTCTCCTCTTCTGGTAAAAATATTATTCACAAACAGAAACATGATAAAAAGTGGACTCATTTCTACGTTAGATGCATACATAACCCCTGGCGAACTTTACGGCTATATGTAATTTTATCAGATCTAAGTTTTTCTGAGATTCCAAGTAGTATGACACATCTCCAGCCCCATAAAATACTGGTAACTTCATGCACCAGGTTGTCGTCTTCCACTTTTACTGGTCATGTTCATATGGTTCCTCCTTTCAGGACAGGGAGAACCCGTTTCTGCACGAAAACTCCTACTGCTCTTGGTCACAAAGACTTGTTTGCATATTTGTCATACTGTTTCTAGGTATGGTCAAAAGAAATTACTATAAAAAGAACTCAATAGAGCATAAAGGAGGCCAGGTGGTAATTAAATCCAGCCATTCTATAACAAAAATCAGGGGCACTTGTGTGTTCTTTGCTAAGTTATAAGTCAGTTTAAAACAAGAGGGCGATTAAGATCAGAAAGACGATTAAGCATCATTGCCAAAACAAAACACAACTACAGGAAAATCGCACAAGAATCCAAGGCTCAAGGAATACAACCCTACATACTAAAGTCAAGTGAAAATTAGTTACATAATAAGATGGGTGGTCTACCCCATCGAAGTACTATTACCATCAACAATCATATGACAAACCACGACTACAACTAATCAGCTTAGTGAAATCTAGATGCACAAAACTGAAAACCTAAAATATCCCACAGGTCACATTTTGCACAAGCTTTAGAAACCCAGTACATACATGCAAATTGTTTATATCGTCAAGTGTACCTGAATTTAGCATTCAAGATCTCAAAGCGTGCCCTTTCGGAGCTTCGTTCACGAGCAGACAATGATGAAGAAACTGACATGATAAGATTACTGATAAATTTACTGCAACAAAAAAAAGAATTTAGCATTCAAACATGTCGAGAGAACTTGAATAGAAAATATTTTGTGAGGTAAGCAGATAATTTGGTCCAAAATAATCTCTATCAGTCAAAATAACAACTGTAATTATTTTAAAGAGAATAACTATTATGATGATCATCACGTAATCAACTGTCCATCTAATCTAAACCAAGCCATACCAACTAAACATCTGTTGCTAACCAAAAGCACTAAACATCCAGTAAACTATAACTGAGATTAGGTATGGGTATGTAAGATAAGATGTTGATGTGTATCCATCTGTAACATCCTCACTTATCTCAGCTGACATGGGCACCAAGATCTCACTGCCATACTATATTAATACTCTAGCCAAGCAGATATATATATGTTCACAGGCGTAGCGATTAGTTAGTGGTATTTCCTGCTCATCAGCTTATGGCAAGAAAGATCTCCAGATCGTAGGGGTTTTTATGAAAAAAGAAAGATAATAGGGCATTACATGAGTTTTTTACTATCCTATGGTACCGACAGGCAAGATTTCATTATCTAAATACCATGTTAGAAAAATTTCCCCTTTCGATTTTCAACAATGACTTGAAATGAAACAAATGCCTCAAAAAAACAAGCCTTCTGGACGACGAAATTTGGAGGCAAAGCTGATGAATGAAGTTTTCCAAAATGCAGAAACTTTGGAATAAATGAAAACTAGGTGAACTGAACAGCAGTTACTACAAAAGAATTGATATTTGCACCAACTTCTACAAGGGCCTTGATGCTGTCAAGTTACGTTCTTTTGTTTTTTGATTTGAGAGTCTTATAATGGTTAAGCACAAATACAAACAGTGAATATTGTTAGAGAAAACTAGGCATTATTTCAGGGTGCAATACAGAATTTTTAATGATTTAGATATATTAATAAGGCATACCTCGTCAGTTCATCTGGGTCAATATCATTCCATTTCACCTCTTCTATAGCATTCATAATAGTTTTAGATCTCTGCTCAAACTCCATTGATTCCAAGAGGAAAAAATCTTCACTCAAAAATGCATTACCATCAGCTGGGATAATAATCTGCAAAATTTTGCATTGTTAAATAGAAAGAAAAACAACTTGTCTTACATATTAATAAGTTTTAGAACAGTAAATATGACTAAACGTGTAGTGGGAGATGTGCCATTGGAAAGCTAATTCAATAAGTTCGTCAATAAAATGGACCGGGCATGTAATAGGTGGCAGCCTATTCTATTTAAAAAGTTTTTGTAAGAGATTGATGTAAACGTGTCATAAGATGCTAAAAGGTGTGTCGAGAGCATGATTGCACATTCCTCTGCAATTTTAAGGACTGGACCGGCATTTAAAGGCAAATGACATTATTGAGATTTGTGTGCCAAAAAAATAATAAATGAATATCTTACTAAACTTGATCTAATATTTTGAACAGAAAAAAGCAAAGAAAAAAAGGTATCTGGCACTAAATCACTTTAATATTCGATACCGACCCTCCCATTTGTGATAACAGCATTTGCGCACAATTCAAGCCTCAATTGCCCATACAAGAAGTCAGACATCTGAAAATGATATCAAATGTAAAAAAATGTTAGTGGACCTCCACATCTTAAGTACAGTCCTTACAGAACAAGTGCAAATTCTACATGAATAACTATCAGAAAACTATTCATCTACTAGGACAAGAAATTGAGAACAGTTTGATATAGAGAAATGCTACGAATACATACAATATATAGGTATCCCCAAACCTCAAATTCTAGATGTCTTATTTAGATCTTGTCACAGAAGGGCAAGGGCAAAAAAAGCTATTGATCTAAACAGGTTTCCTTGAATCTTTTCTTTATTTTTGTCAGAGAATTGTAATTTCATTATTTGTATGTGCCTTTGGAAGTTGGCAGGAGCAACAACCAAGCCTCTTCCCACTTACAGAAAAGTTAGCATGTTGTGGAAAAATCAGGGCAGACATTGGGGGGCTCGGTTTGTGTATATAATGAAGTAGAGATATTGGAAAAAAGGAATCAACAATTGATGAAGACAAATGCACACATTGCAAAAATTGGATGAATAATGGGAGCCATTAGACATGAAAACCAACTTCATACTCCAAGAGGGTGGTCAAGTTGTTCCTCAAGTTTCAGGAACATTGGAGCATAAACAATAAACTTGGCCACTTTATTATCCTCTAATAAAAAAGGCAAAATTTGTGGAATCTATGAGAGTAATATATGTTCAAAAGAACTGACATCAATGGTAAACATCTCAGAAGTAAACATTACACCAATATCAAATAATACAGGAGGCAGAAATAGTAGATAACATCAGATATCTAGAAATCCCAAAAATTCACATTTCAAGAAAACGGACTCATGTAACATATTGTTAACAGTAATACAATAGCGACAACATAGGTGTGATCGGAAGATTGAGAACCTATAACTGGTAACATGTAAAGAGTTCAACATCATTATCCCTCTACGTAAAACGCAGTGAAAAGAGGACAGTAACATCATATATCTAGAAATCCCAAAATTCACACTGCAGGAAAATGAAAATTATGTAACATATTGCTAACAGTAATACCATAGCGACAAAATACGTGTGATATGAAGATTGAGAACCTACAACAAATTCCCAAGCTGGCAACATGTAAAGAGTTAAAAATCACTATCCCTCCACGTAAAACGCAACGAAGACAAGGCTACACTTTAATTGACATGACCTCTAAAAGTATTATGAATAACAGGAAACAACGAAAACATACGTAAACGAGCAATATCAGGGTTGAAATCCTCCTCTAATATCTTATCCACGTTATAGTAGATTTATTTTCCATGCCTAAATCAATTTGACTTTAAAAAAACTGCTCTAATTTAGCACTATAATATACCTTATTCATATAGCTTTTGCTTAAATCATCAGACAACTGCAAAAGTGATTCTCTGTACTTGTCAGATGGCAAACCGTTTGCACCAGCAAGCTCACAAACCTTGTTAATGAACAAGTGGTAACCTTCAGAATCCAATTTAGAAGCAGGCAGATATTTACTTCCATAAAATGAAGAAATCTGCTCCAAGAATTCCAACATATGTCCTTTATGGCTGCAACACAAATCATGGTAAAAAACACAACTTTCTGTATTTACAGAAGAAACAAATCGAAGGTCGGACATCTGTATAGACAAAGTGAGAGACACCTGTAAGAGGAAGCAGTAATATCAAAAGCTTTTACTAAAAGTAATGCGGTTGATGAAGTGCTCCCATTGGTAATAAATAATACTCCAACACGACCTCTTTTTGTTCCTTCTTTCTGCACAGCAGTTATCCCCAAATATGGTCAGCGCATAACATTAATGAATTTGTTTGAGAGTTAGCAACATAAATAGAACTGCATATACTAACAAGATAGCGTATTCCTTCAAGAAGTAACGACACCCCCTTCTTCGAAGCAATGTTAATGACAAGGAGATGAGTGACTGGCTTCAAATCATCAAGAGCTAAAAGCAAAATTTGCATCATCTTCGGTATCTTTAAAAAAGAAGAATATGAAAACAAATCAAGATTTCAAAATTTTTACTTACTCCCAGGAGAATGAAGGTAACCGATCTCATTAAGCACTGATTCTCTTCTAATCATAGATGGAGCAAGCGAAACAAACTTCTTGTTCTTTCCTTCACTAATGACCTGCATATCACATGTGTCCATGGAACCAATACTAAGTTTTATATTACATGCTTTATATTAAAAAAACAAAATAACACAAACCTGTGGATTATATCTGCGATACCCATTTTCTGAGAGGAACTTTTCCAATATGTCTGTATCCGAGTTAATATGTCCATAGTAAACATTCTCTTGAAGCCTAGTAAGCTCTTCAGTCATTGCATCCATTAGATCATTCTGAAAAAGTAATACATGTTAAAGGGAAAAAAAAGTTGTATTGCACTTTCTAGATAAACAAACAAGCGTATTGAATACGGCCTAAAGGCCGGACTTCTAGTATAAGGAAACCCTTGGTTGCCAACCATGTTTTAAATCCCGACTTGATCCTACAGCTAATAGCAAAAATGAAATAACGCATAAAAGAATGGTATCTTCAATACATAAATAAACTTTTTAACTAATTTAACCCACACCTCAGAGGTCCCATATACAAGCCCATTCATTAATAGGCAGCACTGCAGCTCAGAAAGACCAAGTTTATAAACAAACTGGGAACTTTGCTCCACTTCTGCCCTGAAAGCTGAGTCCTTTTCCAATTTAAGTAAAATATCCTGGGGAAGTGACTTTGCCTTCGACCTGAAAACAAATACTTCAACTAAAAAGAATGCCATTCTGATGACAAAAGATAAATGATCTCTTAACCTATACAAATGTAAAAGAAGGAAAAAGAAACGGCATCGACAAATTCAGTAGAAAACTGATTGTTGTCCCAAAATCTACTTGCAACAAAGTAGGTACAAAGAAACTCACGCAAGGGTCTCCACAAATGCTTCTTCAACATGGTGCATTTCAAGTGTCTCAGGAACATCTTCATTGTCATCCCATAACTTCCCCACCTGACAGTTTTTACGTTGAAATCAAGTAACAAAATGCAAGAAACTGATCTATAATACGAAGAAAGTAGAATACAAAAGAACAAGAAAACTGACAAAAAAAGTATGAATTGTAGTACACCAATCATCATAATAAATAATACAAAGGACCTCTCTACCTCCCTTCATTGAGAAAAACCTTGCAATGAGATGGGCTCTCAACTAAAATTCAGATGATCACACACATTACACAAGTTCTTTCATTTTTACAAGGAACAACACTTTGTTATGTCTATTTTGATGGCACACATGCACAAAAGTAAAATGCATAGGTGTGACTAGATTCATCTCTTAGGTGTGACTAGATTCATCTCTTTTGGATAAAAGGCTAACTGTTCAACCACCATATAGTTCAGATGGGTTTATCCTACACTGTACTTATCACAATCTAATCAACCTATATAGTAGTTATCACAATCTAACATGTCTAAGTCATCAACCATCAAGAAAAATGTATTTAAAATCGGTAATTGTGGAGAATGACGAGACCAAGATTGAGCCAACTTTGTTTTATCTGAAATGAGCTTGAGCTCAGGCTCGAGCCTAGAAACCACTGTCGAGCTTGAGCCAAAGCCACTTCGACTCGATAGAAACTCCTACAAAAAAGCCGTTCAGCGTGATCGTCGAATAAACGATTGATGTGTTAAATGTAAACTAAACTAAATAAATTTGCGGAGCCTTCTCCCACTATAAGTAGGGTTGGCTACATGGATTCTTGCTCAAATCCATGTTGAAAGGTACGACTAACTTTTACGCTAATTGTCGGCTACCTAACGCAACTTCCACAAGGGGGTGGGGGACTAAATGTGAACTAAACTAGGTAAAACTAAAGATTCGTAAAAAGTGTGTTTTGCTAAAAAAATAGAAAAATACGTGCAACAAAGCATAATTTAATGTGTATTACCAATGAGTATTAGATGCAAAAAAAACAACGACCTACATGCAAAGTCCTAATAAGAATGGAATGGTTTTTCAGATGGAAAAAGTTGCACATCATTGGAAAGCACCCATGGGTGTGCGCGGGAGAGAGGAGTTTTGAATGAGGTGCAACTTTTTCGTCCTTGAAAAAAATCATTTATCTTGACTGTTGATTGGATGATAGCTGTGTAAAAATGTGGACTAAAGTGGGTAAAATAACTAAATTTATAAACTGAATGTTTTGCTTAAAATCAAAGAATGCATGAAACAAAGCATAATTTATTGTGTAATATCAATGTGTATGAAATGCATAAACCAATGATCTAAATGAAAGTTCTTAATAAAAATAGGATAGTTTTTAAAAGGAAAATGTTGCACCTTGTTGGCAAGCATCTATGTGTTTGTGTGTGGAGAGAGAAAGAAAGACAGGTGAGTTTTTCAATGAGTGCAAATTCTTGGCCTTAAAAAAAGTTACTTATCTTGACTGTTGATCGGATGATCACTGTGAAAGAAATGTGGACTACACTGGGTAAAATAACATAATCTGTAAATAAGCATGTGTATTGTACATTAAAAATACAGATGTTTTGCATAAAAATTAAGGTATGCATGCAGCAACACATACTTGAACATGTAATATTACTATGAATGCAATGTAGAAACCAGTAACTTACACGTAAACTCCAAATAAAAATGGAGTAGATTTTCTGGAGCCAAAAGGTTGCACTAAGCACCTATGTGTATGTTGTGTAGGTTCATACTATGCTTCGATACAAATAAGCTCGGTCGTCCTTTGATGGTCCATACCCATCTCCAACATGCCTCTCAATTTATTTCTCGTGACTCACTCATCAAGTCGTAGACAATTTCAAGAAATCGGCAAGAACTTAGGAATCCACTTACCCATAAGGAAAGAAATGACTTCAAGAAAAACATTTCATGCCAATACAAGAATACTTTTCAAGAAAAGGATTCCATTATCACAAAAAAAGCATAACTCACATTGCTTAGAAACCGGAATGCTAACTGAGCACCATAATTCTCATTAATATAATTGAAGAGTCTTATTAACTGGAAAAAAGAAAAAAGAATTAGCATGAGAAATATTGAATCAGAAAAATCAATGGGAAAACAAGAAAAAAAAGAATTAGCTACAGTAATGTAGTAGCACTCGAAGAAGCCAATTTCAGAACAGTATTAGTGAATCAAAACATGATTTCAGAACAGGATTAGTGAATTAAAACAATGCCACCCATGTTTTGAAAGAAAAAAACTAGCTAAGTGAATATTCAACAAAATATTGTGAAGCATAACTCATTGTCAACAATGATGCAAGAGCGAGAGTTGTAACCTGGAGAACTGTAAAAAAATATTCTCGTGGAAACAAACTCTTGCAAAAATGCAGGGCGATGCTGCATATAAGATATACATTCTTGGACATACATGAATTAGTCTGTATCTGTTTGATCCTTAAAAATTTTCTCCCTAGTATTTGGTTCCTTTAAGAATGTAAATGTACGTGGCTAGCTAGAAATGGCGTAATTTGGGTTCAAATCCCCTCTTGTGGGGGTTGCGTTAGGTAGTCGACAACCAGTGTAAAAAATAGTCGAATCTTTCAATATGGATTTGACAAGAATCCATGTAGCCGACCCTACTTATAGTGGGAGAAGGCTTTGCCATTTGGTTCATGTAAATAAAAATGACTTTCAGACATCTTTGAAAAATAATGACTAGCAATTTAATGTCCTTGACCAACTTATTTATTTCGTGGTGGTAGTACTTTTGCTTCTAGGCCTCATAGAATAGTCGAAGAATGTCTCCCTCCGTATGAAGGAGAAAATAATTCCTCAGTGGGATGGACCTCCCATAGAGATCCATCCAAGGAATAATTATATATTATATATATATATTGTAAAAATAAAAATATTTACATCCGCCATGAGTCATAGAGGGCCATGGCATGCCTAAGCACACTTTCAGAATAAACCCCCCCCTCAAAAATTACGCCATTTCTAGCTAGCCACAACGACCAAACAATCGCGCGAACTTTCATTCTCCCTTCCTCAGAACCCGACCAATTTCTGGATAATGAGCTCCAGAAGGTAAGCTTATCATCCCAAACTAATCCCGGACATGTTGCACTTTGCCGCACCTCAACAGATCCAGAATAGGTAAAAAAATGTGGTCTATGTCTTCCTTGGCAGATCCAGACTGCTTGCAATCCTCCTCCACACTTGGGAAAAACCTTGCTCTCCTAGTCGCCGTCAGAGTTCACTCTCTTCTCAACATTCAAAGAAATATCTTCGCCCAAGCTGGAATCCTCAAACTCCATATTCAAGCACAGTCCCTATTGAGCTCCATATCAAGGGCAACAATCTGCCAAGAAAAAACCTTGTACGATTTTCTGACCGTGAAGAACCCATCCCTCCAGCACCAGGAGTCCCTCCCTTCCGTTGGCGCTTCTGCTCTGTCTAATCTGGTAGAAAGATCCAGAAATTCCTCCACTCTCTGATCCGATAAAACAACATCAAAGGATAGTTTTCACGAACCATCCGACCACACCCCCGCCACAGAAGCATCCTTATTTGAGGCCAAAGCAAAAAGTCTAGGGTAAAGATCACTCAGTGTTCCCTCCTTCGTCCAATCATCGCTCCAAAAGCGAAACTCCCGGCCATTGCCCAGTAACAGACACAGAACCCCCAATATCTGGCAGTATAGAGCACACACCTCTCCAAAACATGGTGGGCGACGCAATACAATCCGCCTGAGCCGACAAGATTGCCGAGACAACATAGATAGAGCGAACCAGGGCGGACAGAAGGTCGTTCCCAGGGCCCCAAATCTTCACAGTCCACTTTGCCAGCAATGTCCTGTTCATGTCGTCGAGCCTCAACATTCCAAGCCGACCCTCCCGAATCGGAGTGGTCACCGTAGACCAACCAACCAAAGCAAAACCCTTGTCCTGCGACGAGGACCAAAGAAAACGACACATCAATGCCTCAAGTCTCCCACGGATACCAGCTGACAAAACCCGAGTAGAAATGAAGAACACTGGAATGGCTAACAAAACAACCTTGATCAAGGCCAACTTTCATCCCTTCGACAAGAACGTTGCCTTCCATCCCGGCAACTTTTTCTCCATTTTCTCAATCAAGGGAGCCCAATCGATCTGTCGCACTCTTCCTATCAACAATGGTAACCCCAGATAGGTGATTGGCAACACCGCCACGTCATCTGAGTAGTCCCAGAATCACACCACACAACTCCGAAATCCCGAAGAGTTGGTTAAACGGAATAAAGGCCGAGTTTGCACTGTTTACCTTCAATCCTGACAGGTCCCCAAAAATATCCAGCATAGCCTTCACTGCCTTGCACTCCTCTCCACCTCCTTCAATGAAAAACAAAGTGTCATCCGCATACTGTAGCACCGGCATCGACATATCACCTCTAGTGTATCCTCTAAAAAAAACCCCGACCTCCGTCAGACCAAACATTGTAGCCAAACCATATGCAGCCAGGATGAATAACAACAGGGCCAAGGGGCAACCTTGACTCACCCCTCGTTGCGGCTGGAAATAACCCCCCTCCTGTCTCTCATTCGCCAGAACTGAGAGAGAGGCGGTTGTAATGCACCTCTTCATCCAATCCACCCACAATTCCGGGATACCCCTCTTCAGCAGCGATGACCATAGAAACCTCCAATTCAAACTGTCATAGGCCTTAGAGAAATCGACCTTCCATAAAAAAACCAGGGGATCCCTTCCAATAATTGCCGCCCCTGTATAAAAGTTGTTTGTGACTGCGAAACAAGCTCATCCATCACTCGCGATTGGCCAGCACCATCACAATAATGAGGTAAATAGCATTCGACAATGCAATCGGCGTGAATTTGTCAACACGCACTGCACCCTCCTTAAGAAGTAAGAGCAGTAGCGGCCTGAATTCATCCATCACTCCTCTTTCTGTTGTTGACATAGCATATCATCCCTTTTGTTGTTTTATGGGGAGTTGATAATCATTTAAAGAGATTTTTCAGTCACCAGGTCCATTTTCTCCCCATGGCTAGTTATTAGCAAAGAGCTCTTGTAACTGCTACCTGAAATTTTGAGATTCTTTGGAACAGAATTCGATCTTTCTTAACCGGATAAATCTATATTTCGTAGGGCCGTGAACTAAAGAAAGAAGAAACATACAAACACAAAGCATAAACAGATTGGTGCACCAGAGCTCATACCAGATTTTCCATATTAAATTACTGTTGTCATATCAGCAACCAAATCATAATGAATAACACTAGATACTCTAAGCTGCGATACCATTACTATTTTCAAAATCATGTATTTTGGTGCACGTAAAAGCCGAACCCAAGAATATCACTGGTGCCCAGAAATCTAATGCAATGCCTCTTACAAGTAGATAAAGGATGTTCCAAAATTAGGGAATTACCAAACTAGAGAGATCTTCCTTCAGAATATCCTGCAGACTTGGAGATATTTCTGATCCATCACCAACATCCTTAAAGGTACTTATTTGCTTTGATGAATACAAAATTATACCAAATCTCATCGGAACACTATTTTCGTACATAGATAAAATCAGGCTGATGGACTGCAAAATTAGATAATGCAATCAGTATCACCGACTGGATTTTCTCCCTATAAGAACTAAACCATGTCTTAAGAAGCAGGCACTCCAAAATTTATATACCTTTGCTCCACAAACAGTTGCTGGATCAATCACATAAACAGAGTGGTACAGGTTTTTGCGGATGTAGCGAAGCTGACCCGGAAACATAGGCATTAATATCTGCACCACCCAAAAATAGTGTTTTTTCAATATTGCCGATCACGCTCCACAGATCAATCAATTGCAATTGGCCGAGTAGAAATGATTACTCCACCTCGTTTATGTTGCTCCGCCAACGTCTATACATGGGATCCTCCTCAATGTTGTTAAGATAAAAAACATGAGGAGAACGGAAATCTACACGGACAATGCTCGACTCAGATGATGGTGGTGCTGACAACAGCTTAAGAATTGTACTCTGGGGGATCTGAAAATTCCATGCCAAGTTGTTACAAGTCAATTACAAGAAACATTAAACAGAGTTCTCTTGATATAAAAGCAACTATAATAACCTCTCAAGAATAAGTTGATCACAGCATACTCATGACCTAAAGTTCACATTACTTGTAAAAATTTGTTCAGAAAGATTATTTAACAGCAGTAATGCAAGTAAAATTACTGAGAAAGGTGTTGTACGCACCATGGGTAACAGTCAAGAACATACCTGAAAATCTAAAAAAAGAACAAATTTTTTTACGCAAAAAAGGTAAGTTCCCTTTTTAAGAGCCCATAAATTTAAAGCTTGCCTGTAAGAATTAAGAATCTAAATTTTCAAGGGCAAATGAAAAAGGACTAAACAGGAGCTACAAACTGAAACATAAACAGTTACTCCTCCAAAAAGACTAGTCCAGGAAAAAAATATGCATACAATTCACCAAGGTTGAAAAAACAAAATTAGATTATGCACCTTCAACTTCGAAAACTGGTCAGCAAAGGATAACTCCTCATGAATGAGATCCATCAGCCTACGATAACCGTGTATTAATTTAAACCATGATAATAAATCAGTGTCAAATAGACTATAAAGGATGTTTCTGAGCACATTATAAAAATGAACTTAAACAGAAAAGCACCACAAACATGAAAAAGATCAAATACGCCATGTAAGAATTTTCAAGAATGTACCATTAGAACACCAAAACTAAAACCAAGCAATTCAAGAATGTACCAGTATAACACAAAAAACTAAAACGAAGCA
Source organism: Ottelia alismoides (assembly GCA_037367405.1). NCBI lineage: Eukaryota > Viridiplantae > Streptophyta > Magnoliopsida > Alismatales > Hydrocharitaceae > Ottelia > Ottelia alismoides. Next base: position 496,451 of record JAZKJV010000184.1, on the reverse strand, counting down.
TTTCCCGTGTTAAGTGCACCAATCTATCCAGTGCATGGAATAGGATATTGCGATAATTGGCATTATAGTGTTCAGGAAGGGGTCCATCCCCAGTTTGATATTGTGGGTGTACCCCTCTCCAATATATTCAGGTATATTTCCCTTCTTTGTTAGATAAGCAAGAGATATTTCTCTAGTATCCCCTTGTTTTTCCACACTTTATTGAGTGCAGGGAAATGTTAAAATTTGCAAATACAAGGTGATAAACACAATAATATACCCAGGATGCCCACTTCTAACAGTACATATCTATAGAAGTTTTCTAATTTGAAATCCAAAGGATGACCACTTGAGATTAGTGGTCATCCACAATTCATTCAAGACAATACAAAGCTTTACAACTCCCTTTCCAAACTACTCAGTACCGCAACATGGATTGGATCACAGCCTTAACATAAGGACTCGTGGATGTAAACAAAATCCCGTTTCTCAACACAGTTTTCATGCTGAACACATTCCAACTCCAAATCACCCCATATTTACTCGTTGCACTCTGCAGTCGAGGAACATACCACTTCTTGTTTCTTGCCTCTACATGGTGGCAAGGTTGTCCCTCATGAAAGTGCAAAGTCAGTGGTAAACTTCCTATCTTTAAGGCACAATGTATAATCTGCATCGCAATATGTTATACTATAAAATAAACACATGTTCTGAAGCATAGACCTTTCCAAAGGGGCCGTGACATATCTTGTGTCCCGTGGGCCAACGTAGGCATGCTGATGAACTAAGTTTTCCTATAGTAAGAGAAATGTCGGGCCTCAAGATAATGAGATAGATAAAATTTCCATCCAACCCCCCATCTACAAGCTTATCTTCCTCATAGACATGACCCTAACGATCTGAAGGAATCTGTGCTGATTTGACGTCTAGCATGCCAGTCTGCTGTAAAGATGAACAAATTTCCTCTGCGACAGAACAGTCCTCTACAGCTATGAGCTACCACTAGCACAAGGAAACATCTCAATGGACGCATATCATTGATCAAAAAGTGATGTGAAAGCATTTAATTTACTTCTTTAACTCCACGCTCGTCGTCACTTGATCATCCAAATAGACCAAGATAGCTACAACACTAACAAGTGAATAGATTGAGTATGAGGTAGCAAAAGCCTTGCTCTATAGCACCTCTGAGAGCTTTAGGAACCATGTCATGGGACTTTGCTAGATGCCAGGCAAACCTTTCAACACTCTCCTTGGAGCTCAGATCCTAATGGTTGATGCAAACAAACAACCTCTACAAGATCTCCGTGGAGGAACACCTTATTCACATCCAGCTGATATAAAGAGCAATGATTGTGCATGGCCAAAAGAAGGATCCAAAGAGTAAAAAGTTTAGCCTCAAGAGAAAACGTATCAAAGAAATCCCACCATATAGGTCTAGGTGACATCGTTGACAACTACTAGTGCTTTGTGTTATGACACCATTCCATGTCGGTTGTGCTACGCTGTGAATACCCATTTAGAACCAACCATCCCGCAACCCTCAGGTAGACCCACCAAGGTTTAGGTAACTCTAAATTTCAAAGCAACCATATCCCCCATGGCCCCTTCCAGTAGGGCTGAAGGAGATAGTTGACATGGACATCTATACAAGAAATAAGCTCTATACGAGTTGTCCATAGCTATAAGATAAGCTAAGGACATCGTATACAAAACAGATGCAAGGTGCAAGTTGCAAGTGTCGGCTTCTTCCAAATAGCAATCGCAATGGTGATGCCATGTAGATCATATATTTTCTCACATGTAATTATGTCACTGAAAATAGTACCAGACTAAAAACTAAGGATTAAAAACTATCGCAGTTAAAGACTTAGTCAATGGCTCTTAGGGGGAATCCTAAATATGAGGTCATCTGGTCCTGAAAAATCTATAGGAAACACCAGGTGTTCTCAAGGTTATTCTCAATAAGACTAGTCGAGGCATGACACCTTGTAGTAGAGAAGAATGGGATACCTTTAAAATGATCACATATTAATAAAACTAAGATAATGTCTGAATGGTTTAGAACATTGACACCCTTTCTAATTTCTAGCATAACCTAGAAAAACATACTTGATGGCTCATAGAGAGAGATTGTCCCTTCCAATCTCAAGATGTTGCATAAAGGCAATGCATTTAAACACCATGGAAGAAAAGACAAAGAATGAATGATTCAGATATAAAATCCCCGTGAAAAGATTCTTGTTGGTAGTTGAGGAGGGGAAGCGATTAATAAGGTATGAAGTTGTGAGTACTGTCTCCCCAATAGGAGGATGATAAGGCATTTACATGGATAAGGAGAGCCTCAACAATCAAGTATGCCGGAGCTAAATTTAGTTTTAAAGTTATATGACTTACTGAATGGGGGGATTGCTAAATTTGAAGAGGATGCTTGATGCACTGAGACCGAAGATATAAATGCACGATTTAATTTTTATTGGAGAAATTTTATTTCTACCGTTTAATATGCATGGAATAATAATTACATTACTTGCATTTTCTAAGAGTATTTTGATGGGAACTAGTGGATATAAAGAAAATGTAGTGTAACAAACAAATTTATGTTGCAAGATGCGGTTCTTTGTGGAATAACTTTACAAGAATTTCCAATTTAACCAGGTCAGTTGTAGAAATAGAATTGAATATCAAGTTACGTGCTCCTTGCAAGTATCAAATATGATAAAAAAGATGACAACGGAAGAGCTAACTGTAGGAAATTAGAAGTTAGGTTTTCCACTCAGCCAAGCTGTTGACAATACATGTATGTTCAAAGAAGTCGAGAAATTTTGAATACGACAGAGTTTAAAGGCCGTATAAAAAGCTCCCAAGTACAATGAATCAAAACTTTATTTCTCTTTGATATTGAAGAATTACAATAAAAATCATTTAATCACTTCTAATGTTCGGAAATTCGTATATGATATAATTTTCTTAATATTAAAAACTATTTCAAGCTAAATTGCATTTTTTTGGAACAAAATTGAGGCTTACGCCTCAACTACCTCGAGAATACACATCACCTCGACTATAGGAATATTGTCTTGTTCAGCCTTTCATTTACTAAAAAACTCGGATATAGTAGTATATAACTGTTATCTCAAATATGTCAATGTAGGTAGATGAAGTCGAGAATCGATGAATAGATTCTCTATTAGTATGAAAGGTCATTATATCTCTTTGTGTAGCTCAACAAGCACTATTTGGTCGACAATGCTTGGTCTCAAGTCCAATGCACCCCTCCTTTGAAGGGAGTCCTTTAATAAAAATTGACTTACGCATCACAGAAGCGTGGAGATCGCATCATATGCGATCTAGGTTAGCAAGTCATATTAGTCGACGAGGCAACATAGTTTTTTTAAAAAATGAATGGAACTACATGGCTTGAGAACCTTTCTCAATCCGTTCCATCAAGTATCATAAACAAGTATTAGGATTACCTCTTATAGCGTGATCGTGATTCTCGTGTCTCTAAACAAAGAAACCTCATGTCTCAAGTCTGATCCGACGTAGACAACATTTGTGGACGCGTGGATGAGACGTGTGCTCCTAGCAATCCTTGTTGACGATACGAGCCGAGAACCTCCTTATTTCATCATACAAAATATGTAGTCTTCCTCACGAGCACGAAGCATTGAAAAAGAGAGATCCATGAGCAGTCGATCCGATAGCACAATAGCAGCGCGACGAGGGCGATGCTCTCCATAAACACTAGAATGGATGACCGCGTGGGGTTGATATGGAAAGTATATGGACGTGTATAGAGAGGGAGAAAGAGAGATTTTGTTGATCCAACTTGTGTGTTGAATTGTTGTAAAGAAGAGCCTAGATAATACGAAGGAGGAGATCCTCCTTCCCAAATAGGGTGGATGGCCACCATGGAGACTTTCTCCATGTGGATGCCCACTCCTATTAGGAGTGGAGCCTTCTCTTTTCTAATTGACGAGATTCTCAATCTCATCATATTTTCCACATGGTGCAACAACTTTTGTTGCTTGAATTTTCATCAAAATAATTCCAAATTATTATGCATCATATTCATTCATCCAAAATTAAATGTAAATCACATTTATATTTAATTGTATAATGTGAAACCAATTCACATTTACTTATAATGTGAATGATATTCACATTAACTTATAAATTGTAAATTATATTTACAATTAAATCTCTCCTATGATATTATGAATCATATTCATAATACTTATAATTATTGTGGATAGTGCTATCTATATTAATCATAAGCATGATAATAAATCCAATTTAATTATCTTAATTGTCTCTCTATATGTGTCCAAATAATGTGAATCGTGTCCACATTATTAATGATAATTAAATCCTATTTAATCATCAATTTTTCAATGTTCAGATATTGTCAACAACAGAATTATTCTTGAACGATTTCAAGAATAATGTGCCTTCTCCGCAGATACTTGAAGATAAGGAAAGGGCAACTGTATATTCCATGTATAGTAACTTGGATAGTGAGATCTAATCTCCTATCCAGATCTAAAAGACCTCTCAGAGATGTCTAACAAGTCAGACATAATATACAATCTTTTTTTTGAAGCCAAACAAGGGGGAAGCACTCAAAGAAGCCCACCCCATAATTGCATTAATAGAAAACATGAAACTATTACAGAGCTAGTAACTATGAAAGCCACAAGTCTAAAAAACCCGACACCTGGATACAAACATTCGCCTTATAAAACCTTTGGCCCGAGAACAAAAGGGCATTCCTAGCAAACCAGATGGCCCAGACGATGGTCAAAGGGCGAAGTAGGACTCTCCTCGAACGATGTCTGGCCGCTACTAAGGAATCACAGAAAGAGGCAAGGCTCCTCGTACTGACCCAGTCCAGATCCAACCCATCCCAAAGAGGCATTGATCCCTGACATATGAAGAAGAGATGTTCCACATACTCAATTCCAGTCCCACAAAGAAGGCATCAGTCGGAAACCGTCCCAAGCAACCTAGCACAACGGTCTCGCGTCATCAATCTCTTTCTCCTGAATAGCCACGGGAAAAAATCAATCCTCTCGAGGAGGCCAAGTCCCAAGAAAAAACTCCAATCCCTCGTCGGATCAGTCGACTGCGAAGGAGGTGGCCTGCATATAGCCATATATGCCTTCCTTACGGAGAAAGAGTTCACTTGCCACACCCAGTGTTCCCGTTCTCCAGAAGGGTCGCCAAAAACCCTCAGGGAGTCAAGCAGGAGGAGAAAATCCTCCAAGCGTTGGTCCGAAAAGTTAGCACGAAACAACGGCATCCAATTTCGATCAGTCCAACAGGAGGCAACTCGCAATTCTCGATCCGCAACCAAAGCAAACAAGCGAGGAAAACGATCACATAATGCTCCACCATCCGTCTAGTCATCCTTCCAGAAAGCAAAGGTCTCTCTGTTCCCCAGAACCAGTCTAAAGAGAGTACGGAGACGAGGGATGACCGCCAAAATACCCCTCCAAAAAGGGGAGGGCATTAGCCTACGACGGTTGTTCTCCGGCGCAGTACCAGACACTGTGTAGATCCGATGACTAAGAGCAGTACAAAGATATTCAGTGCTCCCCCAGATCCGGCCCACCCACTTCAGCAGGAGGGCATCATTTTCATCGCATCAAGTCGCATGACCTCGAGACCGCCCTCACTCTTAGGAAGAGTGATAGTCTCCAAATTGACTAGGTGAATGTCGGAAGGCTCCAGACCGCTCTTGCCCCATAGGAAACGTCGCATCAGCCCATCCGATCGCATTTTAATACCAACGACATGAGTCTCGTAGACGTGAAGTATATCGGAATAGCAGAGAGCACCGCCTTCAAAAGCACCAAGCGTCCTCCCTTAGAAAGGAACGAGGACTTCCACCCCGCGAGCCTCCTCTCCAGCTTCTCGATGAGCGGTAATCAATCTGCCGGTTTTGCCCTGCCAACGGGCAGAGGAATTCCTAGATAGTGAATGGGGAGAGGGGCGCATGCCGTTCCCAGCTCATGACTGCAAAGACACGCCTCATCGTTAGATAAGGCAAAAGGGACCACCTTGGACTTGTTGGCATTCTGAGCCAGCCCGGACATCTCACCAAACAGCTCGAGAGTGATCGCCATGCCACTGGCCTGGCCACTGCCCCCTCGTTGAAGAAAATGGTGTCATCAACGTACTGAAGGAGAGGGACCCTCAAACCATCCCTCGAGTAGTCACAAGTGATCCCATTGTCCTGCACCCGGGCTACCATGCAAGCAAGTACGCCAGAAGCAATGATGAAGAGCAAAGGAGCTAGAGGACAATCCTGCCTTACGCCCCTCTGTGGTTGAAAAAAAACCACTCTTTGGACGTCCATTCACGAGGACCAACAAAGGCATGGTTGTCACGCAACGCTTCATCTAGGAGATCCAGAGCTCTGGGAATCCCCTCCTATGTAATACCACCCAAAGAAACTGCCAGTCTAAAGTATCGTAAGCCTTCGCAAAATCCACCTTAGAGAGCAGTGACTTCTTCCCACACCTCTTCCAAGCAACAATAATCTCAGACGCCATAACCAAGCACTCCGCGATCTGTCTCCCAAGAACGAAGGCAGACTGGAAAGGGGAGATAATGTGTTCAAGCACCCTACTCAATCTGATAGCGAAGACCTTTGCCACAATCAAATACAATGCGTTAGAAAGTGCGATTGGCCTAAAGTCTTCAATCCTATCAGCACCCTCGCTCTTAAGGAGGACAATCAGAGCCTTATTGAGACGATCAAAACTCGCGATGCAGCGACAACACTCTAACGCGACCTCTAGCACCTCCTCGCCCACCAGATCCCAGAAGTCCTTGTAGAAGGAGACCGGGAATACATCCGGCCCTGGTGCTTCATCCCGGTTCAGACACCATACCGCTGCCTCCAGCTCCTATAAGGTTATCGCCTGAATCAAGCTAGAAGCATGGGCGGCTGATAACTGTGTGGTGCCAGACCCCGTCCACCTCCACCACTTGCCTGAGCCCCTCGTGGAGAACTTGTGAAAATGGTCTGCAATCGCCCTTCCCATATCCATGTTGCCATCCACCCTGACACCGCCAACAACCATCGACCTGATGGCGATACCACGACGTCTCCCGCTAGCCACTCTGTGAAAGAAGGTTGTATTTGCATCGCCCTCCCTGATCCAGTTGTGTCTGGATCTCTGTTTCCACTCAACTGCTCTCTTCCCGTACTCTTCAATTATCTTCCTTTCGGCCTCCGCTCTCTGAACCAACTCGGCCTCAGTCAGAGGTCTGCCATCCTCCAAAACGTCGAGTCTACTTACCTCCTCTTCAGTCGCCCCTTTGACCGCATGACAAGCCTCCCTAGACTCTCTCTTGAACGTGCACAAACGAACCCGTAAAGAGGCTAACTTCTAAACAAACCTCGAGGCAGCAGAACCATAAGCAGACACAAAAGACCAATGGGATGACACCAGGTCCCTGAAAGAATCCTCCAACAACCAAGCCTTCTTGTAATGGAAGAAATTCTCGGTCTGCTAGCAACAAAGGACAGGGGAGAGAGCTCCAACAGTTCCGCTGAGGCTAGGAAATGATCAAGATGGGAGCAAGAGCCAGAGCTCCTCAAGGTAAACTTTGTGCCTGCTGCATCCAACACCTCCAGCTCCAAGGAATCCACAACCTCCACAAAATCCATAGAGCCGGGGTCCTGCCCACCACGCATCCTCGGCCTATCCGAAGAGAGCATCGTAACATTAAAGTCTCCATCAATCAACCAAGCACATCCTTGGAAAGCAGCCCTAGAAGCCCACAAATCTGTCCACAACAGGTGCCGCGTGGAGGGCTGACACGACCCAAGCACACATGAAAGCGCGAGCAAGGAACTCGAGCCAAGGCACTCCAAAAGAACCGTAAGGACATGAATGCCTTTCAATTCCGCATGTAGCACAAACGCCGAACTCTTCCAAGCCACCAGCAAACCGCCCGCATATCCCACTGCCCAATCATGCTGAACTCAGAGAGCGATCCCGCATCAAAAGAATGCCAAGTCACATTCGAGAATAAATCCAGCTTTGTTTCCTGCAGATTGACAATATCACAACCCCATTCTACGAATCTCGACCCCAGAATACGCCTCTTTTCTGGGTCACCCAGACCCCTCATGTTCCAAGAAAGAATCTTCATTTGGAACCAACGATGAATCCCCCAATCCGCACCACTCCCGTCAACTCCGCAATTTTAGCTTTCTTCTCGGAGAAAGGTGAAGGTTCCACATGTTGTGCCCTAGCTCGTTGCCTTCTCCTGTACCTTTTCCCGAACCTTTTATCGGCCACAGCGCCAGAGTCTACATCTGCACCAGCATGCCAGGCCACTGCAGACCCCTCAACACAAGCCAAAGCGGGAACCTCACCCGAGCTCGCTTGCACAGGACCAGGACCAACGCAATCAGAGAAGGCCGGAGACACAGGGATATCCGACCGCGGGGCAACAACAGATGATCTAGAGTCGCTAGCGCACGGAGGTTCCGTACTTTTGGAGTCAGACTGGTACAGGGGATCGATTGCCTTCCAGACTAGGGACGAAACAATCGGGTCAAGCATCAAAACGCTCCGGAAAGGCAGAATTGGGTCCGACCTGCCAACCGATCTAGGATCGTCCGCAACCGAGCCAAGCTTTCCCGCAACCGTAACCCGAGAGACAACTGGACCTCTTCTCCCACGCGAAAGAAGCAGGAGATCCGCATGAAGGATCCAAAATCAAGATCCCACGCCCGATGAAGGCGAAGGGAGCAAAGCCGCCTAAGGTCCTCCCGCAATACTGCCAAGAAGCGTGATCGTCGCGGGAGAGACAAAGACACCCTGACATGGCGCCGCGAAGAGCTCCTGACACCTCGTTTCTGATGCTTCGGCAGACTCGATGCCATCCAGGTTCGCAGGCGACCGTTCCTTTCCCAGAAGAGGAGTGGAAACGTCGCTACCGACTCCTGGCCAAACTGACGGTGGCGGGGAGCAAGAAGCCGAACTTGAAGGCGGAAGGAAAAGCGACCAACGACCACAATCGCCTCGGAGACTGAAACCACGTCGTAGGGGCACTCCATTAGAACCAAAGCAGCCTCTGGGTCAGTGCCCGGAGTTGTACCATCCTCCAGGACTCAGACCACCGTACCCAAGTGCATCAACGACGGCCCCAAAGACCAGACATTACAAGAAAGGAAAGGCGCCCCTCGAACCTGCGCAACCCGCACGACGGAGAGATCGACAGAGCCATCGGCAAATCGAGGCCGCCTCCAGTCAACGACACCTCCTTCCTTAGAACCCAACGGGGTCTCCTTCTGCTGCCTCGACAAACCCGGACACAACACTTCCTAGCTCCTAAAAAGATGACGTCTCCCGTGAAATCTTCACCTAACTGGCGTGAGAGCTCCGCTTCAACCGATGGCGCAGGCACCGAGCCCTCCACCCAGGAGCCCACTAAGAGACCGACCAAACCTCCCACCGCGGAAGAAGCATCCCCCAAGGCGGAGCCCACTACCACCCGACCAGAGTGTGGAAAAGGGCCCACCTGCTCCCCCCCCGGAGGAGCCTGAGTTGCCGCAACCGGCCTTTCGGGGACTGGCCGACCACCCTGCATCGAAAAGGAGCTGCGATGGTGCCCAAACATCCGCAAGAGAAGCATTTGGGAGGGCAAGCACATGCCGACGCGAGGTGGCGCCGCCCTCCGCATCTGAAGTATCTTCTCCCGGGCTTCCTATGAGAAACGACTGTCCAAACCTTGGCTTCGTCCCCACCCTCACCTTGGTGCTCACGAACCGCGCTCTTCTGAATCACCTCCCGCTCGCCCCTACGAGCCTCCCACCGAACACACTCCCTCCGAACACTCTCTCGCCTACGCCTCGCACCCCTCGTCATCCCCCAAAAAGATCCGTTCTTCGAATCAGGACCTCCACAACATGTCCCTACTCCCGCAACAAGAGTTCTAGAATATACAGTCTTCTCATTGCATCCAAATCATATTCATATCAATATCCAATATTTGGACCCAAATTGGATAACCAGATTACTGATTGGAGTCACTAAATCCAAACATGTTTTATTACTCCCTCGAAATGGAAGCGTCATGGTTATACAATTGATTAAGATCATATCACCCTTGAGCATTTCTAATACCCGTACATCCTGCATACCTAGAATAAACCCGAAGTTTTGATTTTATTTGAACCGTCTCCTTCAGGGTTGTATCATTAAGTTTTTCATTCGATCATTGAGAATGGGCATCAATCGACGATCACATGCTTTCCAAAAGCATATATCATACCTACAAATCCTGTCTTGTTTGCAAAACAAGATGACCAATGTTGGAATTTGATTTATCCCAATATCTCATGAGTGAATTCATGTCTTCCGGTTCAGTAATGACATGTATGATCCCATTGAGAGATCGTATTACTCATATACCCTCGTATGCATAACATCTCGCTGGTGTATAAGCCTTGATTAGGTCATCAACCTAATGGTTTGCCTAATGTACATACTTAAATATATAGTAATACATCTGTCCACGAACAGAGGATGTGTGCCTATACGTGACAGCATATGATATAGGTCTTCGTTATCTCAATCTTGTTAAGTCAACTTTTTGACCTAACTCATCCAACACCTATGAATCTCTATTACTAAGCAAATAGCATGCATTAAGAGGTCGGTCAGAAATCAACCTTTAGAGCAAGGATTGCCATCTTCTCAAGTTGGAGATCCCTTCTTGATAATCACTTGACGGTGTGATTGAGTCCTCAATCTAACTCTTTAGATATTCAACCTTACACCAGCTTCTATGATCCAACCTTTAAATCAACTGTTGTATGATATCAAGATGGTAACGGTACATAGCCCTAATTGTACTAAGGGACCTATTATGCAAATTAGTTATTCTTCATTTCAGACTACGGAGCGAATTGCAATAACATTTATTGGATAATGGCTCATAGTGGGCTCGCATGTACACCATCCTTATCGTTGATCAAGCACTATCAAATCAGCCATGCTTGGTCCAATGTATGTTCTAGCATATTCAACCATAGGCTCTCCCATATTATTTTGATCCGAGTAATGGGATAAGGTGTAACTTTCTTTTTCCTCTGACCAATACCAAGAAGATCCATGACAATGGGGCATGGTAAGCCTCATCCAGCTTGACGATCTAATCAAATAACAAGCTCCCATGATACACGTGCATAGTTGTAATAGTTGCCCATCTAGACGGATTAGTCGATCCAACTACGTTATTTGGTAGATGACTGAATAGAATATATCAAACTAACTAGTTGATGCCTATCAATGAAAAAAAATACTTTTTTGGTTTTTTATACTTTTCAGTAAAAGTTATATGCATTTATTGTGATTGTAATTCAACTTATAATATTATTATGTTAGTTAATGATTATACATGTACAAATATATATATATATATGATTATACATGTTAGACATAGTTTTGTATTTAAAATAATAACAATACCTAATCAAGTAAGCCTAATTAGGCATTGAAATACCATTTATTATTTATTCAGTGACCCTTACCACCGACTATCGACGACTTTTGTAATATTGTATATGTCCTTGTCTGCTTGGGGCCCCATGGACATAATCCTTTCAGATAGTGGTTGTTTAGTCCATGGTTAGCTGGATGGTCGGTGCAAGGCAAGATATTGGAAGACATTGATTGTGCTTGTTCTTTTTTTAAGGTAGAAAAGGGTGAGGCCCCAAGTTGGAGCTCACCTCAAAACTTCATTGATAGCCTGAGAAAAAATTACATCGTTAGAAACCAAGGATAGTTAACCTATTCAAACTCGATTTGCTAACAATCTTTTAAAATGACTAAAAACATTCTCAGGATAGAAGTGTTGCCCCTTGAAAATATTCTCGTTCCACGCACACCAGATTGCCCAAAGGAGCATGTATGCCGAAGAGACATCATCCAGAGAATTGCCGCAAACCGTCCTAATCGATGTCCAAAATGTCGTGGTGTCTTCCACATTAAGCTATCAAATCCCAACCTCCTCCCAAAGCTGCGACGACGTCCGACACCTGAAGAATAAATGTTCCAAGTGCCCCTCTTCTTCATTGCATCTCAAGCAAATGGGATCACCAGTATGAAGAATATTGTCACGCCTTTTCTTTGTCATAATAGGTACATGTATTGCAAGATGGTCAAAGCTGGGTAGGAAGGCTAGCTCGACCTCATTCAAGATATCATATGGAAAGGTAATGTGAACATATAATAAAATGAATCCGAACTCACTGTAAATAGGACGAGGCTAGGACTAGGGAGAGTACATAGGAAATAGAAAGAAACAAAAACACCCTGAAGAGATTACACACCTTAGATGCTCTAACATCAACATGCACCAAGCATACTCCTTCGTGTATCGCATAATCACTTTAGATTGCCTAGCCGAATGTATACTACATACTGTAATCAAGGTTGCAAAAGTCGGTAGTCGGTACTCGGCCGGTTGGGTCACCGACTAAGGATTAATCGGCAGTCGGACGACTAATCGGATTTAGTCAGACTTTAATTGGCTTTGAATTTTATGATTATTTTAAATATATAACTCATTTTATACATATATTTACATAGATTTTGTACATTTTTATACTATCATAATAAAATAAAAAAGTAATTGAATTTAAATAAAACACTGAGCATATTATAATAAGTTTGTTAATAAAAAAGCAAAACATATAAGAATATGGTATCTCCAAGCAAAAACTTTGTCGACTAGTGTACCTAGTCGGAATTAGTCGGTACTCGGTCGGCCATCCCACTGACTAGACTAGTCGGACCTACTAATCGGGCCAGTCGGGCGACTTTTACAACCCTGACTGTAATTATGAATCTTGAGTGAAATATAATTAGATTTCAATCAAGCATCACACATTTTAACTTTAATTTATTTTTTAGAAATTCTAAAAGTGAAAATAATAATAAAGGATTTTTACACCACAACCCTTGTAAACTTTACCAATTACACAGTAGGCGTAGCCCATGAGATCTTCATATTGATGCTACGAGGCCTACAAATTTATTAACTCTTACACCACAATTGTTATGGATAACTCACATCCATTTGACCATTAAAGTGAACACAATCCATAAAAAAATATGTCATATTTACCCTTATTTATTAAATTAACAAACTAATACCCTTCTCCTTCCTCCTCTCCTCCTTCAAACAACACAAGTATGTACTGCCGCCTCCTCCCACCCCTCCCCTTCCCCGAGTTGTCGCCATCAACTCCTCCTTCCCTCCCCCCACCCATTGTCGTCTCCACCTCCCCTACCTCGTCGCCTCCACCACCCCCTCCTCTCCTCTACAGTGCACAATACTGATTTTGTTCGTGCATGTGAAAACAAGGTTTAGCGTCTAGTCGGGATTTGTTGCTAGGTGGAACTTGTACTCGAACAAAGGCCCCATCTGATCGACTCCATTGATAACATCTATATCCCACAACTCAGAATGCCACCGGATGCGAAAGGAGTTGTCAACCCCGTGTAACCTGGGGATGAAGTTCGAATATGTAGTAGTCGCACGTGGGTTCGGCCAAACTACGCTAAGATGTGAACTGTGTGGCTTTCCTTGTGTAACAATCAAGTGAAATTTTCATCCCTTGGAAGAGGGTGTTGGTTGGGTAATCAAAGCCATGTCCCATCTCCTCGCCCACAAGGCACAAATCTCATATTGATTTTGATTATGTATACGAAAAGAAGGTTTAGCGTGAGGTCATGATGGACTATTAGATGGAACTTGTACTTGAACAAAGGCATCATTTGATCGACTCCATTAAAGACATTTATAGTTCACAACTCGAAATGCCACCGAATGCGAAAGGAGGAGTTGTCAACCCTGCATAACCCATGGATGGAGTCTGAATGTGTAGTCCACGAGTCGTCGTCCCTGGGTTCAGACAAACTCCATCAATACGTGAATTGTATGACATTCCTTGTGCCAGAATCAAGTGAAATGTTCATCCCCATCCCCGGGAAGAGGGTGTTGGTCGAGAAATCATAACTCTACCACCTCACCTCCCCCATTGGGCACAAATCTCATATTGATTTTGTTTATGTACGTGAAAACAAGGTTTAGCGTCTAGTCATGATCGACTGCTAGGTGGAATTTGTACTCGAACAAAGGCATCATGTGATCGACTCCATTAGAGACCTCTATAGTCGACAAATCGGGATGCCACTGCATGCAAAAAGAGGAGTTGTCAACCATGCATAACTTGGGGAAGGAGTCTGAATGTGTGGTTGTCATCCACGGGTTCGACCAAACTCCAACAAGACATGAACTATGTGGCTTTCCTTTTGCCACAATCAAGTGAATTTTTCATCCTCGGTAAGAGGGTGTTGGTTGGGTGATCAAAGCACCACCATATCTCATGCCTAGTGCCCTATCGTTTCAGATCCAACCTCCCATCGTGCATGGTGGTGTAGATTATAATCTCGCCAAATTGCCATCATTCTGATAATTCCAATCCTATGTAGCGTTGATTCCAATCTCAAAAAATATCTCAATAGTTGTGTGGATTCTAATCTTACCAAGTCGCCAACATTCACATCATTCCAATCATAATGGTGTCATGGATCTTAATCACATTTATCCTAATAAAGGCATGGATTATAATCTCAGCATGCTACTGTCGTTCTGACCCAGCACTCCTTGTGTCCACCATGGCATACGTGTGACAGCATGAGATGTGGATGAAGCAAGGAGGTCTAGATCTTTTCTACAATGACCAACTTCGTCTCGGCTAGCCCTTCTCTCCTTCGATTCAGATTTCTCCTTCTCAAGTCACTCCTTTGCCATCATATCCCACTTCATCTTCGAAAGAAACATCGGCTTCACAATCATGATGTCTCTGAGTTGCTCATCATCTAAGTCCATCTCATATTCGTAGTTGTCTTCCACGTTGACCTCAACCTCTTCCTCCGCCTCGTCCACCTGGAGCGGTGTCGTAACAACATCCTCCTACTCACATTGCAACAACCACTCGCAGTTGCGATGGTGATGCTCCTTGGAGGTGTACTCGCCATTGCCGTCCTCCGACTTAGCTCTGTGCATCTTCCATGTTGAAGAAGAAGGGGGCAAAAGAAGTAAGGAGAGATGGAGGGAAAAAATTCATTGTTGGATTTTTCCATCGTTTGATTAACTCGAGCACATCGAGATGATTAACACAAGAGATTTAAATTGACGATGGGGTTGTGCGATCAATATAAAGATGTCAGGGGTTGTCATATAATTGGCAAAGTTTATAGGAGTTGTGTAAAAATTCCAAAATAAAAAAATATTTTCCGTTGAGCAACTAGTCATGTCAACTATTCGGTGAGATCAACTTCTGACCGGAGTAATTTTATTCAGTTAACCACCATGTGGCTGAAAAAACTAGTAGACATATTCAGCCAACTACTGCAAACTTGACAATAATCTCATTAGAAATCCCATCCAACTTTATTTTGCCACAAATACACCTTAGCATCGTCATCTTTGGTTCTATGCTCAGCAATCCAATACTTAGAACTAAATAAGATTGATATCTCTCATTGCTACACCATAAAATTTGCCTTTACGTAAAAAGGTAACTAGTTAGAACGAACTCTTATATGCCAAATATTCATTTAGCAGCTTAACTTCTATATATGTTAGGCATGTCTATGATTGACAGCACAGCATTTGGCAGAGGAAGAAATGTCAGCTACAATGTGTTTGTGCATCTCATGTAATTTATTTACCAAAAGGAGAGCCACCTAAGCACAAGAGGCTGTAAACTCTGAAAAATAGGTGCGATGCTGTACATTCAGCTGATTTATTATATCTAGATAGAGAAGGGGGGTAACGAGAGCATACCAAGAAGTGTAATTGGTCGATTCCTCAACTTTACTTTTTTTTTCGAAGAAACGATTACAAGTGTGGGATTATATAGTTGTCTAAGATTAAAATGCCTTGAGAGCACGAAAAGAGTTTCCTCTCAACACCTCAATTGGATATCTAAACAAGCGAAAGATTGAAGGTGCATTTGGAAGCAATTTACAATATCATTATTAAAGATAAAAAGCAGATCCTATTTAGGATTATAGATCCTTTGGAGGATAAGTTCTTTCTTACCAAATAGAGAAGAAATTCAAATCGATGGATCCGAATCAAATCAACCTTAATGCTCATCACATATGGATTTTGTTCTGACAAGTTTCTGCTCACATTTTAGAAATTCTAAAAGAATAAAAATATGGGACCGTATGAAGAAGTTCCGATACCAATTTACTGGGAAAATCTAGTCCCTAGGAATTTGATGAAAGATCATTCTAACGGAAAAAAAACTGATCCTTTTTTAAATTATAGATTCTTTGGAGGATAAGCTCTTTCTAATTAAATATATAAGAAATTCAAAGAAACGAATCCCAACCAAATCGACCTTAATGCTCATCGGATGGATCTTAATTCTTGAAATTTCTGCATCAAATTATGGTAATTCTAAAACCTGATTCTAAAAGGAACAAAAATATGGGACTGCATAAAGAATTTCCAATAGCAATTTACTGGGAAAACCTAATCCCGGGGAATTTACTGCTGTAAGATAATTTTAAAGGGAACTCAGCCGTAGTCGGTCCCAAGTCCAGTTAAATTGAGAAGGGTTGCGTGTTAGGTAGCCGAATAGGGATGAGCATCGGGCCGGGCCCAACCCAGCCCAACCCGAGCCCGGACAAATATATCGGGCCTACGGGCCGGGCCTAGGCCCGCTCAAAATCTTCACTTGCGGCCCAAGCCCAAACCCGGCCCGCTAGAAAATGGGTCGGGCCAGGTCGGGCCAGCCCGACAATTTTATATTGAAAATACCAAATCTAATTTTAGAACCTACTTTCACCCAAAAAATCAAGAATTGATTCCATTACCCGCCATTGGTACTGTTAGGAAATAAAAAAAACCCAAATTTAATTTGATTAAGATTGTTAGCAAATAATCTTGCTTTGAAAAACAAGTCAACAAGTAAGATCAGTAATATAATTATTTAAAACTTTTCTCAGTGCAATTATCAACGAAACTTGCTTTGAAAAAATATTTCCGCACCAAACTTGTTTTTCATGTAAACTTTAATCCCTAGAATCCATTCGCAGCTTGGCAAAAGAATCAAAATAATATAGTTATTTGAATTAAGAGAAAAACAAAAGCCAATATCAACATCGAGCCGCAACTCAGGGCTTTTAATCGGGCCGGCCCGCGGGCTTCGGGCTTAGGTTTGAGCTAGCCCGAACACGGCCCGACAAGGCATTCAGGCTTAAAAAAATGCCCAGGCTCGCCCATTTATATCGCGGGCTCGGGCCGGGTGCGAGCTTATTCGGGCTGGCCCGATTTTTTGCTCATCCCTAGCCGACAACCAGCGCAAGAGAGATAAATTTCTAAATAGTATTGTTTTTTAGAACACTATTTAGTCATTTCTCTCAAAACATTTCGGATCTTTTCAACATGGATTTAAGTAAACATTTAGATTTCGTTGGGACGTTCCCTACTAGCGATGTGTTGCATCGCTCGAATGCAATGGGAAGCTGGCAAGGGACGCTACATCGCTGCACGGATGTTGTTCAAAATTTACAAGGATTCTCGCACGATCAACACATGCGAGTAAAAGCTAGTTCCGCTACATCACCGTCCAGATGTCGTCCAAAATTTGCCAGGATTCTCGCATGAAAGATGCATGCGAGTCAAGAAGTTAGTCCAAAAGAGGTAGCAAACAAAGTTGTGGATAGGTATTTTGAATATTGGCACTTTGACTGGCAAATCGATGGAGAAAATAGATACGATGGAAAGAAGGAAGATTCAGATACTATGTCTCCAAGAGACAAAATGGGTTGGAGACAAAGCAAGTGAGATCAAGAAGACATGCTTTAAACTTCGGGTAAAGATAAGGGCATAAATGGTGTTAGAGTGCTTGTTCATAAAGATTTGAAGGATTGTATGGTTGAAGTGAAAAGATTCGAGGATTGGATTATTTTGCTGAAATTGGTGCTCGAAAATAAATTATGAATATCATCTCAGTTTATGCACAACGAATTGGTTTAGATGAAAGGATTAAACAAGCTTTTGGGGATGATTTGGATAAGATTATGCAAGGAATCCCACAAAGAGAGTTGATTTGCCTAGGTGGACATCTTAATGGACATGTAGGAAAGGACGCTTTAGGGTATGCTATTGTTCATGAAGGTCACGGCTTCAAAGATAGAAATGAAGAGGGAAAAGTCATTCTGAATTTTGTAACGGATTATGATTTTTTCATAGCAAACACTCTCTTCAAGAAGAGGAAGGAGCATCTAATTACTTATAAGAGTAGCCCGACTAGAACACATATAGATTACTGTGTGTTGAGGAGAAGAGAACGGTTGTGTTGCGAAGACTACAAAGTAATCACATGAGAGAGTTTGACAACCCAACATCGCTTGTTAGTCATGAATGTGCAAATAAAAGGGTCGGTAAAGAAAAGGAGATTTTCTAAGATCACTAGAACTAGATGGTGGAATCTTCAATTGAAGCAATCAAGCTTTACGGAGAAGGTTTTAGAATACTTATCTTGGGATTGTAACGGAAGTACAAACAAGATGTGGGAGGCGGTAGCATTTTGTATCCGAAGGGTAGTCAAAGAGATGTGAGGCGAGTCAAAGGGAGGAGCTCCAGATTAAAAAGGAGGCTTGGTGGTGGAGTAAAGGGGATGCAAAAGAAGCTGAAAATTAAAAGTATATTTTAAAGCTATGTCTAAGGATAGAATAGAGGAAACTGTCACAAACTACAAATAGTGAAGAAGGATGCAAAGAATGTTGTAAGTAAAGCTAACTCAAAAGCTTATGAAGTTTTCTACAAAAATATCAACTCTAAGGAGGGCCAGGCAACTCTAATGCAAAGATATATTCATGTTGGCCAAAGCAAGAGAAAGAAAGACCAAAGACCTTTCTCAAGTGAGATGTATAATGATGAGGAAGGTTGCATGCTTCAATATAGAGACTAGATGGAAGTAGTATTTCCATAATCTTTTCATTGGTAAAGGAAATAGAGAGATCACTCTGGGAAATCTAGTTAGTAGTGAAAGTTACTTGAATCATGCAAGCTATAGAAAAATACAAAGGAAGGAAGTAGAGGAGTCTTTGAAGGTTAAAAGACCTGGGAAAGGTATAGGACCTGATTACATTCATATAGAAGTATGAAGAGTTTTAGGTGAGCGTGGTTTGACTTGGGTTACAAATTTATTCGATGTTATTTGGCAAAGCAAGAACCTCCATATGGTTTTTATTGATTTGCAGAATGCATATGATTTTGTCCCATGTGAGACATTGAAGAGAGTTTTGGAGAAGAGACAAGTACATGTTCTATAAAATAACCTCATAAAGGATATGTACGATAGGGCTTTATCTTGGATAAGGATTTAGTCTGGGAAAATTGACTATTTTGACATCAACATTGGTTTACATCAAGGTTCAATTTGAGTCCATTTCTTTTTACTTTGATTATGGATGAATTGACAAGTCACGTTCAGGATGAGATACCTTGGTGTATGTTATTTGTTTATGATATTGTGTTGACTGATGAGACTAGAAATGGAGTAAATAAGAAGCTTGAGGTCTGGAGACATGCATTGGAGACTAAAGGATTTCGTATAAGTAGGGATAAGACTGAATATATAGAGTGCACTTTTGATGGAAGCAATGATGAAGGAATCGAGGTGAAGATTGATGATGATAACATTTAAAACTGAGATTCTTTTAGATATCTGGGATCTATTTTGGAACATGATGAGGAAATTGATGGAAATGTTATTAATTGAATAAATGTTGGCTGGCTAAAGTGGAGAGGAGCCTCTGATGTTCTCTGTGATAAAAATTTTCTTTAAAAATCAAAGGAAAATTCTACAAAGCAGTCGTAAGACCTATTATGCTCTATGGATCTGAATGTTGGCATGTGAACCATAGACATGTGCAGAGAATGACAATAGCAGAAATGAAAATGCTAAGGTGGATGTGTGGACATATGTAAAGATCAGATTCAGAATGATGCAATCAGAAGAAAAGTTGGTGTAACTATGATCAAGGATAAGATGCAAGAAAACCGCTTAAGGTAGTTTGGCCATTTGCAAAGGAGGTCAATTGATGCACCTGTTAGCATATGCGAGTTTTGAGATGTTGAGCCGGCTAAGAGAGGACAAGGACGACCCAAAAAGTGTTGGAATGAGACTACACGAAAAGATCTTAACTTTTTGGATATAAGCCTACGATTGACCCAAGATAAATCTGAATGGAGGCAAAGAATCCATGTAGCCAACCCTACTTAATTGTGGGAAAAGGCTTTGTTGTTATTATTTGGCAAACTAAGAAAATGCCTGAAGATTGGAGGAGAAGCATCGTGGTGTCTCTTTATAAGAATAAAGATGACGTTCAAAATTGTTCAAATTACAAAGGTATCAAGCTGATGAGTCACACTATGAAAATCTGAGAACGTTGATCGAATGAAGGTTGAGGCATGTTTCCAAAGTAAAAGAAAATCAATTCGGATTCATGCCAGATCACTCAACTATTGAAGTCATTCACTAGCTGAGGAGAATAATGGAGATTTATAGAACTACAAGGAAGAATCTTCATATGATTTTCATTGATTTGGAGAAGGCTTATGATTACATCACACAGGAGATATCGTGGAGAGTTTTGGAGAAGAGACATGTACATGTCATATACATTAACCTCACAAAGGATATGTATGATAGGGCGTCATCTTATGTAAGGATCAAGTACAGGAAGATTGACTATTTTGACATCAACATTGGTATGCATCAAAGTTCAGCTTTGAGTCCACTCCTTGCTATCATTATTGAGGAGTTGACAAGTTACATTCAGGATAAGATACCTTGGAGTATATTATTCACGAATGATATTATATTGATTGTTGAGACTGGAGATAGAGTAAATGAGAAGCTTGAGGTATGGAGACATGCATTGGAGACTAAAGGATTTAGTATAAGTAAGGCTAAGACTAAATATGGAGTGCACTTCTGATGGAAGCAATGGCGGAGGAATCATCGTGAAAATTAGTGACGATACCATTCCGAAGAGAGATTCTTTGAGATAGTTCAGATCTATTTTACAACATGATGGAGAAATTGATAGAGATGTTACTAATAGAATAAATGCAGGTTGGCTAAAGTGGAGATGAGCATCTATTGTTCTCTACGATAAGAAAATTCCTTTAAAATCAAATGAAAGTTTTATAAAGCAGTCGTGAGACCTGGTATGCTATATGGATCTGAATGTTGGCTTGTGAACAATAGACATGTGCAGAGAATGGCAGTAGCAGAAATGAAAATGCTAAGGTGGATGTGTGTACACACATACATAAAGATCGGATTCAGAATGATGTAATCAAAAAGAAAGTTGGTGTAGCTTCGATCGAGGATAAGATTTTTTTGAGAAGAAAAAGGCAGGATAAGATGCGAGAAAACCACTTAAGGTGGTTTAGTTATTTGCAAATGAGGTCAGCTAATGCACCGGTTAGGAGATATGATTTTGGGATGTTGAGCCAGCTAAGAGAGGGCATGGAAGACCCAAGAATTGTTGGAATGAGACTATACAAAGGGATCTTAGTGTTTTGGATCTAAGACCGAGAATGACCCAAGATATATCTGAATAGAGACAAAAAATCTATGTAACTGACCCTAATTAGTAAGGAAAAAGGCTTTGTTGTTTTTGAAGGTCATTTTAAAGGAAACAAACCGTTTTTTTAGGATTCTAGATCATTTAAATTTCTTATTTACAAAATAGATAAGTAATTCAAATTGATGAATCCCAACTCAATCGACCTTAATGCTCATCGCATATGGATTTTGATTCTATAAATCTTCTGCTTCAAATTATAGAAATTCTAAAATGAACAAAAATACGGGACTTATTGAAGAATCTCCAATACGAATTTATTAGAAAAACCTAGTCCTCGGGAAACACATCATATAACATTCTGAGCACTTACTTGAGACAAAGTTCCAATAATCCAAACTTATAATCATAAGACATTTTTTTGAAAGTAACAAAAATCATAAGTTAAGTAAAATATACTGTAAAATTTAATGGTACATTAGCATTAACTAGATGACATGTTCTATGTTGGTAAGGAATAAAATTAGTCAAAACCTAGTTAAAAGGGAAAATGTATTACAGGTATATATCAATATCTTCAATATTGATTAAAGCACCATTCAGAGCCAGTAAGGACTTGCCAGGAGGAACCATTCGCTGGTTTATGGCGATTTCATCTTTGATAGAATCATTCAACTGTCAAGGAGAAACAAAGTATAAGATGGATTATAGTATGATAAGTTGCCACGGTTTTCAACACTAGTCAAGACGAAATATTTCAAAGTCATTTATTAGATTAAATCCAATTTATAAAAGTATCTGGCTACCAATTCAGAGTTTTCCCTCCATCCATATATATAAACCATCAGTGGGACCATAGAAAAAATAATCAAGCTTTAATTTTTTTGCTCAATCTATACCCTATGTTGAAAGTAGGATAACTTGCAAAACTCTGGATACCTTTAGATTTGTCGGAGGTGGAGACTCGGGAATGTAAATAGGTGTTAGATGCGCCCGCTTATGAGATTCACCTGTGATACATAGGCCCGATCGAGTGGGGTCCTTTGCTGGAGAAGACGGAACCGAGTTAGCGTGGTGATTGCCGGGAGAGGGGAGGTTGATTTTACAGAAGTTTGTGCTTTCAGCTATGCATGTCTTCCTATACATGAATAGGTTGCCAGATGGAAATCGTCAGAGGCTGAAAGGGTTGATACAGAGATTTTTTTTGTCTAGATTTGGGCAAGAAAGGGGATGATGTTATTGAAGAATGAATTTTCTGGCCTAGCTTTTAGCTATAATGGTGTTCTTCCTGTCTGTATATAGGTTGTCAGTAGGAATCCGTCAGACATTGGAAGGGTCGGAGATTTTTCTAGTCTAGCTTTGGGCATGAAATCAAGAGTAGCTTCAGTAGGGAAAGGGCATGGTTACTCAAGGTGGGTTGAGGGTGCTTAGCTTGAGGTAATGAATAAGGTACTTCTCATTAAATGGAGAGTGTGGCAATGGGGTTCTTATGATGATGACCTGCTATGCAAATTACTTGGAGGTATTTATAGCTTCTCAACAAAGCTTGATGTGAACATCAAGGATGTTCAGAACTACATCCCCATATTGGAGAGATTCATGTTTAGTAATTCCAAATGCAACTCTCCGTTTACAACAAATGCTAGGAGATGTGCCTCTCTGCTGGATTTTGAAGAAATGATAGGTCGGAGAAAGGTGCCTCAAGTAACCATTTCCTGCACGTGATTTCAATGGCCATAAAAAAGTAGGCTTACGTGAGAATATTGGTCAAATGATGGGCGATTGATGCCCAAGTTCTCTCTTGGTTTTTCTGTTTCATAGCAGAGGGTTCTAGACTTGTTGTGCAAGTTGGATAAGTTCAGTATAGTAAAGGATCCAACAAAATTGTGGGATCATTAGACATGAGATGACAGATTTATCGGACCAGAAGGCATACTCGGTTTTATCGGTGTAGCAAACTTGGAGTAATGGGTATCTTGCTCAGACTGTTAGTTGATTTGAGATGTATGAGCTCCATCTCAAGTGAAGATTTTCATGTTGCTACTATGGAAGGCCAAGGTAATGAAGAAGGCATTGATGGCCTGGTTGTTCTCTATGGTTGAGACCACCTGCGCTTGATATACAGTGGAGCCAGAAGATGTGGAATATCCTTTTTTGGGTGTCAATTTGATCAAGATATGGAGGGGGAGACGAAGAATCAGTGAGCACTTGTAGCGTTGAAGACTTCTAGCCATCTTTTGCGAGCATCTAGTATCGTTCGACAAGAGAGATGGTGAAACCTTCTGCTTCCCGTGGGCACTGTGCTTGGCCAGAAATGTTGTGATTTGTTGGGACTGAGGCCTCTATGTTGAAAATGTTTTAACTCATAAAAGATTTTTTTATTCTTGACAACAATACTAGTTTTTTATTTGTTAAAACCTTACAAGTGCATAACTGCTCAAGGGGTTCGCCCTTCATCTTTTCAAAAAAAATTGTGGATGTGCGAGTTTTGGGCAACAAAAAAGACCTATATTGATTAATTCGAGGGATATTTGCGAAGTTACAAGGGCCTAGGATTAAAACTACTTAGTGTGTATGCCGTGTTAAGAGTTATGTAATACGTTAAATGGAGTAATGGGATCTCTCCAAGATCCAATCACAAATTGATCTCAGCAATAAAAGATCAGCTCAAAAGGCATGTGTGAATTTGCAATTTTGTGCCCATGATTCTTTTGTGCTTAAGAAAGTAGGATGCATACGCCTATAAAATTTCGACATAGTTATGATGATCCCAAACTTCTAGACTTAGCATCCCAAAAACTCTAGAAGTCTCCATTTCTGTAAACGTGATGTGAACAAAATATTGAGTCAAAGTGGAGCCTTGTTGGCAGTGACACCATTGGTTCCTATGCACATCTGCACAAGAAAACATCGAGTCCTCAAGGCAAGGTTGTAAAAATCGGTAGTCGGTACTCGGTCGGTTGGGTCACTGACTAAGGATTAATCGGCAGTCGGACGACTAATAGGATTTAGTCGGGCTTTAATCGGTTTTGAATTTTTTTAATTATTTTAAATATATAAATCAACTTTGTATGTATATTCTTATATATTTACATAGATTTGTACATTTTTTATATTATCATAATGGAACAAAATAAGAAATTGAATTTAAATAAAAACATTAAGCATATTAGAGTAAGTTTTCTTTAAAAAATAAAAAATAAATGGTATCTCCAAGCAAAAATCGATCGACTAGTTGGCCTTAGTCGGAATTAGTCAGTACTCGGTCGGCCACCCCACCGACTAGACTAGTCGGACCAGTCGGGGGATTTTTACAACAATGCCTCAAGGTTGACAATTTATTGGGGAATAGATCAGCCTCAAAGACATTCACCCAGGACAAGTCTGAAAAGACCGTGGCCAATTGCTTTTCATTATCTCCCCCGGTCAGTTCATGAGCAATAGCCCGCAATTCCGGACAGATCTCAGGACCTGTGTGTATGGTCTTGGAACAACTTTCAACATGCAGGAAAATAGCAGAGAGGCTGGACAGGGCTTTGCAGGAGTGTGCCTTCACCTCAGGTCCAGGAGCAGGCGATCTTGGTAAGAGCTCCTCTGCAGAAGATTTACCCAAGTTCTTTTGTGCTTGATATTCTAAGCTATGGATCTTGCTCAAGATCCATATAAATAAAACAGATAGATCTCAACAACCAACTTGCATAATGTACCCATTAGCATATTTATAGAAATAGGAGCAAGCAACAGATCTAGCGGAATTCAACAGAATTTTGTCCAACTACATCAATTTGTGATAACTTAACCATATAAAAGTACATCTTGACCATCTCTCATCGGTTATTAGTCTTCCACACCATAGAAGCCAAAGGAAGATTTTGATCCGTAACGGAGCACGCATTTCCCGTATAAATGTACAGTCTCGAACCAATTCTCTAGAGGGCGTTGGATCCATAAGCCCAATCCAATGACTAATACTGAGAATTCCTGGTTGCCATCTCCAGTGGTCACCCCCCCCCCCCCACCCTCAATCGGCCATCAATACTGCCAATGTTTCTCCATAAGCTCAAGAAATCCCCTAAAGCATTGTTACGAAAAAACAGCGCAGAACATTGGAAGCCAAGTACCGTCCACCCAAACTTCTGAAACCAACAAAAGGTATAAAAAGCATTCCATCAACGGTCCCTAATCCATCCAATCATCTGTTCAGAATGCAAAAGAGCAGTTGTCGCCCACTAGCGGGCAAAAAACTGTTTGGAGTTATGGCACTACATTGCAGATTTCCTCAAAGAACCGACTCAAAACTGGAGTGTACGAGGGACCACAAATCATTGGGCATGGTTCCATAAATTCCACGGATAAATTTACAATGCAAATCTTCACTATCGCCGCAGATTCTCGCCACACACTTCAGTTATAAGGCTTTTCAAAGTCTCCAAGCAGTACCAAGTCCCCCTTACTCCTTTGGGAGCATAACAGTGTCCCAATCCACCAAATGTATCCCTGTGGCATTCCGACTAGAGGTTCTCCAGGAAAACCTACTCATGACCATCTCCAGGCAATGATGAAAACCAACGGGCAACAATCTAAATCACATAAAGAAGACCGGAATTGCTGCAAAAACTGCCTTAACTAGCACCAAGTGCCCGCCTTGTAATAGTTTCCAACTGTACAAGTTTCACTCTAACTTCTCAATAACCGGTAGTCAATTTGACAAACGAGCACAACACATAGGTATTCCCAACTATGGAAGTAGTAGTGATCTGCGAGCATTGCCCAATGTCTCACTACATTCAACTATCGATGTATAAGCCAAAAGTGACCTTTGTTGACTTATCCTGATTGATCCTCAGATGAAAGTGCTCCCAAAAATATCCAGGATTGTCACCATTCCTTTCACCTCCTACATACACGCAGTAATACCCTGATGCACGACTTGCTCCATTATACATACAAGAAAATCCACAGTAAGCACAAGCAACAATGACGCCAATGTGTATCCCAGATGAACGCCCAGCTGAGACTGGAGAAAGCCTCCCTCTGAGCATCAGTTCACCAGCATCGAATAGGATGCAGTTGTGGGGTGTTGTGATGCATCTTTTCATCCATGAAAGGAACTTTTCCCATCAAATCCATTATATTGTCACCCACTACATCCCAAAATTATGGATTAAAAATCAATAAGCCACCAGATCCCGATACTCCGTCCAGATTTAGATCCAGGATCGTTGATCTTGCCTCCTCTTCCTTAAAACTCCATGCCAGGTGTGCACTCTGGTTTTTTTTGAAATAGAGGGATATGCACCCAACCATTTTTACTCACTGTGCCATGACCTTCTGGTAATCTGTTGGAAGTACTCCGCCAATGCCCTACCCATCTGATAGTTAGCTTCAGCACAAACATCATCTACCACAATAAATTGGATGAAATTCCAACACCTCCTGCTAATAGCCAACACATGAAAGAATCTGTTTTTTGTTGGCAGAAAAGAAATTCATAACATAGATGAGACCAAGGGCTCACTTACATAGGAGAAAAACCATGGGTAAATTACACAAGAGGTACATCAAGAAAACATAAAACATAAATGACACCGTGAGATACATTTATCTCAACACTCCCCCTCAAGCTGGAGCATATATATCTATCATGCTCAACTTGGAGCAACACCTCTGAAAGGGACCTCTAGCTAGGTCCTTGGTGAAGATATCAGCCGTCTAATCTCCAGTGGAAACATGGGAGGTGGATATGAGACCTTTCTGGATCATGTCTCTAGTGTAATGACAATCCACCTCTATATGCTTTGACGTTCATGAAAAGCAGGATCATTGGCAATAAATAGAGCTGCTTGATTATCACATAAAAGCTGCATAGAGAAACCTCAATAGTAAGGTCAGTCAACACATATCTAACTCACATCATTTCTGCACTTCCCTGTGCCATGGCCATGTATGCTTCTTGCTTTTCCATGAAACCAAGTAAGCTGTCGACAAAAATGGCAAAGCCAAAAGTAGACTTTCTGTCTCTGGGACAACCTGCATAATCTGCATCTGCACACGTTGTCACCTCAAGAGATGTATCCCTACTGAATATAAGGCCCGAACCAGGTGAGGTCTTCAAATATCTCAAGATCATATGGACAGCATCCATATGCACCTTCCTGGGATGTTCCATGAACTGACTAGCTTTGCTCACTGCAAAAGCTATATCCGGCTTGGTGATTGTGGCGTATAAGAGCTTCCCAACAAGCTCTCTATATCTCCTCATGTCTACCTCCTCAGTGTCATCATCATACAATCTCATACTCGGATCCATAGGGGTAGTAGCAGGCTTGCACCCTGTCATACCTGTCTCATAAAGAAGATCCATCACAAACTTCCTCTGAGTCATCACAAGACCACGCTGGTTCCTGGCGAACTCCAATCCAAGTATCGAAGAGTGCCAAGGTCCTTAGTCACAAACTGTTGACCTAGGAACTTCTTGGCAGCCTGAATACCCTGCTCATCATCCCTTGTAACAACTATGTCATCCACATAAACAAGAATAGCAACAATACCTCTCTGTGTCCTCTGAACAAAAAGTGAGTGATCCACAGTAGACCGCACAAACCCCTGTTGCTCTAACAACTCCGATAGCTTCTGGTACCAAGCTCTCAGACTCTGCTTCAAGCCATAAATAGCCTTATGGAGCCTGCACACCTTCTGGAACTCCCCCTCGGTAGTAACCCAGGTGGCTGCTACGTATAGACTTCCTCCTATAGGTCCCCATACAAAAACGCATTCTTCACATTAAGCTGGTAAAGAGGCCAGTCCCGTGAAACGACAACGGATAAAAGAATGTGTAGTGTCGAGTGTCTGGCCACGGGAGAGAATGTATCCTGATAGTCCACCCCATAGGTTTGGGTGAATCCAGGGGCCACAAGTATGGCCTTATAGCGGTCCATACTGCCATCTGCCCTCTGCTTTACCGTAAATATCCATTTGCAGCTCACAACAGAGGCACCTGATGGTGCAGACACAATACTCCAGGTACCACATGACCGCAAAGCTGCCATCTCCTCTTCCATTGCAAGTCGCCACCTACTGTCCTATAGCGCCTCCTGATATGTACGCGGGATAGTAACAACAGAGAGTCCCACCACAAACTTCTTGTATTCCTCTGAAAGATGATCCAAGGAAACATGCACGGTAAGATGATACGTGGCGCATTGGCGACGACACTTCCTTAGGGAAATAGGTATCTCCAGGTCATCAACCTCTCTTTTCTCTGGAATCAATTCTTCCTGTTTATCATTCAAATCTCCAGTGCCATCAGCAAAACAATGTGTTCATGGCATACCTGAGGCGTGGTGGATGATGTGGACGGCGCATGAGCAAAGGGGCGAGTAGAAGACCCGCGAATGTAAACACGGGGGTAAGAACTTGGACTGGGTAGACGGAGGTGGAGGTGGTGGAGGTGGGGAAGACTGAGGTGCAGCATGGGGGGCATATGGTCGAGAAGATAGAGGTGGAGGAATCACAACATCCTCTCCAGAACTAGCATTAGACAACCTGTCACCTGTAGGAGAAAAATACATAATACACTAAAAAATGTGACGTCAGCAATCACATAATATTTTTGTCCTACAGGATCAAAACATCTATACCCTTTTGGGTACAAGAATAACTAACAAAAACACATTTGACAGCTCTAGGTGAGAGCTTGTCACTGCCAGGAGTGAGATTATGGACAAAGGCCACAGATCCAAAGACTCTAGGAGTGAGAGAGAATAGTTCCTTCTCGGGAAACACAATCAAGAAGGGAACTTTCTCTCCAAGAATAGTGGATGGCATACGGTTCACCAAGTAGTAGGCGGTGAGAACCGCATACCCCCAGACTCTAATCAACAAGGTCCTCGTGACATCAAGAAGCTGCCGATGTTTATGTTCTGCCACACCATTTTGTTGTGAAGTATAATTGCAAGATGTCTGGTGAACTATACCAAGAGACCTGAGAAATTCCGATAAATGTAATGTGGAAAATTCCAAAGCATTATCCGTACGAATGAATTTCACATGAGTAGAGTAGATGTTTTTGATTTAATGATAGCACATGCTTCAGACTTATGCTTTAACAAGAATACCCAAGATAGTCTAGCATAATCATCCATAGCAACCATATAAAAACGATGTCCCTGATGATCAGGAACACAACTAAGACCCCAAATATGAAAATGAAACAACTCAAATGACTGACTATTGTGACGACTCGAACGACTCAGAAACGAGGAACGATGATGCTTCCCAAGCTGACAGGCTTCACAATCCAATGTAGTACGAATAAAAATCTGCGGGAGCACATAAATCATCTTTTGAAGAGGAAGGTGGCCAGAAGATGCCACATGAAAGGAGAAACCGATCCTGAAGGAATAGTAGCAATCCCAGCACATGGTGGTATGGCAAGCTTATACAATCCTATCTGCTCACGACCACGACCAATCACCCTGCCAGTTGTATGTCCTGAAATACAAGAGAAGAGGGATCAAAGATGGCACGACAATGTAAATCTTTTATAATTTGACTAATAGACAAAAGATTCATCTGAAAGTCGGGAGCATATAAGACGTACTGAAGATGCATAGAAGGGGCTAGAACAATCTTCCCCTGACTAATAATGGGTAGTCAAACCCCATTAGCAATAACCACGGATCTCCCAGATGGGATAGACCTGTAAGAGATAAACTGCGTCAGATCTCCACACATATGATGTGACGCTCCAGAATCCATAATCCAATCAGTCAAATCCGAACTGCTACAACTGGTAAACGCATAAGGAATACTTGATGAACTGGACGATGCTCTGGCAGTACCTGCTGCATCTGAGAAACCTGCAGTCGGAGTCGTAGGAGTGCTCATCATCTCTCGAAGTCTAGACACAATATCATCCAAACGTGCATCCGGAGTAGATGCAGACGAAGACTCATACTGTTCAGCAACACGCGCAGACGCCGGATATCCATGCTTCTAAAAGCATGTCTCCTCCGAATGACTAGGACGATGGTAATGGGAACATGGACCACGATGACGGCCTCATCCTCGACCACGAGGTCCGCGACCACAAAACTGGGAAGACCCTCCTCTGCCACGAGAAGTTGCCATAGCAGAGGGAGTCATCTGGGCCGTAGTAGTGGATGTGGTAGTAATCCTACTTAATTGTTTGTAGACATCCTCCATCGGCGGTATCGTCTCTCCAGACAGAAGTTGAGTACAAGATGCACCGTACTCAAAGTCAAGAGATGACAGGAAGACTCCTGTCATTGTGGCATTCCGATATCGCTACTGATGTTCAGTGTCGGTGGTAATGGGCATTGTTAGAGAATATTCTGTGTGGCTATTTGTTAAGAGAATATTCTGTAGAGAATATCCTATAGAATATTCTCCCTTAAGCTCCTATATAAAGAGCCTCACACCCCCTGTACTCATTGAGAAAAAGGAATAAAGTATCCGCCCCTTTGAGGGCTTCTCCCGTGGTTTCATCCCGCTCCTCACGGAGTAGGGTTCCACGTAAAATCCCGCTGTTCTTCTTATTTTTTATCTTTTTTATGTTACACTTCCGCTTCCGATTTTCTAACATGGTATCAGAGCCGGTCGATTCTCGAGAATTTTATATTTGTTGATTTTATTCGAGATTATGAGATATAGTTCTGAGTTCCTATCGAATCCCTATTTTTATGCCTGCAATTTTTTTTCTGTTCTGGAGATCTCGATGCCTGCAACCTCGATGCTTTATCATCTCGAGCCTCTCCCCGATTTTCCATTCCAGTCCAGTTCTAAAGATGGCACCAGGTTCATGGGCTAATATGTAGATGGAGGCTGCCCTTCCTCTCCAGGTCTGCCAAGGCGCACTCGGCATAGCGTGCAGACCCTATCTTCCAGGGCGTAGAGCCTAGGCGAGACTGTCTCCAAAATCCACGCTCCAAGAACTAGCGCAATCCTCTTCGTGCGCGCATCCTCGCGCGGCTCCAGGCGGGCCCTGGCGGTGCCCGCTAGGGTTCAGATGAACCCATCTTCATCGGGCGTGCCTTCTCCAGGCCGAGGTCGATCCCATCGGGCGGCGCACCCTCCCCGCTCTTCAGCCCTCGTGCGGCTTCCAAGCGGGCGCTCCTTCATTCCAACCACCCGCAGGCTGCTGGCGGCAGCCCACATGATTTCCAGTCATCGCGCGACGACTCCAGGCCGCAAAGGCGGCGGCAACTCCTGGCCGAAAAGGCGGCGGCGACTCCCTTCTCCAGTGCCTTCTCTGGCGGTTTCACGTTCCTGTGCGCAGCCCATCGCGCACAGCCCAGAACCCCGCAGTGCCCCTTCCTTCCTCGGCGCGTCCAGGCGATCCACCCTCCGCGCTCCGAACCCGCGTGCCTCCAGCGGGGGGCTCCAGCAGGCGACACAACCCCATATCACCATGCGGCGGCGGCACAAGTTCCCTATCGGGGAAACACGAAGCGGCTAGGGTTAGTCCCAGTGGGAGCTGCTGTTATTAAAAAAAATATTTTGTTTGAATGCGGGAAAATGAGAGCGAGGGACAACCATGTAAAAAAAATGTTGAACGGCTGGGTCCTGACGTATGTTAAAAGAGGGAGCTCCAAATTGGGCTTTAAAAAAAACAGAAAGAGGGGGCCCATTTGAGAAAAAAAAAGAGAAGAGGAGGATTGGCCCCTTTTTTGGGCCAAGAATTTGGCCTCCAGGTGCGAACTATACAGGCGGCGAGCCCTCATCCCAGACAAGCCTCCCTCTCGAAGCGGCGCGGCTTCTTTATGCTGCGCGCAGTGATGGCGGACCCTCCTCCTTGGCTCCTCTCCAATGGCACAGCTATCATCGGCCCAGGCTCCCATCGACACCATCGCGCAACCCTCCGTTCCAGGGGCGGCGCAGCCCCACGCGGGCGCCTCCATCGCCAACGGCCTCATTCTCCAGGAAGCCCCCAAGCGGCGGCGGGGTGAAGAAGGTTGGTCCTTAAGGGTTCCTGGAAACCCTAGTAACGGGCGACTCTTTATTAAAAAAAAAAGGGAATTGTTATTGAAAAGCTCAAAAGGCTTCGGCTTTTGGAAAAGATCCTAAAACTGAGGGGTCCAATGAGAGTTGTTTTTAAACAAAAAAAATGAACTGAAGTATTTAAAAGAGAGAGAGAGAGAGGTTTAAAAAAAAAAAGAGGCGCGTACAAGAAAGAAAAGGTCGTACGCAAAGTTTATCAAAAAAAAAGAAGAAGAAGAAGAAAAATGAAGAAAATGAAATGAAAAAAAATGCATGTTATTCACCGGTTTCTCCCAACTTGAATGCTCTTATTCTATCAAGTATGGGAGAAAGGGGGAGTCAGAAATGGAATATTCTTCAAGACTTCTGCGCATCCACGACTGACAGACCAACACTCCAGATTTTTACAGATCATCCG
The DNA here is from genome assembly GCA_037367405.1 of Ottelia alismoides. Lineage (NCBI taxonomy): Eukaryota > Viridiplantae > Streptophyta > Magnoliopsida > Alismatales > Hydrocharitaceae > Ottelia > Ottelia alismoides. Next base: position 463,388 of record JAZKJV010000184.1, on the reverse strand, counting down.
TCTTCACCAAGCATCAACTTCTTCGTCGAGGCGTATACTTCTTCTTTTACGACCCGATCAGTTTACCGCGCTGGACTTCTTCTGCAGCGATTCTTCTCCAGGCACGACAGAGATATGTTCCGGTGACCTGATATCGCAACGGTTCTACAGGCATGACAGAGATACGTTCCGATGACCTGAAAGCCGCAGACCCGTCCTCGTGCGTGGTCCTCTACCAGCAACGAACATGTGTTCTTGTGATGTATCATGTGGGGATGTGGTGTATACTTTCTTCTTGTTGCAAGCTGCAGCTTTCTCAGCTCCAGCTTGAGGGGGAGTATTAGAGAATATTCTGTGTGGCTATTTGTTAAGAGAATATTCTATAGAGAATATCCTATAGAATATTCTCCCTTGAGCTCCTATATAAAGAGCCTCACACCCCCTGTACTCATTGAGAAAAAGGAATAAAGTATCCGCCCCTTTGAGGGCTTCTCCCGTGGTTTCATCCCGCTCCTCACGGAGTAGGGTTCCACGTAAAATCCCACTGTTCTTCTTATTTTTTATCTTTTTCATGTTACGCTTCCGATTTTCTAACAGGCATGAAGCTGTGTAGTCGCTCAAACATGCCTCTCAGATGAGAGAAGTGTGTGTGGAGCGGTCGATCATTCTGTTTGATCGAAAAATGTCGAACTGCAGTTGAAGGATCTTGCTCTCATTCTTTGCTTGCCTGTATGTGTCTCCTAATATGTCCCACATAGCCTTTATTGAGGGCTGATTAACAATATCGTTGGCAATCTCCGTGGTAAGTGTCCCAGAGAGCCAGATGCGAGCATATGCATCATCTTACTTCCAAGATGCAATAATCCCAGTCTTGTCCGCCGGCTCTGATTCTGTCAGAATGTGCTCCTTGTTATGGCACTGCACAAGAGTACGAAACTGCATGGACCATAACTCGTAGTTTGTCCCATCCATCTTCACGATGGGAGCCGAGCATTTGAAGGCCCCGCAAGAAGAAAAGAGGCCACTCTTGGTTTCTGACATTATACCAATAAGTAGAACCACGGACAAACTGAGTAGACTGATTAGAGAATGTCTACACAATCATAAGGAGGAGTGGTTGTATCTGTAGACTCATACAACCATCCTTATATCTTCCTTTTGAGGTTTAGAGTCGTAAGATGTGATTTAGATGAGAAAAATCACGTTTTCCGACTCAAATCAGACCGCTGGACGTCAAGGAATAGGGGGTACGGCAGCAGCCAGGCCGCAGAATAGCATGCAACGGCAAGGGCTGGGCCTCCTTCGGTGACGACGGCTGGAGGGGCTGAGGTGGTGAGGGTTGGGAAGCCCTGGCGGCGTGGCACGGGAGGGTTTTAAAGCCCTGGCGGCGCGGGAGGGGGTTAGGGTGGGATACGGGAACCTCGGTCTAGGACCGTTGCTCCGATACCATGTTAAGAGAAAAGAAATTCATAACATAGATGAGACCCAAGGGCTCTCTTATATAGGAGAAAAACCCTGGGTTAATTACACAAGAGGTACATCAAGAAAACATAAAACATAAATGACACTGTGAGATACATTTATCTCAACATTTTTTAAGGAAAAGTAGTATTTGTCGTAAGGGTGCGTGCCCAAAAACTTAGATGTATAAACTCAATGTTAAAAGTATAAAGCTACTAATGGGAGTAACCCTCAATCTTTACATGAAGGACAATACTCGAGAAAAATGCACGCTTTAAAGCATGCCCTACAGAGCGAACCTCCACCTATAACATCACACGCCACCATGTCGACCTTCAGCTGAAAGAATCTGGTATTAGCATCTTCCTCGAAGATCAACTTAGGCATGGATCTTTGCCTCCACTCCACTATCTTCTTCATATCCTCTCATGAATGATCATGTTGAATCATGCCCTCTCCTCATGAGACAATCCTAATAGTCTTCCACCTCGTCAAGTTTGGGCACCTCTGGTTGAGTGGTATCACGACGAGAATTACGACAGTCCATGAATTCCCTCTTGAGAGCGCATAGTCGTTCCCTCAAGGTCACTCGTTTATGATGCATGCATGTGGTCGCTAAACCCATGTACTCACTTGGCCTTCATTGTTATGCAACCAGACCTTTGAACCCATGTTCTCTCAAATATGAAGAACGTGCAAGGTGAGCCCCCCCCCCTCCTCAGAGCTAGTGTTCATGAAATCGGCCTCACGAGCCGCATATGTCCATGTGGCATGCAGACCGAACCAATTTTATGAATCGGTGCATTATGCGCCCTCCCCGCATACGCCCCGCATACTACTCCAGCATCTCCAACTTTCCAATCCTCTCATTCAAGTGCTTAATTGTGTAGATTTGTCTCTTCCTCCATTCAATTGTAAGAATATGAGACATGTATTTGTATACAATTGTAATGCATTATACAATTATATATATGCAATGTTTTATGTTTATCTCATGTATTGTTTTCATGAGTATATGCAATGTATCGTCAAATATTTTAATATATGCCAATTGAGGTTTTGCTCATGTACTGCATATATGTGTAATAGAGTTTTGTTATTATGAATCATTTAGTATGTGAAAATATTTTTTTATTAAATTTTAGGCAATTAAAAGCATATACTCAACCATCTAATATGAATCATTATTCTTAGATCTTCTTTAACTCCTCTTAGATACATAAATTCAGTAGCAATGTTATTCATAAATATTTATTTATTTTAAAATTTAAACTTAGAAAACCACTTAGAATCGCATATGCCCCGCATATGCCCCTGCATACCACTTATTCAGTATTCGGTGGCCTGTCCGAACGCATACACATACCGCTTTCTTGAACCTTGCTCAGAACCATGAACAAAAAGCACGTGATCCGACCTGGACTTCGAGGAAACCGATGCCAAGGGGAAAGCCTCCAACAGCTCCGCATGGTCCAGTCTGGATTGAGACCTCGTATTTCCCCAAGCCGCATTGAGTACCTCTAACTGCAACTCTTCCACCAGCTCAGCAAAATTCAACAAATCGAGATCTTGTGCTCCACGAAATCATAGACAATCAGAGGAAAATAGGGTCATGTTGAAGTTGCCACCAATAATCCATGTTGCAAGGATTCATTCTCTAACTGATCGAATCACTACCCACTTAGCAATCCTGCCTTCGTTAGCCCATAAACACAGGAGACCACCAGATGATTCCCGGTATGCTTAATTTGTAGGACCACAGTCAATGCAAAAATGATCGATCATCATTGTTACCATCAAAAATACATTGCTATTGTATGCTACATCAGTCCCACCATCACTCCCGATGCATACATGGGTATGAATTCCAAGAGCCTCGACACCCCAACCGAAGCTCCACAATTGTTCGGAGTTGTCGATTTCTGAAGCAGAGACAAAGTGGGACCAATCATGAATCTTTGTCTCCTACAGTAACGACACATCCCCCTGCTACCTTGATGGGATCCCACAAATCTTCCAAGATAGAATATTCACATGGAAACAAAAGCAGGCCATGTGGTCTCTTACTGCATATATTGCAAGGGCCACCATTCCACAATAGGCATCGACCTCCTCTTCTAGCGGCAAATATGTAGCAGTCATTGGGGAACCCATTTAAACTCCAAGGTTTCCCAAGTCATTCTCAATGCATGCAATTGTACCTTCTCCCCCACCTTTTTCCTTTCGATATACGTCAATCTAGATTCGCTACTTTAGGAGCTCGCCACTCGGCTTTTCCTTTGAGGCGTTAATGCTTAGCTCTCTCGACTGGACGCTCCAACTTCTTCATTTTTTCAAATCAAGGTAAGGGAGAAACAAGCACATGCGCCTGCCCCGGATTTATTAAACTAGGGAAATGGAAAGTATTACAAACCCAAGACTCCAAAGGAGTATTGGCACAAAGAATGACACTTTCTACATAGTCGCCTAGAACGAAGATAGTCTCCCACTTATCATTTGGACACCAATGTACCTTGTGGATGCAATCGCCCTTGGAAACATCATGTATTCCTCATACCACACAAACTACAACAAAGCCACCAAACACCCCTTCTTCGGGTCCTCGAGACCTCTAAGATTCCACACAGTCATCCTCATTTAACACCCATGTGGACCATGTGATTGGAACCACGCCTCTCAGCTCCGCAATAGACCGACAAACCAAAGCTTTTCTGCATGATTCTTCATCTAAGGTGCAATGTAGACATGGTTCCCGCCAGCATCTTCGGAGAAGGTCCAAGATTGGACTGTGCAGCCTTGCTCTCTCTTCTATACCTTTTCATCCTCTTGCCAGGAAAGGCCCTGTTGGTCGAGCTCTCACCTAACTCACTGGATCTAGAAGGAGCAACGAGCTCGGAGGCACCAAGCTCAATAGAGGGTGCTATCCAAACTTCTTGTTGTTATCCAGGCTCATCGACATCAACAAGAAATTTGTCAGCCACCCTTACCCAAGAGACCTATGTCATACCATATATTGTATTCAACTCGAGCTTTTGGAAACATGTCTGGAGATGTGACTCGAGCGATGGTCTCATACTTGCCCAATCAAGCAAGTCAAGCTTTTTTATAAGTGTCTCATACTTACCCATATCCATAGGTGGGTTTGCAAACCTTCATTACACAAAGATGGTGAGAAGCGAAGAGTTGGACGGTGTCATTTTATGTAGTTTGGATTTGAGAAGTTTTCAACTCCGTTCGAGTCATTGACCTCAACACTAATCTCCCATGTACGAGATAAGTCAGTGCATCTCCTGCAACCTCATGCAACCCGATGATCTCGATCTTCTGCACCACCTGCTTCGATTCAACGATCACCGCTTTTGCCACATCATCCTCTATGAAAATCGCCCACGAGGCAAATGCTCTTCCAGCACCAGCAACCACTAACCTACTATCCATCGTCACCTTCACTAGAGGACCCCACTTCGCCCCCTTGTTCTCTTGTAGGGAAGGATCTGCAAGTGCAAGTACCATTACAACACAGTTATCCACAATTAAACGAGGGGTGGCGGGACCAATTCCTCAGCCCAGAGCTTGTATACAAACGGCCCCACCTTCATATCGCATCGCATACCCAAAATGGAACCACCATGGCGATGATAATTGAGTCGATATCAAAACCTGCCACTCGACCATCAACGAGAACTTCCCACACCTCGCTCAAAGATCTGAGCACAGCTCTTAAGAATTCTAAGTCTTTGTACAGAAGAGGTACCACCACCACCCGAAAGAAAGAATGACGCACTGTCGACCTCTCATCATCTGAAAACCGAGGCCTCCTCCACCGTACGGGGCCCACTGAAGGCTCCCAACTTGGTATAAGAGAGATTTATTATAAAAGCCCCTCATATTAACAATATTGTCTCCCAGATAGACGAAGCCCCAAGAAAAGGATCATTGATCATGAATTCTCTCCACATCGACTTTTGCATCCAATATATCAAGACTTTCACCCACGAAGGAGCCAAAAAGAAGTCCGATGTATGCTTCTGACTCTAATCACATATTTATGTTGAATGGAACTCCCTTCGCCGCCTCTGTGGATCATTTTCCAACATCCTTCCACGATCCCCCAACCTTCGCAGTAACCCCCATTCGTCATGTGATGGTCTATCACCTCCGCTTCACCACCAAACCAAGCTTGCGACATAGAGCCGAACACTAGTCGCAACAGTGGCCTGACTTGCCGACCCTGTACACCTGAAGCACCGCACTGGAGCATAACACGACACGGCATGTAGATCACGGACACAACAACTGAAGCATAGCAGCTTGTAGCGCTGCCTCTAGTGGCTCACCACACATCACCCGTCTCAGTAGCCCCCATTCGTCATGTGATGGTCTACCACCTCCGCTTCACCACCAAACCAAGCTTGCTACATAGAGACGAACACGAGTCGCAACAGTGACCCGACTTGCCGACCCTCCCACACCTAAATCACCGCACTGGAGCAGAACACGACACGGCCTGTAGATCACGGACACAACAATTGAAGCGTGGCAGCTTGTGACACAGCCTCTAGTGGCTCACCACACATCACCCTTCTCCACCCTTCACTAGAGGACCCCACTTCGCCCCCTTGTTCTCTTGTTGGGAAGGATCTGCATGTGCAAGTACCATTACAACACAGTTATCCACCATTAAACGAGGGGTGGCGGGACCAATTCCTCAACCCAGAGCTTGTATACAAACAATCCCATATCGCATCGCATACCCAAAATGGAACCACCATGGTGATGATAACTGAGTCGATATCAAAACCTACCACTTGACCATCAACGAGAACTTCCCACACCTCGCTCAAAGATCTGAGCACAACTCTTAAGAATTCTAAGTCTCTATACAGAAGAGGTACCACCACCACCCGAAAGAAAGAATGACGCACTGTCGACCTCTCATCATCTGAAAACCGAGGCCTCCTCCACTGTACGGGGCCCACTGAAGGTTCCCAAATCGGTAGAAGAGAGATTTATTATAAAAGCCCCCTCATATTAACAATATTGTCTCCCAGATTGACGACGCACCCAAGAAAAGGATCATTGATCATGAATTCTCTCCACATCGACTTTTGCATCCAATATATCAAGACTTTTACTCACGAAGGAGCCAAAAAGAAAGTCGATGTATGCTTCTGACTCCGATCACATATTTATGTCGAATGGAACTCCCTTCGCCGCCTCTGTGGATGATTTTCCAACATCCTTCCACGATCCCCCAACCTTCGCAGTAGCCCCCATTCGTCATGTGATGGTCTACCACCGCCGCTTCACCACCAAACCAAGCTTGCAACATAGAACCGAACACGAGTCGCAACAGTGGCCCGACTTGCCGACCCTCCACACCTGAAGCACCGCACTGGAGCATAACACGACACGGCATGTAGATCACGGACACAACAGCTGAAGCATAGCAGCTTGTGGTGCTGCCTCTAGTGGCTCACCACACATCACCCGTCTCAGTAGCCCCCATTCGTCATGTGATGGTCTACCACCTCCGCTTCACCACCAAACCAAGCTTGCCACATAGAGCCGAACACGAGTCGCAACAGTGACCCTACTTGCCGACACTCCACACCTAAAGCACCGCACTGGAGCAGAACACGACACAGCCTGTAGATCACGGACACAACAATTGAAGCGTGGCAGCTTGTGACACTGCCTCTAGTGGCTCACCACACATCACCCTTCTCCACCCTCCTCCCCAGAGCTAGTGGCCCTCCTCACTCCCCTTACTCGACTCCATAACCTCCTTCTCCTAGACTACTTCAAACTCCTCCACTCAAAAAGATAAAGAACCTTTTTTCATATTTTTGCATCTCTTATAGCATACTAGGGCTTTTGTTTCATATCATATCAGTAACCATTATTGGCCTATTTTGCTTGAAAGATTGTAGTTGTACACAATGTAGGTGGAAGATGTAGCGTGCATTTTTGGGTTATAAATAGAGCAAAAAAGGCATTCAAGTTATTTGTTAAGTCTCATGATCATTTGTTTGTTCTCGAATAAACTCCACAAAGGAACCAGATTCACCTATGTTTGTTCTCCAATAAACTTCCAGCACCTCACTTATCATTGCTTAATTAGGTACTAGTGTATTTGTTCCCTAACATTCCCACAGAGCATCGCCCTCTCCTTGTATGCTGTCCAAATTTCCCGTACTTGGGTTCTTAAAAGATATGATGAGGATAAAAGAAACACATTTGATAACTTGTTTATCTCCAGATGTTGCACGTGTCGACCAAAGGACAACAAAACCAGAATGTTATCAAACAGACTGCTACAGTAATCCGCATTCAAAGAAAAGGAGAGAGCATCTCAGTGCATAAGCTGTGATTAATGGGGTCCAAGAAAGAGTCAGACTACTTGGGGTCTAATGTGCACAGCCTCCTTTTCCTTTATTTCTACAAAAGGTTGTCTCCATGATTCAAACCCCTGTCCTCTAAGTGACATGGTGGCAACTTTCATCATTGAGCCAAGGTTCCCCACTCTACCTAAGAAACAGATGAGCAGAAAGGTAAAAACATTTAGGGGGAAAAGCCATGATGTTCACCTTCATGCGTGATAACAATGAGACAATGCTGGGAAAATTTTGATTTATTTCCTGCATTGCCTGTAAAGGATCTGAAGCATGGACGATCCTCTGAGCTGTTTGATGACCTAGATCTGAAGAAAAAAGTAACATCAACAAGTAAATTCACGTGAAGGTTGGCATTTAACTATTACTGATGTTGACAAAAGTTCATCACAAGGAAATGGAAGCGTACACTCAATGTTTCCCTCAACAACTCAAATGAAAAATACATTGCATTATAAAGATAATATGATTCATAATAGATAGATGCCTATCAATTTTCACCACAGTACAAAATGAATCTGCCAAGCAATACGAGTTTCAATACTCTTACATTGCATTCAACTTCTTACATGTCGACAACCATAGGGACACCAAGAATAAAATACCCAACAAAAGTGCATTAATAGTTTATGCACCTTTTAGTTCCCAGACCTCCAGAGTGTCAGATATAGTAGACGACAATAAATAATCGCGGAAACCCATAATCTCCTCTCTCAGTTCAGGCTTCCGATCCTGTAACATATACAAACAAAATTGACCAAAAGAAACATGAGTCCAAAGTTCAAGGAAACTGTATCTATTTTTTCTAAGAAGATAACAAGTAAACAATCAAAAGAATCAAACATTCTATCATTTCATGCAACTAACCAATAATTTGGAGAAAATAAATCCTCTGACATCTTGGTTAAGATCCTCAGTTCGAGGGTCTTCTAGAGTAACACCTGTAGGTCCAAATAGTAGAAGCAAATAAAGTTATGAGTATATTCACCAATAATAATAGGGAAAAAAACACAAACCAAGTTTCCTTCATCCATGGAGATATGGAGAAGTTGAGTATATTTATCAATAATAACAGATAAGAAACACACGAGACAGAGACATCATCAGTACCTTTTTTAACTGTGATATCATCCATGGCTTTGTACTCCATGTTCTTTAATGCAAGTTCTACACCATATCCTCCAAGGTTAACAGCGTCCAGTGCACCTAGAGTAGCAACGTAGCTGCTCGTAGCATCACATCCACTGGGTAATACAGGTCTTGCAACATATCTAATCTGACCCTAAATGTATAAAAAATCATTTAGAACCAAAGACAGTTTTGAAAGGGGGGGGGGGGGGACTCAAAAATTACAAATAACGTCTAAAATTTCAGCTCACAAAATAGTCGTGTTGCTATAATCCGGGTTAAAGTTAAGATTTGGTAGCGAAGAATTAAAAGGTGAACAAGAATTATGGGATTTGTAAGTCATGATCCCCTAAAAAACTTTTGTAGTTACATGATAAACATTTTGAAATTACATGATAATTTCTCAATTTTAAACCATCCGCCCATGACATAAAAGTCTATTGATCGAACCATTAAGTTCAATATAATAAGAAAGTTTCTTATAAAAAAATATTAATATTCTATTGCATTTGTCTTATCCTCTTCACTGCCTACACTCCCCCCACACACACAGATTTGGTAGTGAAGAACTAAAAGGTGAGCGAGAATTATGGGATTTTTAAATCATGATCCCCTAAAAAACTTTTGTAGTTACATGATAAACATTTTGTAATTACATGATAATTGCTCAATTTTAAACCACTATCCCATGCCGTAAAAGTCTATTGATCAAACCGTTAAGTTAGATATAATAAGAAAGTTTCTTATAAAAAATCATTATATTCTATAGCATTTGTCTTATCTTCTTCACCGCCTACACTCCCCCCCATCACAGATTAGGTAGTGAAGAATTAATGGTGAACGAGAATTATGGGATTTTTAAATCATGATCCCCTAAAAAAACGTTTGTAGTTACATGATAAACATTTTATAATTACATGATAATTGCTCAATTTTAAACCATTATCCCATGCCGTAAAAGTCTATTGATCGAAACGTTAAATAAGATATAATAAGAAAGTTTCTTATAAAAAATCATTATATTCTATTGCATTTGTCTTATCTTCTTCACCGCTTACACTCCCCCCATCACTCACTCTTGGAGGAGCACCGACCAAAATTCACTATAAGACAACCTCAATTGCAGCTCCTTGAGGGGAACCATGGGAGTAAAATAAATTGAAAAAAGCCTCAAGTTGAGCGCACTCAGGCCAGCATGAACCTCCCCTCATTCTCGTGGTACTCATCCGATAGATGTAGGTACAGAGCCAAATTCATAACTAGTGTACAGGAAAAATAAAATTTCACTTTATAGATGCGTTAACCATAGCAATAAACACTGCATGTGTTACAGGCCCGTCCTAAGACTTGAGAAAAGCCCTGCCCGCCCTCCAGGTCCAGTCCCCTGACATTAAAAATCCCCTCTCGTTATGTCTGCTCGTCCTCTGCTCCTTCGACTCAACCCGCGAGAGCCTCTCGCTACCGAAGTCGCATCTTCTCCTCCGCGATGGTCACGTCGACTGCCGACAGCGCATCTTCTCCTCACGTGTCCAATGTGAGCCCCATCATCATGGTTTCTTGTTTTTATTTTTTCCTGAATATTTTTAGGTTTGGCATGGCATCTATATATTGTTTGGTCCATCCTCTGCAGGGAACATTTGAAGGGAAGTACGTGGGCATTATGTGGTCACATGAGGACCTTTGATAGATTTATGTATTAATCCTATCATCAATAAAGATCATCCTCAACTTGACTGCAATTTCATGGCACATTTCGTTTTGAGTATTGTTAAAGATAGTCTGGTTGTAAGAGTTTCCACCCTTTGAGCTCATATTAACAAAAGCTATATATACCAAATCTCGAAGAAAAGAGTTTGGGATGCTCGAAGGAAGGCAATTGAACTTGTGTATGGGTCTTTCAAGAGATCATATGAGGATATACCACATCTTTTACATGCATTGGAGTTAGCCATACACTCGCCATACTGGAAGCCTAATCCCATAAGGCATACATTCCGATATTGTTTTTGGGCATTCAGACCATGCATTGGGGCCTTTAAACATTTCAGACCGGTGATTAGTATTGATCGAACACACTTATATGACAAGTACAAACAAAAGCTTATCATTGCATGTGGTTTAGATGGTGAGTCCCACATTGACGTTTGCAAGGTGGATGAAGAATAGAGACCTACATGGAAGTGGTTCCTCTCTCTGTTACGTGTTAAGGTTGTTGGGATGCACAAAGGTCCCATATGCTTGATATCTAATCATCATCCTCGACTCAAATCAATTATCAATGATGTGGATGTTGGTTTCTACCCTTCATTTACATAATGGTGTTTTTGTACAAGACATGTAGGGTGCAATTTCAACACATATCAAAATCTTTAGTTGGATCGCTACCACGTGGGGAGGTTCAATACAATACAAAACACCCATGTTATTTGCAGTAGGATTCATCTTTTTGTTCACCATAGGGGGCGTCACAGGAATAGTTCTTGCAATTCTGGTCTAGACATTGCTACATGATACTTATTATGTGGTTGCACATTTCCATTATGTATTTTTTATGGGAGCCGTTTTTGCTTTATTTGCAGGATTTTACTATTAGGTGGGTAAAATCTTTGGTCGAACATACCCGGAAACTTTAGGTCAAATCCATTTTTGGATCACTTTTTTCGGGGTGAATCATTTAAAACTCAAATATTTCCAATCAGTCTTGTTCAAACCAATGAATAGAGCCGAAGTTCTAGTTGAAGCAGCCAGTAGAAAACCGAAATAACTAGTTATAGTAGGCATGAAAAAGCTCTAATATATATGTTTTTTCAACATATGATGATAAAACACTTATCGTTGTTATATATCAAGGGTTTGAATTTCTCGAGATTGGATCGTAATGTAATACAAAATACCAATTTCATTGTTCTGACTAGCCAATTGAAAGTTCTTGATCAATCAGTCATTATAAAGTGAACTAACAAAGAGAAAATGAAATAGAAATGGCCTGTGAGAATGCCAGTGCCCAACTTGTCTGTGATTTTCTCGGGGACCGGATATGAAGCGAATGATCAAGGGTGTAACGGAGGGAGGCAATAAAGAAATAGCCATCACCAGTCATTAAGTAACAACAGCTGGCAAAGAAAAGAGCTACTTCTATCAAAGCCATAACCGCCAGATCGTTTGGTCTTGAGTTTTTGCTAGCACCAAGAGAGCAAGATGAAGTTGACAAATCCTTTTTTGGACCTTCAGAAATGAGTCAATGAAAGATCTTGTGACAATGGCTTTGCTCCAAACATCAACGAGCAAATTTGAATATTACATCCTAACGCTTCTAGATGGTTTTCCACCCATGAATGTCCAAAAGAGAAATGGACATTGGCCTACGATGGAGGGTTTAGATTTGGACATGTGACGACCAACCTCAGTGAAAGCCATAATGTCATCCTAAGAGATGCAAGGTTTTTGCCTATTAGTGCACTTACCGAAAAAACATTTCATAAATATGTTGCATATTTCAATATTTGTGCAAACGAAGCTTCAGCAAATAGCGTCCATTGAGAAAAGGCAGAAATTCACCAAGTTTGCTTTTGATAAATTGCAAAAATGGAGTGCTTATGCAAATAGACAATCAATGACACAGATTCAACGGCAACATGATCTTCAGTTTGAAGTGGTTATCCGTGTGTGTCATGGCCTCAAATTTCAGCGAAATTCGGTCGAATTTCTGTCGAATATCGATATCCAGTCAAAATCGAAATTCGACCGAAATGACCGAAATATAGGGGTCCTAGTACAGAAAATGACCGAAATTTCGGTCGAAATTCCATCGAAATTCTGTTTTGGTCGGTACTGAAATGGTGACCGAAACCGACATTTAAGGCCTTGGTGTGTGTCACACCCAGAACGGACTCAGAGGCCAAAAAGAGACACTGTGCACTTCAGCAAGAGTACATGCACTTGCCATAAATGGCAGACATATCACATCTCATGTTTTCATGCTCTAGCAGTTATTTCTCAAAGGCATGCATATATTGATTCTTTTATAGGTGAATGGTACTCATGGGAGCATCAACTCAAAGTCTATGCAAGGAAATTTTACCCATTGGTGATAGAGATACTTAGAATCATCGAATATCCTAAACTTAAGCCTGGCAAAGATAGGAAACATGGGAAGGCATACCTCAAATCTACGAGGATACATAACATGGAAGGAAATATAGCGATATATCGACGATATATCACCGATATATCGATATCATGATGAGACCGATATTGGTATCAATATGGCGATATATCCTCCTTTTCAGGTATTTCCTTCACAAAAGAGTGTCGATATGGGCGATATGTCGACGATATATCGCCGATATATCGTCGAAATATCGTATCGATGCGATATCAAAACGATATCGATATTGATATGGCCTTCCATGATACATAATGAGATGGATGTGAGAGAACTTTTCAAAAAACCACGTGCATTATATATGGAACTTTCAGTTGTAGAAGGGAAAATTTTCCAACTACAAATAGACAACTGCCACAATCATCCTTGGGAGCTAGCCCCTCCCTAAGAAATAAAAAATAAGTGGAGCCAATGTGGTAGCGAAGGTCATAATAAACGGAAATACCCAAGCCGAAGTGAGTTTTTCATTATACTTATTTTATACGACGAGGTATTGTCAACGTTTTTCTTAACATACAAAGTTTTGTTACTTGCAGATGGGCATGGCCTCTGATTGTTCTATTTTGATCCATCAGGAGCATCATCGTTCACATCATATCTGGGATGGTGATGTGAGTTGCTTCTACATCTTAAATAAATATTGTTTCGTACTATTTAATAAATAATACAAAGAAATTCTTCTTAAGCTACTTCGTGGTTACGATGGTGAAGCCGTCAGACTCTAGTGACATATATTCCCTAGGACCCATGCATGTCCATCTGTAGAGTAGGTAGGCTTGGTTGGCGTGTCGAAGGAATTCCATATAGCATGGGGAGATGAAAATAGCCCTACAAAATGTGACAGTTTTGATGGGAATGCAGGTTGATGGGCTCACAGTGACAGAGACAACGACCACAGGAGGAAATTTGAGGGTTTGTCATCCTATTGTACCTTAGGGCTTCAGAATAATTCCCCCTCATAGCACCGATTATTACAGAGCGTTCAAACGACAAGGAAGGCCTTTAGAACTTCGGTGGGCCAGAGGATGGCGACTCAGAGGGCGACTCAGAGGGTGACTCCAAGGGCGACGGGGAAGGCGATCGTGCACTTTGTTCCTACCGAGAGGGACAAGGGGAAGGGTTGCGCTTCGTCCTCACAGGAAATCAGCCCCCAGTTCGTGGTTGCCGAAGGGGAGGAGAAGCTTCTAAAGGATCCAGCTTGGGTGGCGGTCTCTCACAAGAAGCTTGGTCGCACATGCTGGCGGTGTGGGGTAAAGGGCCACTTGGCTTCGGTCTGTGCGGCAAGGCCTCGATGCTTTTCTTGCGGTGGCCTTGGGCACAAGCAAGCGGGGTGTGGTGCACAACCTCGGGGGGCTGTCGGTTTCTCTCTCGGTGGCCATTCACTTCGAGGGAATGCTGCTGGCTCGGGGGGGGCTGCATGCAGAAGGTTTTGCCTCGAGCTCTGCATCCAGGTCTTTCGCGCAGGTGGTCGCGGGGAGAGGACCGCGTTCTTCGGCGGAAGGTGACGGGTGCTCAGGGAGAGATGGCTTTCACACACTTGCTGCTCCCACGTCAAGGGTGCAATTCGAAGTTGGGAGGGTGGTGGGTGCTTCTGGGAGCGGGGGGAGCGGGGGGTGCAGTTCATTCGGAAGGGGGGGGCGGAGGGTGCAATTCGAAGGGAGCGCCTCGATGGAGGGGACGGGGGGGAGCGGGGGGTGCAGCTCATTCGGAAGGGGGGGCTGGTGTGGCGCGCCAAGGTCGGGTGCTGGTAGGGGTCTTCCTCGACCGGTGCCTCTCCTTGGAGGAGGTGGGCAACAGTCTTCTTGAGCTTCTGGGGACGAGCTTCTCGGGAGACCTGTTCCTGCTGGGTTCGAAAAGATGCGGCGTTAGAGGTCTTCTTGGGGACCAGCGTTCCCGACTGATCCGAGCAGGACCGCATGGAGGGATCGTTTGGAGGGATCTGCGCTTCGCAGACGGTGCCTGCTCCAACCTGGAGGTTTGCGTTGCTGAGGTCAGGGGGGTCCCTTTCTTATCTAGATCCGTTCATTGCCTTCGGCGTCCTCTAAGGAGGTGGGGTGAGGTGCTGGCCGTTACCAGCGACGGCCTAGCACCTGGAGATGATCCTGAGGCAACGAAGATCCTTATGGAGTGCAACAAGGCATTCCTGGACAGAGCGGTAGGGCAGGTGTTCTTTGAAGTGTTAAATTTGGGAAGATTCTTCTGTAGAATTGAGTTCTCTGTGGTGCAACCTCCGCCGCCTCCCTCCCTGCCGGAGCGGCGGGCTCCGGTGGGGGAGACCGGCAACAACCTCGTTTCGTTTTCCGAGGAGTCGCAGCCACGGTGGGGGGTGGCATCGTTATTCTCGCCGCAGCTGGGGGCGCCTCTCGAGGGTGCGCCTTGCTATGATGTTTACGTAAGGCCCTCTCCCTCTGATGTACGTGAAGGCCATCCCACCGCATGGCATCGTTGCATGGTAGCCGCCCTCGGGAGTACGCGAGGGGACGTGGCAGGCGGTTGGGATGATGTGGAGGGTAGGTGCACGACTTTCGGTGCGGATTTGACATTCTCGGTGGGGTCGCAAGCCTCTGCCTTTCGGATCTTCTCTCCTGGCGCTTCCATTCTTGGGCGTGCCGCTTCATCATCATTCGGAGCCATGCGTCAATCTGTACCTCGGGTTGCTGACGCAGCCCTGTTCCATTTCTCCAGCGCGGATCCATCCTTTGGCCCGGGTCGGGCGAGTGCTCTTTCGGATTCGGTCAACCCTCTGGACCTTCTTCCGCAGTCGGATCCATCCTCTGGCCCGGGTCGGGCGGGTGCATCCTCGGATTCGGGCCTCCCTCTGGACTCTCTCCAGCAGCCGGACCAGGGCGCCCTGCTCCTTTCATCTACTTTGCTCCTTGCACCGCACTCAGGCTCCTTGTCTATCGACCACCACCTGGAGTCTTCTGCGCATCAGGCTGGGTCGGAGTCTTCAGCGCCTCTGGCTGGGGATTCCGCAGTGGAGGGGGGTTCTCATGGGGCTTCGACTACGGTGGGGGACCCGGAGTCCCTCGTTGACATGGCTCCACCAATCGAATCGTCGAAGAGATCTTGCAAACGCTACAGAAGAAGACGGACCGCGAGGTCGCGGTCTAGGGAGCACCACACTTGCCTGTCCTTCGAGGAGGCGGTGGCGGAAGCGGCGGGGGTGGTACCTTCAGGGGGTCTCAACGAGGTTGCTAAATGAAGGTCCTCTCCTGGAACGTTCGGGGGATGGGGGATGCGGCTAAGAGAATTACCATGGGCTCCAGATTCAAGGAATGGGGGTGCGACGTTGTCCTCCTTCAAGAAACCAAGCTGGCCTCTCTGGACGATGATGATTGGCGCTCCCTCAAGGCAGGGGATCTTGATCAGTTCTCTGCTCTCCCTGCGGCGGGGAGTGCGGGAGGGGTGCTTATCGCCTGGAAGTCTTCTCGGTTCTCCCTTGTCTCTGCTGTTAAGGGAAACCACTCCATCTCGGTCCTGCTCTCCAGGAAGGACGACTCTCTCTCCTTCCTTCTCTCTTGCGCCTACGGCCCTTGCGACGCGGCGAGAAGGAAGGAGCTCTGGGAGGAGCTTCGCAACGCCTCTGTGAGCTACGCGGGGCTGTCTTGGCTTATCGGAGGAGATTTTAATGTCACACTCCGTTCGACGGATAGACCCCGGTTCAGGGGGGGTTCGGACCCGGGCTCGGCGGAGTTCAAGGCTTTCGTCAATGACTTGGCTCTACAGGACTTAACGACGACGGACGTCAGGTTCACATGGAGGAACTCTTCTTCGAAATCATGCATTGATAGGTTTTTCGCGTCCACGGCCTTCATGGATCTATTCCCTTTGGCGTCGGTCCTCTCGCAGTCCTCGCGCGTTTTCCGACCATTCTCCGATCGTCTGGGAGTCAAAAGTGTCTTCCCCACGGGCAGGGCTCTTCAGGTACGAAAGATGTTGGTTGCTTGAGGAGGATTTCCGCGTGCTGGTGGCTTCCTCTTGGGCGGAACCTTGCGAAGGTCGATCGGCGGTGGTCAGGCTCCGCAAGAAGCTAGAGCGGCTGAGGGGCGTCCTGTCCCACTTCAAGAAAAGATCGCGGGAGGCTAGGCTTGCGGCAAGGAAGGAGGCGGAGGCTATCGTTAGCGAGCTGGACTCCTTGGAGGGGCTGAGGGAGCTCAGTGATGACGAGTTGGCTTCCAGGTCGGCGGCGATGGCTACGGTTGAGAAGGAGGAGAGGAAGAGGGTCACGGAATGGCGACAGCGTGCGAAGTTGAGGTGGATCAAAGAAGGCGACGCAAACTCCTCCTTCTTTCACAGAACGGCTTCAAACAGGAAGCGGTCAAATCTGGATCGCTCCATGTCAATTGGGGGGCGCGAGGTGGTGGGTGAGGACGCGATTGGGAATGCGGTGGCGGAATACTTCAGGGACTTCTCTTCGGTTCGTTTGCCTAGGCGATGGCGCTGGCTGGGGGAGGATGTTCCTATCCTTTCCTCCTCGCAATGTGCGGAGCTGACACGCGGCTTCTCCATCGACGAATTAAAGGCTGCTGTATGGGATCTCAATGTCGATGCCTCGCCAGGCCCCGATGGCTTCCCTATAGCCTTCTACAAGGATTTTTGGGATGTGGTGGGACATGATGTTTGGGAGGTTGTCGTGGAATTCTCGTCGGGAAATTTTGGCTTCGATGGGATTAATAGGGCTCTTATTGTTCTAATCCCGAAATCTCAATCTCCAACTACTATTGACGACTATCGCCCTATTGCAATCTCGAATGCTCTATACTTGATTGTTGCGAAAGTGCTTGCGAGGAGACTGGCGGTACTTTTAGATTTTCTGATACATCCATCACAGGTGGCATTCATCCCCGGCCGCTCGATCTCCGATGTGTCGGCCCTTGCATCTGAGATGGTTGAAAGCTGGGTGAGACGGGAGAAACGCGGCTTTCTTTGGAAGGTCGACTTCGCAAAGGCATATGACTCATTGGACTGGAGCTTCCTTTGGTCTGTGCTGCGTGCTCGCGGATTCCCAAGTATTTGGATCTCCTGGATGCGCCGATGCGTTTCTACGGCATCCTTTTCGATCATGTTGAATGGACGTTTCGTTGGTAGCCGGTTTCAACCTAGGAGGGGTGTACGGCAGGGATGCCCCCTAGCACCCATGCTCTTCGTCATTGCCGCTGACGTTCTCCCGAGAATGGCGGATCGGGTGATCGCGAGGGGCTTCTCATCCGGTTTCTCGTGTAACTTCAGCAACTGTCCTACACTCCAGTATGCGGACGACACAATCGCCTTCATAGAGGGAGGTCTGGAGGCGGTTAAAGGAATGGCTGTCACCTTTGCCATCTTTAGCGAGCTCTCGGGGTTACGAATCAACCACTCCAAATCCAAGTTGATCCCTTTCGCTTGGGATGATCGATATGCGGCGGCTTGTGGCATGATTCTGGGGTGCTCCCCCTCTACTCTTCCAATCGATTACCTGGGCCTACCTCTGGGCGCGAGAAGGGCGAGATTGTCCCATTGGAACAGGGTCATGGATAAGGCGGAGAGAAGGCTTACTGGTTGGGGTGCGGCGATGCTTTCCAGGGGTGGGCGTCTTGTGCTCATCAAGTCGGTTCTGGCCGCCATTCCAATCTATTTTTTGTCGAATTGGGCCATTCCGGTGGGGATCAGGAGGAGGCTCGAGGGCCTTATGCGGACATTTCTATGGGGAAGAAGGGGCTCCGCGTCGCGGGGCATCCATCTGGTGGCATGGAAGGATGTGGCGAAAAGGAAGTGCGATGGTGGGCTCGGGATTCGTAGCCTGGATATGGTAAACGATGCTCTCATGCTTAAATGGGTCAGCAAGCTTTGGGGTGCCGCCTCTGGCTTCTTTCCCTCTATGCTTCGTGACATTCTCTCCATCGGGGTGGACATGCTGCGAGATGCAGACGCTTCGCGTTCTGGGACGCCTTTTTGGAGGGGAATCGCCTCGGCGGCTAGGCGGTTTTCTCATCTGTTCAAGCGGGTGCTGGGTGATGGAAACTCCTTCCTTTTTTGGCACGACGCTTGGGCGGGAGACGCCACACTTGGTAGCTCCTTCCCTCGCCTCTGTGCCTTGGCGGCTAACTCTGGTGCTACGGTGGCTTCCGCTTGGGCCGGGGGCAGCTGGTTCCCTTCCTTTGCGGCCATCCTCTCCGACGAACGCTTCGATGACCTCTTACGTCTCCTGCAGCAGCTTAGGGATGCGCCAACACCATCCAATGGAAGGGATCACTGGATCTGGCGTGACGGCGCCTTCACCTCGAGGCGGGCATTCAAGGTCATCTCCCATCAACCAATCTCCGATCGTACCCCACTTTGCAATGATCTGGGATGGCTGTGGACCTTAAACTTGCCGGAGAAGGTGGTTTTTTTCTTGTGGCTACTGCGCCGCGGTAGGGTACTGACCCGAGATAGATGTGCTATGTTCCTATCGGGGGATGGCTCCATGGATTGTGTGCTGTGTACCGGCGAGATGGAGACCTTGCAACATCTGTTCTTCTGTTGTCCGTGTGCTACCTCCATTTGGGAGGGCCTCAATGTATCTTGGGTGGACGCTTCTTCGGCCGAATCGTTCTGGATCACTTTGCGCTCTCGTGCGGATCGGCAAAGACGGGAGTTGCTCCGCCCCCTTGCTTGCATCTGGGCTTTATGGCTCGCTAGGAACGCCAAGATTTTCAGGGGCCAAAGGTGGTACAGGGAAAACGTTTTAGCGCATGTGGAGTTACTTCTGAATGAGTGGATGCTCCGGTGATGCTGTAGTCGCGTGTGATTGTTGGGGTTGTGGTCTGTGATTTTGACAGGGATCCTCTTGATCCCGGGTGCTTGTATCACGTTGTACCTCTCTTCCCATCTCCCTCTTCTCGTTTTTAATAAATTTGGGGCGAACACCACCACGTGTCTCCCCCGAATCGTTCTGCTTTCAAAAAAAAAAACTTCGGTGGGCCACGAGTCATGAGCACCATAGGCAACCTACTCACGTGTTGTGTCCATACAAAGATGCATTCAATATGCAAGTCGCGGAGTAGACCAGTAAAAGACATTTAAAAATTTATGTGGAATGTGTTTATTTGTTCAATGGCATTTTTTAGTGCAGGTGGTGCGGATGCCCTATATTACGGAGATAATACAAGTACTGCAAGAATATTGATTGGACAATCAGAAAAATCATAAGGTAAGAGTGCCTCTGAATTATTTTCACATTGCCGAGCATTATTATCTAGATCATGCACTACAGCATTTCGGTAGTTGCCAGGATATTCCCATGTCATGCGCTACCGATAATAACCTACACGCTATTGATTTGAGGGGAAAAGTTGGTTGACTGGCATGATAAGCATGGCGGACATTTGATGGAATGGATGGTGTGGGCTCATCTAATGATACCAATACGTCAAGTTGATGGTGTATATGCGACACATGACTATATGGTTCAACGGATCACACAGCAATTTGTGGGAAGAATGGGAGTTATGTAACTTATGTTGGCTTACCATCTAAGTAATATGATCACCATTTCATATATTTAGATTACAGTCTTGATGACATGCCTAACTTGTATGTAGTGGTAATTGCAGCTTCCGCAATGGGAGCTTGCTATTCAAATGGATGCTGTAAATCCGACCCTCGAAGAGTGTAGAGCGATTGCATTACATGCTAAAGATGAATTTTTTTACGATTAGTCGCATTTCAATTTTGCAATGTTGTGCCCCAGGTTGGACCACCGTGAAAATGTGCCAGGAAGGGACATATGGAGGGGAAAGGACGAGGCCTTGGCAAACATGTGGAAGGTATCAAGGACATTGTCATGTGTTTGGGGAGAAGAGGATATCTACACCATGGACATGTTGAAGAGGACCATGTGATCCCAGCGGTTGATCATGTCATTATGCCAGATATGGTAGATGATGTATACCCGAATATGGCTTTCTATGAGGTACCCGACTTCTTAAAAGAGACACTTACCTTCTCCATTAAGCATGTCTAATGTGAACACTGATTGCATATGAATCTGATACCCGACTTCGTACCCTAGACACAATTCTTTACACCTAATGTTGAGGTGCGTGGAGATAACATATACATGCCACTGGCTCCGTAGAAAGATAGAGCAATTGAAGAAACATATGGTACACTCAACCCACCACCCATGCCAACATTTGACAATGCTGAGGAAGGTGAAAGCTCTCAAATCTCACGCATTGACCATGCAGCACATCTTACACCATTCGAGCGCCAGCAAAACACTCGTAAATGCCATAGGAGAAGGAAGAAACATTATTTTTTTTGTTGTGAAGGTGCAATGATGTATTGTTCGGTTTAGATTTGCCATATATTGCTAAAAACGATAAAAATCCAATTAATGAAGATTTGGATGTCATGTGATAATATAGTGTGGTTTTATTAGATGCATTGATGATTATAGTGTTGAGAAGAGGAACAAAATGAGATGTTTATTCCATAGAGCTAGGGTCTCTTATATAGAGAGAAAATCCTAGAGAGTACAAGGGTTACGGAACCCAAAGGGTCACGGAGGGTTACGGAACCTGAAGAATTACAAACATAAATGTAAATATAATAACTCTGATGCAAACCGATATGACAATGATCTAAATAGAGACTCGACAATGAACCTAAGGAATTAAAATTGAATATTAATGAGATGATCAGCAAATTTCAGCAACAAACAACGTCAAGTTACTCGCGTTTTAGTACCGATTCCTCCACAAACTTAGGGCATTCAAATAGTTAACGATTAGTGGAAAAAAAAGTAGCGATGATGCGGATTGGAATCTCAATAAATCACCAAACTAAATAGCAATATAACAACCACAAATCTAACGTAACAAAGTGGAGTAATATGCGGTGGAAAAACACTCATACCACAACCGACAAGGGTTGGTAGGCTCGCTCCAGATCTGGTCGGCTTTGTTCACGGCACTTGGAGGGCTATAGGCGGTCCTGGAGGCCCCACAGTAGGCTACACTGTCGGCGGATGTCCAGAGCTGGGTTGGTGAACGTGAGGGGCTTCACGGGAAGGCACAAAGCCTCCGATGCAGGAATGGCAGCGGCTGGTTGGGAGTTCCGGGCTGAAGACACGTCTGTGGTAGGTTGCGGGGAGAGGGTTGTTGTAGCGAGGCGGCGCTGGGATGGGGCCGGAGGCGGTGCGGAGAAGAACCTGGAGAGGAGGAGGGATGCGCGAGGCGGCGCGAGGGAGAGGGGGGGGGTTGTGGCGGTAAGGCGGCGCGGGGAGGGACCTGTGGCGGCGAGGAGAAGAACCGGGAGGGGAGGAGGGCTGCTGGGCGAAGCGGCGCGAGGGAGAGGAGAGGGTTGCGGGGAGGGGCGGTGCGGTGGGTAGGGTGAAGCGAGATGGGGGGAGAGGCGGCGGTTTGGCGATGAGAAGAGGAGGAACAGGAGGCGGCGGGGGGAGGGAGTAGGGTTACGGGGGGGGAAGAAAGAATCGTGGAGGGGGAGAGAGAATGCGGGACCGAGAGAGAGAGAGAGAGAGGTAGAGAGAGAGATAAGTGAGGAAATAATCTCAATTCAACTTATTTCTCAATTACAAAGGGGGCCTTTTATAGAGGCCAATTCCCCTCAAAATAAGCAACAACTAATCCTAAAAACTAGGAAAAATAAAAAGAAACAAAATAAAAAAAGAGGGTAACAAGGCCTTTTATAATGAGCCTTTTACATAGGGAATAAATAAACAAAACTAATACTAATTAGACCAAATAAATGTCTACTAAAAAATTAAATTGCTATCATGCTGCATCAACTCCCCCTGCTGAAAAGAATCTCGCTCCGTCGAGATGGCATCGTGGAAGTTCTGAAGTATATCGGGGCGGAGTTGTTGGAGTTCGTCTTCGTCGATCCAGGTGCAATCGGTAAGAGGTCGTCCCTTCCATTTGACTAGATATCGTCGGAAGAGACCACGCCTAGTCGTCATATCTCGGATATCTGCAATATCTTCAATCTGATCAGCATCGGTTGCGGCTGGCGGGTGGCGCATATCATCATCAGGAACTGCTGGAGTAGTGGCATCCGTCTGTTCATCTCCATGAAATAAGAAGAGATCTGATACGTTGAATACTGGCGATGTCTGGACGTCTGGCGGCAGGTCGAGTAAATAAGCATTGGTCCCAATCTTCTTGAGGACTCGGAATGGACCAATCTTTCGTTCGCTCAATTTTTGGTGGACTCTCAAAGGAAATCTCTCTTTTTTCAGGTGGACCATCACTAACTCTCCAACTCTGAACTCGCTCTCTCTTCGGTGTAGGTTGGCTTGGGTCTGGTATTTCTGGGTCATAGATTGGAGTTTGGCTCGGATTTCAGTATGGATGTGGGTTAGGTGTTCGACCAGATCCTCAGCAGCTGCACTACTTCTCCCTTGCACGGTTGTGGGTTTTAGGTCAAGAAATTGAGTAAGTGGAAAGCCGTACACACTCTCAAAAGGGGATTTTCCGGTGGACCTATTAGTGGAACTGTTATATGCGAATTCAGCTTGGGGAAGAATTAGATCCCATTTGGACGGAGAGTCCCCTGCAAGACATCGCAACAAATTTCCTAATGATCTGTTAACTACTTCAGTTTGCCCATCTGTTTGTGGATGATAAGCGGTGCTATACTGCAAACGAGTACCAAGACGGGACCAAAGCGTGCGCCAAAAATGACTCAAAAACCGAGTATCGCGATCCGAGGTAAAAGAACGAGGGACACCATGCAAACGGACGACATCACGAAAAAACAAATCGGCGACATGAGATGCATCTGAGGTTTTCCTACATGCAATGAAATGGGCCATTTTAGAAAATCGATCCACAACCACAAAAATAGAGTCAACTTTTCGCACCGTGAGGGGTAACCCTAGCACAAAATCCATGGTGATGTCTTCCCAGGGTCGCAGAGGAATGGGTAGGGGTGTGTATAGGCCAGTGTTCTGCCTGTGGCCTTTGAATCTTTGACATGTTTGGCATTTCTGTACGAATTTTGTCACATCCTTTCGCAACTGCGGCCAATAAAAGCGTTCTTGGAGAAGGATCAAGGTTTTGTCTCGTCCAAAATGTCCAGCTAAACCTCCATTGTGTAGTTTTGAAATTAAGTTCTCTCGAAGGGACGTGGCCAGGATGCATAGTTGGTGGCCTTTGAATAGGAAACCCTAATGAAGAACAAAAGTGGTTGTTGGGTCCTGCCCAGTACTAACACAGGCATGAACTTGACCGAAGTCAGGGTCAGTGGGGTAGAGGTCCTTGAGAGTTTCAAATCCTGTTGTGCTGACGGTCATTGTGGTCAGGGTATGTGCTCGCCGGCTCAAAGCGTCGGCCCACACGGTTCAGGGTTCTGGCTTTGTGTT
Organism: Ottelia alismoides; assembly: GCA_037367405.1. NCBI lineage: Eukaryota > Viridiplantae > Streptophyta > Magnoliopsida > Alismatales > Hydrocharitaceae > Ottelia > Ottelia alismoides. Next base: position 438,910 of record JAZKJV010000184.1, on the reverse strand, counting down.
TGAGATGGAAGGTGTATTCTTGGAGGAAATTAACCCATTTGGCATGTCGCTTGTTAAGAGTTTTCTGGGAGTTCAAATATCTCAGGGCTTCATGATCAGAGTTAAGGATAAATTCATGCTGGATCAGGTAATGTCTCCAATGCTTGAGAGCTTGGACCACGGCATAAAATTCAACATCATAAGTGGAGTATCGTGATCTGGCATCGTTCAATTTCTCGCTGTAGAAGGCGACAGGTCGTCCTTCTTGACTTAGGACAGCGCCAATCCCGACATGTGAGGCGTCGCAATCGACCACGAAAATCTTGGTGAAGTCGGAGAGAGCCAAAACAGGAGCATGCGTCAATTGATGTTTTAGAGTTTGAAAGCTCGTCTCTGCTTCAAGAGTCCAGGCGGGTGCGCCTTTCCGCGTGCAGTCTACCAACGGTGCCGCACAAGTGCTGAAGTTCCGAATGAAACGTCGGTAGAAAGAAGCTAACCCTAGAAAGCTGCGAATTTCAGTGAGGGTTTTGGGTACGGGCCAGCTCTGAATGGCCTGAATCTTTGAGGGGTCAACTTTAAGTCCATCAGCAGTGACAATGTATCCTAGGAAAGAGGACCGTGTCAGACATGAAGGAGCATTTCTTGAGGTGGACATACAGTTTTTGTCTCTCGGGTTTCCAGGACTTGTCGCAAGTGAGATAGATGGTCTTCTTTGTCAAACTGTAGATCAGGATATCATCGAAGTACACGACCACAAACTTGCCAATAAAGGGTCGCAAAACATGATTCATTGTCCGCATGAAGGTGCTTGGGGCATTAGACAAGCCGAAGGGCATGACCGTCCATTCATACAGGCCTTCTTTGGTTTTGAAAGCTGTCTTCCATTCGTCTCCAGGTCGCAGGCAAATCTGGTGGTAACCACTGCGGAGATCTATCTTGGAGAACAACTTGGCACCTGATAACATATCAAGCATAACTTCAAGGCGTGGAATGGGGAAAACGATATTTGATCGTTATCTTGTTGATAGCTCGACTGTCCACGCACATTTCTCCATGTGCCGTCTTTCTTCGAGGTCAGCAGAGCAGGAACCGCCACGGGCTCATACTCTCTCGAACATACCCACGTCGCAGCAGATCAGTAACCTGCCGGTTCATCTCTTCATGCTCGCTTGGGCTCATTCGGTAATGGGGTAAGTGAGGGAGGCTGGCTCCAGGGACTAGATCAATGTGATGTGAATGTCTCGCAACAGGGGTAGTCCTTCAGGCAACTCTTCAGGCATGATGTCAGCGAACTCTTTGATGATGGGCTTTATCTCAGGCGGGACTTCAGGTGGAGTTGTCTCTTGGTTGCCCACCTCACGTCCCACTAATGCATAGATGGTGGAGCTCTCTTGAATTTCACGTTGGAATGTTTGGGCTTCCAACAACAACACAGAAGCCCGTGGTCACATTCTTTGATGGTGTAGCCTTGTTGCCAGTTTGGGCGGTCGCAGCTCGAAGTGTAGCCACTTGGCGAGGGCTAAGGGCTTCACGTTGCGGTCTGAGGGTTACACGTACCTTGTCTATGAGAAAGGTGTACGTGTTCAGTTTTCCTCGATGTTCGGTGTCTCGATCGAATTGCCACGGTCTCCCTAGAAGTATGTGACAGACATCCATAGGGGATACATGACACCACACCTCGTCTTTATATGTGGGACCAATGGAGAAGCTAACGAGGCTTTGACGGTGGATCGGGATTTGGGTTCCACCTCGAAACCATGCCACGCTGTACGGTTTCTCGAGTGGTTGCGTTGGTAGACCCAGCTTATCTACCATTTCTTGGGAAACAAAGTTCTCAACGCTTCCTCCGTCAATGATCAATGAACAACGTCGTCCTCCGGAGGTGCAGGTGGTTCGGAAGATGCTGCGTCGCAGCCCAGCTATCAGCATCGTGGACAGCGGGGGTGAGCAGAATGTTCGTGGGTGCGCTGTCGGGAGCGATAAAGTTTTCGTGTTCAATTACAGGAACGGACCGGAGTCGTCTCCATCCACTCCTAGAGGTTCATAAGTCATCGGCTCCCCATGGTGTCAAGTGGTCAACGCAGTCGGATTCTCTTCAGGGGATTCTTGCTGGTCAGGGTCGGGGTATTCAGGGTCGTCGGTGGTGCATAGATGGACAGGTCTAGCCTTAGGGTTTGGGCACTCTGCGGCACGATGGCCCTCTTGATAGCATCGGAAGCAAGTATCGGGTCCTACCATAGGTCGGCTTCCCAAGATGCCTTGGCCGGAGTTTCCAGTGGGTGGTCGGGCGACGGCAGGAGTTGTTGGTTTGGCTTGGGTTTTACCCGCAATGATTGTAGAGGAACCCATCGGTTTGGAGTATGTCATCGGGGTACTGGTACGAGGGACGGAGTTCACAGAGAAAGGCATCTTCCTCGTCTGGGCTTTAGCAAGCTTGATCTCAGCTCGTTCAGCCTGCTTGTAGGCTTCGTCGACATTACGGCAGTTGTGGAGGTATAGTTCATCCTGGATGACTTGGCGGAGGCCTTGCATGTAGCGGGTGACCTCCTGAATAGGGGTCTCCTGCAAGCAGTTGCGATGGACTAGGGATTGGAACCCTTCGGTGTATTCCTTCACGCTCAGGGTACCTTGTCTCCATGATTGCAGTCGCGCGTACAGATCGCGTCTGTAATCTTCAGGCACGAATTTGGTCTTCAATTTAGCTTTCATTTTACTCCAGTTGCGGATTTTACTTTTTCCCTTCCGTTTGCGTTCAGACTGCAAACGGTCCCACCATAGCAGAGCATGTCCCTTTAATTTGATGGTGACAAATTGAACTTTTCGCTCGCTAGGCATGGATTTCCACACAAAGAAGTGTTCAACGGTTTGGAGCCAATCCAGAAAAATGTCAGGATCTCGTCCTCCGTCAAATTCCGGGACATCGAGACGGATGCCTCGATCCCATCCATCGTCGGACTTGGGTCCATTTCGTGGTTGGAATTGATGTTCACCATTAGGTTGGGGAGTATAGCCAAGGTGTATGGATCGGGAGTCTTGAGGATGAAAGGGGAGTATTCTCTGGGTCCTTCTTCTTCACTCTCCTGTGAATGATACTCGCTATCATGTCGTCCGAAGTAGAAGAACTAGCGTCACGGGAAGTGCTATTCCGGGAGTGTGATTTCCGGCCAGTGCGTCGACCTTTGTTTGGGGTTTTCATCAGCAAGGTCGTTGCCTATCATACGACTATTCAGGGTAGCAATTTGCCCACTCAACTGTTCAACCACTCTTTGCATGTGTTGCATTTGAGCAGCTAGGGACTCTAGCGATAGTTCAGGGTGTGTGGTGTAGGGGGTTTTAGAGCCACTAGGTTTGTCGGCCATGGATATCCTAGGGTTTTGCTTTGTGGGGTTTTTTTTGTTTTTTTTTTCTTTTTTTTTGTGGTTTGGTGTTGTGGGGGGTTTTTTTTGTTTTATATGCAACGAATAAATGGGATGCAGACGAAATGCAGAATCGTGAGGCTCTGATACCAAATTTGATGCAAACCGATATGACAATGATCTAAATAGCGACTCGACAATGAACCTAAGGATTTAAAATTGAATATTAATGAGATGATCAGCAAATTTCAGCAACAAACAACGTCAAGTTACTCGCGTTTTAGTACCGATTCCTCCACAAACTTAGGGCATTCAAATAGTTAACGATTAGTGGAAAAAAAAAAGTAGCGATGATGCGGATTGGAATCTCAATAACTCACCAAACTAAATAGCAATATACAGCCACAAATCTAACGTAACAAAGTGGAGTAATATGCGGTGGAAAAACACTCATACCACAACCGACAAGGGTTGGTAGGCTCGCTCCAGATCTGGTCGGCTTTGTTCACGGCACTTGGAGGGGCTATAGGCGGTTCTGGAGGCCCCACAGTAGGCTACACTGCCGGCAGATGTCCAGAGCTGGGGTGGTGAACGTGAGGGACTTCACGGGAAGGCACAAAGCCTCCGATGCAGGAATGGCAGCGGCTGGTTGGGAGTTCCCGGGCTGAAGACACGCGTGGGTGAAACACGTCTGTGGTAGGTTGCGGGGGAGAGGGTTGCTGTAGCGAGGCGGCGCTGGGATGGGGCCGGAGGCGGTGCGGAGAAGAACCTGGAGAGGAGGAGGGATGCGCGAGGCGGCGCGAGGGAGAGGGGGGGTTGTGGCGGTAAGGCGGCGCGGGGAGGGACCTGTGGCGGCGAGGAGAAGAACCGGGAGGGGAGGAGGGCTGCTGGGCGAAGCGGCGCGAGGGAGAGGAGAGGGTTGCGGGGAGGGGCGGTGCGGTGGGTAGGGTGAAGCGAGATGGGGGGAGAGGCGGCAGTTTGGCGATGAGAAGAGGAGGAACAGGAGGCGGCGGGGGGAGGGAGTAGGGTTACGGGGGGGGGGGGGGGGGGGGGAAGAAAGAATCGGGGAGGGGGAGAGAGAATGCTGGACCGAGAGAGGGAGAGAGAGAGAGAGGTAGAGAGAGAGAGATAAGTGAGGAAATAATCTCAATTCAACTTATTTCTCAATTACAAAAGGGGGCCTTTTATAGAGGCCAATTCCCCTCAAAATAAGCAACAACTAATCCTAAAAACTAGGAAAAATAAAAAGAAACAAAATAAAAAAAGAGGGTAACAAGGCCTTTTATAATGAGCCTTTTACATAGGGAATAAATAAACAAAACAAATACTAATTAGACCAAATAAATGTCTACTAAAAAATTAAATTGATATCATGCTGCATCAAACTCTAACACTCCCCCTCAAGCTGGAGCTGAGAAAGCTACAGCTTGTAACAAAAAGAAAAAGTATACACCACATCTTCACACGATGCATGATAAGAACATATGTCCGCTGCTGGTAGAAGACCGTGCTCGAGGACGAATTTGCGGCTTTCAGGTCACTAGAACGTATCTCTGCCATGCTTGTAGAGTCGATGTGAAATCAGGTCACTGGAGCGTATCTCTGTCGTGTCTGCAGGTCACTGGAACATATCTCTGTCATGCGTGGAGAAGAATCGCTATAGAAGAAGTTCAACGCGGAGTAGAAGTCGGGTCATAAAAGAAGAAGTATACACCCAGACGAAGAAGTTGATGCTCGGTGAAGACATATGTTCTGAGTAGTAGTCTAGAGTGTCGGTCTGTCAGTTGTGGTAGGGCAGCAAACGTCCTGAAGAATCATCTCTGGCTCCCCCTTTCTCACATACTTGATAGAATAAAGAGTATGGAACATCAAGTTGGGAGAAACAAAAAATTGGGAGAAAGAAGTCGTGGTGAAACATGGGTTGTTGGAGAGGGTGGGGCTCCAGGCAGTGTCGGTGATTCAGTAGGTGGGCTGGAGCTGCTAGAGCCTTGGGCGACGCTTTAGGTGTTGTTGGAGGTGGCAGCTGGTGTTGTTTGGGACCCGGACTGTCTTGCGTGAGACCATCGAATCCACGAGCGATGCAGGAGGTCCATCCCTCTCTCCTTGTCGGCGGAGAGAGGGCTGGTGGTGGCGGCGGATTTAGGGTATTAGGTTTCGATCTAGGACCGTCGCTCTGATACCATATGTTCTGAGTAGTAGTCTAGAGTGTCGGTCTGTCAGTTGTGGTAGGGCAGCAAACGTCCTGAAGAATCATCTCTGGCTCCCCCTTTCTCACATACTTGATAGAATAAAGAGTATGGAACATCAAGTTGGGAGAAACAAAAAATTGGGAGAAACAAGTCGTGGTGAAAGTTGGAGAGGGTGGGGCTCCAGGCAGTGTCGGTGATTCAGTAGGTGCGGCTGGAGCTGCTAGAGCCTTGGGTGACGCTTTAGGTGTTGTCGGAGGTGGCAGCTGGTGTTGTTGGGGACTCGGACTGTCTTGTGCGAGACCATCGAATCCACGAGCGATGCAGGAGGTCCAGCCCTCTCTCCTTGTCGGCGGAGAGAGGGTTGATGGTGGCGGCGGATTTAGGGTATTAGGTTTCGATCTAGGACCGTCGCTCTGATACCATGTTGAGAAGAGGAATGAATGAGATGTTTATTCCATAGAGCTAGGGTCTCTTATAGAGAGAGAAAATCCTAGAGAGTACAAGGGTTACGGAACCCAAAGGGTCACGGGAGGATACGGAACCTGAAGGATTACAAACATAAATGTAAATATAATAACTCTAACATATAGATAGAGCCAAATGTTGGTTAACAAGCATCTGTTATGTTTACTTCTCATCCCATAGTATAGTTACATCAGACACACGATTATTTATCATTTATAGGTATCCCAAGCTAGTGTGGGGTTACTTCAACACATTGGTCACAGGTGGTCATTGCAGCATGTCCTTTACATGTCCACATCTATTACATGTGTCTATTGTAGCATGTCACTTAGAGATCAATAGCATGTCTATATCCTTTTAAAAAAATATGGTGAACGATGTACATGTAGGATGCATTGTAAATAATGCATTACTATACGGTGCTACCTATAATGCATGCAGCGTATGCGCTATGATTAACGCATCTATAATAGGTGATACCTATAGAGCCAGACAAGGATATGCTATAGGTACAGTATCAAGGGAAAAGAATTTCCATCACAAACGTGGAATTTTATTTCTCTCGTACACTACATAGGAATTTGGTTATGCATATACGCCTATAAAGTTGAGGTTGCACACCAGGTTCTTTGTATCCTTCAAAAACAGCAATGCCCAATAGTCGAGCCAAAGCTCCTCCCTGGCATGCATGTATTTCCGGTGTGACACCACGAACTCCATCACCTTCTCTGGCACCTTCAATAGGCCCTCATTCAGAAGAATCATAAGGATGGTGGGCACCTTGTGCACATTGACCAACCTCACACATTTCAGCTTCAATAAGATGTTCGAGAAGAATCTGAATGTGAAGAGACCATATCCATTCGAATATATCTATATTACTAGAGAAAGAACACAAAAAGGTTGTGATTTAATCCTTCTCTTTCTGGATCCACTTTGTGAAGTAGCAAATCGCACATGCTATGCAAATGCTTTCCTTTCATTTAACATTTCTATTCTACTTCCCAAACTCACATATTAAGCAAAACCCAATTTTCAGGCAACAGATTGACGAAGAAGTTCAGATCTTTCCCACTCCCCATGGATTTCCTAATCAAGATAGATCGCTTGATTTATTAAAATTGTGATCGTTACCAATGATTCAAATATTAAGATTATATCGATATCGGATATTGATAGATATCGATACTACTATGTCGTTTTCCCAGTTGTCAGATGATATATCACCGATATATCCGGATATCGATGGGTATCGATCAAAACTTGAAGTTTTGAATGCAGCTTTCTCACATATTGATCGCTATCGCCGATATCGGTTTCTATCATGCCATATCAAGCTATTATTGCACATAACTTCTTGGCTATAGACAAGGCTCTCCTAAGGTGATTTTCATCATTTTAAATGTATTTAGAGGTGAATTTCTTAGGGGTTTTGTATATTTCGTGCTTTATTACTTGAACTTGAGTTTTTCTAATATTTATTAAGATCCTAGGGAGATAGTTTTTAGAGTTTTCAATTTATTCATAATTATTCTAAATTTTTTATTTCTCTTAAACATTTTAGGATGTCGCCAGGGTTTTGATATTTAGGTGTATAATGAATTCTAGGAGATCGCTCGATATCTCACGAGATATAAGTAGCTCGTCTCATATTGGTCAAAAATTGAAGATTTATATACATAATTTCCTAGATATCTCAATTGATATCGACCGATACCATCGATATGGAGTTGATATTGCTCATTATCACCCAATTTTTAATTTTGATTTATTTGTTTAGGATTTTGTTTTTGTATCTACTCTCAATATTAAAAACATATTATGAACCATGTTTTGAATGGGAGGCTCTGTCCCCTTTCAATGATGGAGATGAAACAATTATAGAGATGATTAAGGAATATATGCATATATATATATATTATTATGCTCATTAACGTGTTCGTTTGATATCCGATATAGATCGACATTTTGTTTATATATAATATGTGATTTGAGCAAGAATCCATGTAGCCGACCCTACCTGTAGTGGGAGAAGGCTTCGTCATTTTTTTATAATATGTGATGTGATGTAAAGTTAATGTGCTAAATACACCTCCTTGATGTCACTAAGATGTTATTTTTTGAATTTCATCGTCCCTTTTTAATCTCTCTCATCCGTCAACAGTCAATAATTAGCATTGAAAACGACAACATGGCCTTAAATTTCAGTGAAATTCGATCAAATTCCTGTCAAATATCGATATCCTGTCGAAATCGAAATTCGACTGAAATGGCCGAAATGACCGAAATATGGGGGCCCTAGTACAAAAAATGACCAAAATTTCGATCGAATTTCGACTGAAATTCCATTTTGATCGATTACTGAAATGGTAACCGACATCGATATTTAAAGACTTGAACGACAATATGTACGATATAATGTGTATTGGTGTGCTAAATACACATTATTCTTGCATGTAAGTGTACATTTGCATGTTATTTATGATTTTAAGAACTAGGATAATCTCAATTTGCAAAAAAAAAAACTTTTTCGTGCCATTTCCAAGATTTCCACTGATATCATCAATGTACCCCGATATATCCCTTTTCGGACCAGTTGATACGATATCAATATCGAAATTTCAAACCTTGATCTTTACAACTCTCTCGATTGTGGGTAGATGTGGTTCTCATTGCCAAAGAAGGACTCGGATGATCACGTGTTCATGCACCACATCACGCCAAGGGAAGAGGCAGATCATGACAACATTTCACAATGGTGTGAAGAAGCTTGTTGATTTATTGTCCGAATTGAACCCTTCTACAAAGTTCTTCCCCTGCTCTCTGTCTTCAACAGCAAAACGTAACCAAGCATTGAGAAACCCTCCCCCAGTATATACCCAATTTACTTCTCTGACTATGAGGATAGCAACCTTAAGGATTGCAATTGAAAGGCATGTTCTTCGTTTGTTAATCTATAGTTTTTTTATTTTTGTATAACTATGTCAACATGTTGGAGGTCTGCAAAGAAAGGACGCAAGTGAAGTGGACCATCATGGTTTTCAGTTTCACTCGACATACATAACCTCTAACGGAGGCGATGTTGTTGTGCAATTAACTCTCATATTGTTGGTTTGTTCTTGGTTGGTCCGGAGGTTAAATTTTGTAAATGGTTGAAAGTCACAATTAACTCTCAGATTGATGTAGGAGGTGGTGTGTAGATATCATGTGACAAAGTAGGCCACTTCGAGGAAGACCAAGGGACCAAAAGAGGTTGTTAGGTTGTACTTGCAGGAGCCATAGTTGACACAATAGGAGTCATGGTCGAATGTGTCAGCACACTTGGGCCATCTCTCTGTAGCGACTAGCGAGTGAGATTGGAAAAAAGGTGAGCGTCTCAACCGCCGATGATACATGCTTAGATACAAGGGGAATACAATATAATGATTGGAAAACTAAAAGAAAGTAACTTTCTTGAAATTTTTCTGCTTTTAAGTTCTTACAGTCAAAACTGAATAATTTGTCCGACGAACTTTGACAGTAGGTGTCAATGGTGTACAATGGAGCAATATTATAGAGGTTAGAAAAAAAATACAAAGATAACATGAGTTATCATGTTATTACAAAAGTTTTTACAGGTCAGGGTGTAAAACCATGAAATATAGGGGGATTTTGGACTTCTTTGATAAAAGGTTCTACAAGAAGAATAACAAGGCAGCGGTGAATTGAAAAAAAAAATGTCAATGGCTCAAGTGTTTCTTCATGTTGAATTACACTTTTTTATTACATGCATAAAACCTATTGAGAAATTCCGAAAAACTGAGTTAAATGAAACACCTAAAAATACGCAATATCAGATTTGGCCCTCTCTGTCTTGGGACACGTCAAGCAATAAACAGATAAAAATGTCCAGGCCTGAAGACTGAAAGCATATATGAAATGCTCAGGGATTGCACTACATACATTTGCTAGTTTCATTCGTCTGCATGCAGGCAACTAGATCCCCCATACTATGTAAACAAGTTCAAACATCAACATGAGTTATCCTAACCCTAATATCAAAAAGTTCATGATTCCTTGGGCACAAGGACCCTCACCAGGGTCGATCTTTTGGTACCAACTGTCATATGTTCACAAAAAGCAAATACTGCGCCATATTGGTAAAGTTGAGTATTCATCGAATTATATCCCTCAAAAAAACACCATTTCAATTACATTGAACCCTTTGGAATTCATCTACACTCATTTTTTGAACCATTTGGAGTTCATCCACACTCATTTTGCTTAGAAGAGAGGAGTCTATGAGAAACCATATGAAAAGATTGCGAGAAAAAATATCTTAGAACCTTTTTTGCTGCTTCTGCAAGGAGTGAATGGAACTTCCCAAAGCATTCTGTCCCAAGAGCTCCATACAGAATAGCAGCAGGACTTGTGATGTTGGAACCATGAAATATATGGTCAAAATCAAAAAGTTCAATCTGTCCTGAATGAGTAAAAGATCTGCTTGTGTGTAAATTTCTCATTAGAGATGGCAGTACAATTTAACATCACAATAAAAAATAAGAAAATAATTTTTCAAATGTTGCAACATACGGGTCGACAAGCCTATCAAGCCATGAGTGAAAATCTGGAATGGAAAATAATAACTTGTTGCCAGTGTCAATCCAGCAGCAACTTCCTTGAGGGCTGCTTGGATTCTCACTTACTGCCACATGATCTTTTCTTTTATGCATGATAGGGTTGGAAACTTCTGGACTAACTATTTCGGCTTCATCTTCTGGTTTCATATGTGAGGATAAAGAATCTCTAGCCAACTGGCGATAGGTAACCAATCTTGGAGAAGTTGATCGAAGCATTAGAGAAAACTCAAAAATTGAACCCAATGATTCACTTAAAAGAGAGCGACCAATCTCCACAATCTTTTGAATGCAGGAATGGGCAGTCTGGCAAGCAGAAGCTTCATCTTGTTGTAGCCAATGGTCAAGAAAGTCCCAGTATAGATTATTCCACTCTCTAGATAGCAACTCCCTGTGAAGCGGAAAAAAGGTCAGTGAGATCCCATTAACTATGAAGAATTGTTTAAAAAAATACATCCTTGCCAATTCCAGAGTAATGTAATGAGGATGCTGAGATGAAAAGGCAAGGACAGTATTTATCAAAGTACTTCCTTCTAAAACTCAAGGTAACTACTACTAAAACTATTCTCTCCAAATACTTCATTTTTCCAATATTCACTCGAACAATTACTTCTCATAAGAACCGTAATTAAACCATCAAATCAAGTTCATTAACCGTAACATAAATGGATTATCCAAATCCATTTACCAATTTTAAATATGCTTTCAATTACTTTGTACCATTTATGGTTTTCGATTTTATTGTTACATGATTATTCCTTATAATGTAAATGATGTTTTATTCAGAATTAACATCATACGAAACTAAATAACATACAATATTAGCCGTTTTGAACAAGGTGTCATTTTCTTTGATTAAATTTCTCCCATGCCACTTATTCACTGAAATAATCCAATCCCTAAGGTTTGAATGATGAAGACAGAGGTCTGGTTCCGACGCAGAGCTCTACCATGGGTTGCATGCTTGTAAATTTGGTATGCATTGAAGGAAAAAATTGGAAACTTGTAACATGTTCGTGAAAGTAAACGTTGATATTGGTGGAGGTTAGTCACGGGGTAAATGTGGGTGAGTGAAAAAGTTTACAGGAGTATTATAAATATTACAAGAGTTGTCATGTAATGGGTAAAGTCACTAGAAGAAATTGGGTCTATAGCGACGTTTATTTTAAATCCATCACTAAATCAACTTTCGTTAAATATATAGTGACGAATATTATCCGTTGGTAAATGATTTTTTATAGTAGAAATTAGTGAAGAAAGTCATAACGGTTGATGTATCATTAGAAACGCTCTAGACCCAACTGTGGGAGAAGGCTTTGTTGTTGAAGTTGTTGCGTAAAAGTAAAAACAACATAGAAACAGGATGAGAAATGAAAAGGATATCGCCCTATCCTTCCAATCTCTAACCATTTTAGCTTTAAATTTTCAAAATAAGCTCAATCTATACAAAACAGAGGAAATGTCCTCCAAAGGAGCGAGGATACAGACACCTAGGGAGTGGTTCAGGGACTACTACAAAGTTGCGTATGGGGGGCTCAATTACAGTGTATACGTGTAAAAGTAAAAAAAAGGATGCCCGTGAAGAGGGGCATGGCTGCAAAGTCTTCCATGGTGGTCCAGGGACCACTACAAGGTTTCCCAAGGTCTAAGGTTCAAGTGTTGTGGTCTCTTATAAAGGTCCAAAAACAACTGAAGGGAAGCCCCTTGGAGAGGCACATTAACATAGTCCTCAACAATGATGGAGAAGTTCGATTCGAAATAAAATGAACTGAATTTGAATTTGACTTGTGGATTCGACCCCAAATGAATCGAAATTAAATTAACATGAGTCCGTACGGTAATAATTCGATTCAACTCGATATTTACATACACATGAACAAACACATCCATATATTTATATTTGTCTACATATTACGTAGATATATAAATGTATATGATGCATACATATTTACATACACACATGTAACGGCCACGTACTTAGCCGATTTGAATGATGTCTGAATGTTCCTTATAGGGAGTTATAACATAATTACATTAAAGAACTGACATGCATTTAATCCAATTTACTTGCAATCCCCTTTTTCTAGTTTACACACTTTTCTATTGCCTCTTCTGACTTCCGTATTGATGTTAATGCATTTCCTAAAGATACGTAAGCAGTAAATTGATGGCAAAGCCTTCTCCCACTATAAGTTGGGTTGGCTACATGGAGTCTTGCTCAAATCCATGTTGAATGATTCGACTATTTTTTTACACTGGTTGTCAACTACCTAACGCAACCCCCACAAGGGGAGTTTGAACCCGGGTCTTTTGGGTGGTAGGCACACTGCAATACCACCAGACCATTTAACTGTAGGCATACTGCAATTAAATAGATGTAGAAAATAATATATAAACAAAGTACTAGCAAATGTTATGACATGTAAATTCACAACGAAATATTTAGCATTTACATTTTATTACTAAACATAACATGTCAAAGTATGGTAATGCAAGTAAGGTTTCTTATTTCTATTTTGATTTCTTTCAATATAAAGTTATTAATCATACTTTGACAGGTAGTTACGAGCTTACGAGAGAAGAAAGTACCACCAAATTCATATTGAGTCAAGCATATAAAGGTACTCTTAAGTCTTAAGCCAATTTATTACACGTGATTAAGTGGGTATTCTTAAACTTAGTATCATACATATGTTCCACTATTATGATTTATCACATCCAGACTTCATTGACATGATTCCCTTACTCTTAGGGTATACTGGCGTGACTTGTTACTATGTGACATATATACATGCAACATCAAGCCACCATAGTACGTCTAATATCTTTCCTTCTCCATTTACAAGTTGGAGTTGACTCGCCACTCAATCTACTCAATGCCCCTCAGGCTCATGAGTCCCTTGGGTCACTATCTTCATATTAGTCCAAGTTCTCTTACTTAGTAATCGAACCCAATTCAATTATCACCTTATAGCATCTCTTAAGTTTCCTCAATTCCCATTGTAGAATATTAGCCCACATCTTAAACTAAGTTCAAGTGATTTGACTTTGAAATACATCATACGTCAGGGACAGGGGCCCTCCGTGCATCGTTTGTACAAATGTCTAAATTCTCATATCTATTTCTTGTATTATCCTAGTGACATCAACTTGGATATGAGTTACTTATTAGAAGTACAATGATCAATCTTATCATGATATATACCTTGAAATTTCAAGGCATTAAGAGGATCACAAAGCTCTCCAAGACGTTTCTAATTTAATATGTATGTATTTATAATCCTATTAGTCAAAATCTAAATATTCAATATAAAAATAGAATAGAAATTATTACTCATAGAATCTAGAGGGAAAGAACAAATGCTTAAGATTGATATCCTAGTCTCACACCCCCACACTTTCTTCCATGATCTCATGTTTCTTACCTATTTCTCTTCCACTTTCATTATTGACCAAAGATCCCACCAAATCAAGGTAGATTGGGGTGCTCCTTCACCTAGCACGTGAAACGATGGTCACGATAGTTTGAGTTTCTCTTTAACATTTTGTTTGTAATCCCTTGACGACCCATTAATGCAATAAAAATTATTATATTTTCATGCGCATTTGAAATGAATGTTTGTTAATGCACTTAATGATAGGTCACTTTGTACATAGGGTTATGTAGCGTGGCCATATTGGATACCATGCAGTTAGGAGGACACAACAGACATTAACATGTGATATTCAATAAAGATCTCCAGTCTGAGAAAGAAATGGCAATCTTTCTCTAGACTGACATCTTGATGCAGATCATCTGCATAGGAATAGTGATTCGAAATTATCAGAACAGCTACGTCAAAGAGATGACTTAATGAGGTCGAGATAAACTAAGACCCGAATCGTAACTGCCACGATCAGGCACATATCCTTTGACCAGAGACAAATATACATCTATATGCCTAAATGTGCACATTAGACAGATCATTAGGTTGAAGGCCTAACCAAGGTCCACATACGGGTGAATTTGTGTGCATATGAAGACATATGAGAAGTATGATCTTTCAAAGAAATCATACATGTTCATACTTGATGAACCGAATGAAAGAGCCCACTCATGAGATATTTGGGCTCATAAAGAATTTCATGCATGATCGTCTTATTTGTGAAATAAGACATGAATTCGATATATTAATATATACTTTTAGAAAGTATATGTTTAATATTGTCACCCAATTGTCAAATGAGAAATCTACAGATATGTCATGAAGAAGATAATAAAACTAGGGTTTGAACTTCGAATATATTAAAGCCTTTTAGTGTGAAGGATGAATGAGTATTTATAATACTCTGGGTTAAATATATCTTAATAGATCATCTAGCATAACACTTACATTCCGAGGGAATGGTGAAATCGATTGATTTTAGTGACTCCGCATCTTGGCTTGATGATATGACAATTAATTAGATTAAGACTCATTACATTTGACTCCAATATCCAATTCCAATTCCAGTTTCAATTTCAATGTCCAAATGTTGGAAACAGAATTAATAGTGGAAATGTGATGAACACACTTTTTGAGCCCATTTCTAAGTTCCAAATGGTTTGGACTGTGATTAGAAATAGAGTAGGAAGCTCAATTCATTAGTGTGTTCATTTATTGAGTTCATGGAGAGTGTAATACGTTTCGTTGAACTGACATAGAGTGTGAATTGTTTCAGCTCGAACTCAAAGATAGGAGTGTATTACGTTTCACCAAAAAATGGATAGTTATCCAAATTTCAAGTCACTATGTGTTGATAGTATGATCTCCAAGTATATGCATTTATATCTCACGAGTCCTAATTGGATTATTTAGGACTTGTACTATTTGATGTCAAAATGGAGACAAATTGTCATAATCAAATTTCAATAGAGATATTTTTGTGAATAGGATTCACAAATATTATGTATTAATTAATATAAATATTGATTCATGATAAGTATATTTATACGAATTTGATTCATATAATTATTTCAAGACACTTATGTGAATATGATTCACATTGGAATTGAATGTAAATTGGATTTACATCTTTTTGGATTTATGAATAATATTCATAAGTTATGAGGATTCTCCCATAAATTACCAATTATGATAATTAGATTATCATAAAGATAACAAAGAAATAACCTCAACAACAAACAAGATAGGCATCCATGCTTCGAGAAGCATAGACATCCACCATGAAAGTCCTAATGAGTTTAGGCTCTCATATTTTTTGATTAATTGTTGTTTTATTTTAAATGATAATTAAAGGAGATAAATCAAGTCATATTTCTTGATGAACAAGGATTTAATCATAGCCTTTGATCAACCATCCAAGGGATGAAAAAGTGGGTGTGTACTATGAGGAGTAGGACTCCTCATAGTCATCTACCATTCTTATATAGAGAGGGCATAGCCTCTCTCCAAGAGTATGCTTTATCTCACCAAAGCTCTCTTGCCTTGAGAGTCCAGAAGAGAAGAATGCATATCTACTCTCTTCTTCAACAAATACCCAGCACGTCCACCATCAAGCCTCTCTTCTTCTCTTCATAGGAGTGGCCTTGTGGAAGAGAAGATCATCTTCTTCTGCATGCTTCCCGTGCGATACGACTAAATCAGAAGCTTGAGATCATCTTAATCTCATACATGCCTAGACAACTTCAAGAAGTTGGCATCGAAGTTCGTGAGAAGCTACGCGACTCATCATCGTGCGCACGAGAGAAACGACTGCAGGTCAGACTTGATTCAGAAGGTTTTATTGTTTAGAACTCACGCTTCAAGAGGTAACCATGGTCTATTCCCTATATTCATTAGAATACATGAAATTATATCAGGAAATTGTTTCCATAAGATTATGATTTCACATTGTACAACTGGTTGTGATAAAATTGTAAGTTCATGTGATGAACTCTTTTTTAAAATTGCACATAGTTTGCTATTTTTCACGTTTCCGTGATGCGAAGTATTAAACTTCCTTCATATTTGTCATGGTTCATGGCCTATCCAAATCCCTCCTTCATCCTTTTATTGCTTTGATTTTCCTTGTTGTGATATATCAAAAATCCCCTTTGTCTCATGGCTTTAGTTGTTAAATATCGAAGATCTCATGATAAATGAAGTGCTTTTACCTTGAAAGTTATATTTTTCTATTCCTGTTATTTCAAATAATATTATTAATTTGTGTTGGTTTTCTGTATGACCTTGATTTTGTCTTAGTCTAATATGCAATGCTAATCATAATGTTTTTAACTTTTTGTCAATAATAAGAAAAATAGTATATTTAGATTGTAAACAACATATAATAATTGAAAAGTTAGGTATTTGTATCCATTGTATATTATATGTTTGTTATTTTCCTTGATTATACAACTTTTTCTTTAAAATTATAATATTCTTCATATAAAACCATGAACTTTAAAATATCAATTAGCATATCAACTTTGAAAAAAAAAATCAAATTTGAATTTTCAAAACTCAAAATGAATCGAATCTAAATTTAAATAGCAATTCGTTTCAAGTTCGGATTCGAACCTTTTTAAAATAAATTGAATATGAATTTTTATAGATTCGAATGTATTCGATTCAATTAGCACCTCTATTGGAGACCACTATAAGGTGGCCCAAGGAGGGATTAAGTATGGCATGTCCCAACAAAAATCTAAAGACAACTGTTGGGAAAAACAAATGACTTGTTCTATTCCATAAGCCCTAGGCTCTCTTATATAGGAGAGTAGCCTATGGGTAAATTACATAAAGAGGACAACAGAAAAATAAAATAACGAAGAGGTACAGTTATTCTATATGCGTCAACACTCCCCCTCAAGATGGAGCATAGATATCAATCATGCTCAGCTTGGACGCACACTTCTGGAAAGGGCATCGAAGTAATGCCTTGGTGAAAATATCAGCAGTCTGATTCTCTGATGTGACGTGAGATGTAGCAATGAACCCCTTCTGAACCATGTCACGTATGTAGTGACAGTCAACCTCAATGTGCTTGGTCCTCTCATGAAAGGCTGGGTTATTTGCAATGAACAAGGCGGCCTGATTGTCACATTCCAACATCATAGGAAGAGGTATATCAAGACATAGATCTGCAAGTAAAGATTTCACCCACATCATTTCTGTGCTAGCCTGAGCCATAGCCCTGTATTCGGATTCAGCACTGGATCTAGCTACCACTGTATGTTTCTTGCTTCTCCACGAAACTAGAGCATCTCCAACCTAGACTGCAAATCCTGATGTGGACTTCCTGTCCTTGGGGCATCCTGCATAGTCTGCATCAGCACATGCCGTGATAGAGATCTCCTTTCCTTTCTTAAATAGCAAGCCTGCACCTGGAGATGATTTTAAATATCTCAGAATCATGTGTATTGCATCCATATGGGCCTGACGTGGTTGCTCCATCACTCCATGAACTGGCTCACACGACTCACTGCAAATGATATATCAGGTCTAGTGATCGTGACATACAGTAGTTTGCCTACCAGTTCTCTGTACCTTCTCTTGTCCACCTCTTTTGTGTCATCATCATAGAGCTTCATGCTAGGATCCATTGGTGTCGTAGCAGGTCGACACCCTAGCATACCTGTCTCACTCAATAGATCTGTAACATACTTCCTCTGTGACATTACTAATCCATATGGATTTCTAGCAAATTCCAGCCCCAGAAAATATCTAAGGACTCCCAAGTCCTTGGTGACAAACTCGGTCCCCAGCCTTTCCTTTGCCTGCTTAATGCCCTGCTCATCATCACCTGTAATCAAGATATCATCAACATAAACCATGATTACAATGATACCTCTAGCCATCTTCTGTACAAACAAGGAATGATCAGCATTGGAGCGTTTATATCCTTGTTTCTCAAAAAGATCTGAAAGCTTCTGAAACCATGCTCTGGGGCTCTGCTTAAGGCCATAGATGGCCTTATGTAATCTGCATACCTTGGAACACTCCCCCTCAACAGCAAAACCAGGTGGTTGTTGCATATAGACTTCCTCCTGCAAGTCGCCATACAGAAATGCATTCTTCACATCCAGTTGATAAAGCGGCCAGTCTCTAGCAACTGCAACTGATAACATGATCCGTAGAGTGGAATGACGCGCCACAGGGGAGAATGTGTCAAGGTAATCTACCCCGTATGTCTGTGTGAAGCCACGTGCAACAAGGCGTGCCTTGTACCTGTCAATGGAACCATCTGCATTGTGCTTCACTGTAAACACCCATTTGCAACTCACCGGGCTGACATCTAGAGGTATAGGAACCAAGCTCCAGGTTCCTCTGGATTGAAGTGCCGCCATTTCTTCTTCAATTGCTAGCCGCCATCTAGCATCCTGCAAAGCATCATGATGATTCCGTGGAATGTCTGTAGCTGAAAGTGCCAATGCAAACGTCCTGAAGTCTCCAGATAGCCTCTCAAAAGACACAACTACTGATAATGGATATTTGGCACAGCTTCTCTTCGGCTTGCGTAGAGCAATTAGAACATCCAAATCATATGTATTCTCACCATGCTCCTGCAATACATCCTGCTGAGAAATGTCGTCAGATCCATCAACATTAATATTTTCATTACATACCATAGGCGAGCTAGTTGACGGGTCAGGACCATGAGCTGGAGGAGGCCTGCGGGTGTAATGGAATGGTAGTGGAGATACTAGCGGTGGCGGTGGCGGTGGCGGTGGTGGTGGCGGTGGTGTTGTTTGTGGCGATGGTGGTGGTGGTGCCATTAATATGGCATCAGGAGGTATAGGTGGTAGCTGCATGTCTCCAGATGCTGAAAAATACATAACAGATTCAAAAAATGTAACATCTGCACTGATCATATACCGCCGACGCACTGGATCAAAACACTTGTACCCCTTTTGAGTTCTGGAGTACCCCACAAAGACACACTTGACAGCCCTAGGAGAGAGCTTGTCAGTACCAGGCGACAACTGATGGACGAATGCGACTAACCCAAACACACGAGGAGTAAGAGCGAACAAATCCTTGTCTGGATAAATGAGTGAAAAAGGAATCTGTTCATTCAAGACAGATGAGGGCATATGGTTGATTAGGTAACATGCAGTAAGAACTGCATCACCCCAGTAGGAGTAGGGAGCATGACTCTGTATAAGAAGCGATCTTGTGACATAAAGAAGGTGACGGTGTTTTCTTTCAGCGGTCCCATTCTGTTGAGATGTATGAGCACAAGAGGTTTGGTGAATAATCCCTTTTGAGGAGTAGAAATTGGCCAAAGTGTGGGTGCATAACTCTAAAGCATTATCACTTCTCACAAGTTTGACAGATATGGAGAAAACATTCTGAATTTCATTTAGAAAATGGATAATAATATTTCCTGCTTCAGATTTATTTTTCATAAGAAACACCCATGACACTCTCGAGAAATCATCCACAAATACAATATAAAACCTGTGTCCCTGATGATCAGGAACACGACTCGGACCCCAGACATCTATATGAAACAACTCAAATTTGGAGTTACTACTCCGACCTGGACGACTGGGAAAGGACGACCTGTGATGCTTTCCCAACTGACATGCCTCACACTGGATAGGTGTGTGAGAGAGACCATAGGGTAGAACTCGACACAACTTCTGAAGCGGTAAATGACCAAAACGCAGATGCCACAGGAGAGGAGATACTTGTCCAGCAGGAGAGGATGTGGTTCCGGCAAATGGGGTCTGGTTCAGACGGTAAAGGCCTCCTTGCTCATAGCCATGACCAATCACGTTGCCCGTACGGATGTCCTGAAAAATCAAAGAAGATGGATCAAAAATAGCTCGACAATGGAGATCCTTCGTAATCTGACTAATTGACAACAGATTCATAGAAAAATGCGGTGCATGTAGGACATTCTTAAGCTGCATAGAAGATGTTAATCTAATCTCCCCCTGACCAGTGATAGGGGAATGCGTGCCATTAGAAATCACTACTGTCCGTCCTGGAGGGATCTGAGTGTATCCTGTAAGTAGACTCTGGTCGCCACATAGATGATGTGTAGCGCCCGAGTCCATGATCCATGGCAGTGTATCAGATCTACTACTGTGGAGTGCAAGTGTACTACCTGAAGTACTAGTAGATGCAGAGGCAGAAGCAGCAGCATCAGTATGACTCTCTGTAGTCGGTGCTGGACCAGATGGTGGGATGATGCCCCTGAGGCGGGCAACTAGATCATCAAATCGTTGATCCAAGGTAGCAGCAGATGGGGGCTCTATCTGCTCAGCGGCTCGTGCAGATGCAGGGAATCCGTGCTTCGAATAGCATGTGTCTTCATTATGTCCGACTCGGTGACAATATGTGCATGTTGGCCTAGTGCGGCCACCCCTTCCACGAGGTCCACGCTAAAATCCCGCGTTCTTCTCTGATGTTTATTGTTTATCCATGTTTTTCGCCTCTTTCTCCCCATCGCCTCTACGGCTTTTTTTTATTTTGTACGCGCCTTTTATTTTTTTTTTAACATGGACTGCCTCATCTCTCTCTTTTTTTTTGGACCAAAATATATCAGACCCCCTTTTTTTCAATACATACGGCCAAGCTTCACTCCCCCTTTTTTTGTCCTCTTTTTTTTATAACAGAATATGCATCCCTCAAATGGGCTCTTCCCCTCATTTCATTTTTTTTTAAGAACCGTCGGTCACTTGGGCATAAAATTATTATTTTTTTTAAAGGATGGGCCACCGGGCCCTTCTCTCTTCCGCCAATAGGGTTTTCCCTGGGAACCCTTTCTTACTGCCTGTAGAAACGAGAGCGCGCCGCCTCTACGGGAGAGGAATCGCCGCCACTGTGGTGACTCCCTGTGGGGATTGGAGGCTCCGCCACGCTTCCGCTGCGCTTGGAGGCTCCGTCACGGGCTCGAGATCATGCAAGAGGAGGAGTTGGCGCCGCTGGGCGCGCAAGGGGTGCGTCGCCTGGTGGGAAGTTTGCTGGATATCGCGGCTGCTGCCGCCGATGAAGGAGATGAGGATCGCGCGAGGAGTGGCTGGAGGTCTGTGGCTGCCGCCTGGGTCAATCTGCGGCGGAGGGGGCTCGCCGCTGGAGTATACGACGCCGTCAAGAGGATCGGAGGCGCGCGTGGGAGAAGGGAGCACCTGGGCGGGAAGGAAGTGCCTAGGGCTCGCCTGGAGACCGAGCTGCTCCGTTGAGAGGAAGTCGCGCATGGGGTTCGCGCCTGCTGCCAGCCGCCTGGAGGGTGGGCGAGGTCGTGCCAATGGGGAGTAGCTTGGAAGGAGCGACGCAGATGGAAGATGCCGCTAGGATTGCGCGCTCCATCTGGAAGAAGAGGCCACCGTTGCCCTGGAGTAAAGGGGCCATCTCGTGCGTGGGCCTGGGCTCGTGGCGGTGGCCAGGACTGCGCGCCTGGTGCTCTTGGTAGATGCGCCTGGCCTGGAGCACATCTGGATGACGATCATGAGGTTGGCTGCGACGACGAGAGTTGACGATCATCTTCGGCTGCAACTTGGATTTAGGGTTTCACGAGAAAACCCTAGAACATCTTTGAACCAACTCCAGAACTTAGTATAATAATCAGACTAGAACAGTTCTTGAATCGGAGCCACAAATTTTCACCATAAAAATCGAATCTCAAAAAAAAATATAAGGGACAAACTCCTCGAGAATCGACCCGCTCTGATACCATGTTGAAATCAAAGATGCGGAAGCGGAATCGATAAATAAACATAAGAACACAGAGGATTTACGTGGAACCCTACTCCTTAAGGAGCGGGATGAAACCACGGGAGAAGCCCTCAACGGGGCGTGCTATGCATTGTTTTTTCTCCTCAAAGTAGACCTCAGCGGAGACCAGAGAGAACAGAGCGAAAAGAGCCACAA
Organism: Ottelia alismoides; assembly: GCA_037367405.1. NCBI lineage: Eukaryota > Viridiplantae > Streptophyta > Magnoliopsida > Alismatales > Hydrocharitaceae > Ottelia > Ottelia alismoides. Next base: position 416,462 of record JAZKJV010000184.1, on the reverse strand, counting down.
GAGAGCTCAAGGTCTGAGATCGCCCCTTTCTCCCCATCGCCTCTACTCGCTCGCGCTCTGATACCATGTTAGAAAATCGAAAGCGGAAGCGAAAAACATGGATAAACAATAAACATCAGAGAAGAACGCGGAATTTTACGTGGACTTTTACGTAAAATCCCCCTTTCTCCCCATCGCCCCTTTCTCCCCATCGCCTCTACTCGCTCAACCAATGCTGAAGATCATTAAGGGATGCAAGGCAAATCGGACCTTACTAATGGTTCAGAGATCACTGCAAGGTGATTCGAGGTGGGATCAAGTGTAGTGTGCCCATGTATGTCTAAAAACAACCGGAGAACGCCCATTAAGAGAGAGAATGTCGAAGAATCCTTGATAGTGACCTTAAAATCATTAAAATGTAGGATGCCCCTATAAAGAAGAAAGGGAAACCAAAGGGACGTCCATCATTAAAAGGCACAAGCCAAAAATAGGGATTGATTTATCCCCTAGATTTCCTTTTCTTCAATATTAACCAAAATCAAAAGATATATCGACGATATGGCTTTTTTTCATCTCAAAAAAATCGATGATATGGCATCTAGTATCTGTCACAACAACAACAAAGCCTTTTTCCACAATTAAGTAGGGTCGGCTACATGGATTTTTCGCCTCCATTCAGATCTATCTTGGGTCAATCCCAGGCTTATATCCACAAAACAAAGATCCCTTCATATGGTCTCTTTCCAACACTTCTTGGACCGTCCCCGCCCTCTCTTAGCCGGCTCAACATCCCAACACTCGCATCTCCTAACTGGTACATCAGCTGATCTTCTTTGCAAATGACCAAACCATCTTAAGCGATTTTCTCGCATCTTATCCTCGATCGGAGAAACACCAACTTTCTTTCTGATTGCATCATTCTGAATCCGATCTTTACGTGTGTGTCCACACATCCATCTAAGCACTTTCATTTCTGCTACAGCCATTCTCTGCACATGTCTATGGTTCACAGGCCAACATTCAGATCCATAGAGCATAGCAGGTCTCACGGCTGCTTTGTAAAACTTTCCTTTAATTTTTAAAGGAATTTTCTTATCACAGAGAACAACAGATGCTCCTCTCCACTTTAGCCAGCCTGCATTTATTCTATTAGTAACATCTCCATCAATTCCCCCATCATGTTGCAAAATAGATCCCAGATGTCTAAAAGAATCTCTCTTATGAATGTTATCATCGCCAATCTTCACCTCAATTCCTTCACCATTGCTTCCATCAAAGGTGCACTCCATATATTATGTCTTAGCCCTACTTATACGAAATCCTTTACTCTCCAACTCATGTCTCCAGACCTCAAGCTTCTCATTTGCTCCATCTCTAGTCTCGTCAATCAACACAATATCATCAGCAAATAACATACACCAAGGTAACTCATCCTGAATGTGACTTGTCAACTCGTCTACAATCAAAGTAAAAAGAAATGGACTCAAAGTTGAACCTTGATGTAAACCAATGTTGATGTCAAAATAGCCAGCCTTCCCAGACGGGGTCCTTACACAAGATAAAGCCCTATCATACATGTCCTTTATGAGGTTAATGTATAAGACAAGCATTTATCTCTTCTGCAAAACTCTCCATAATATCTCTCGTGGGACATAATCATAAGCCTTCTCCAAATCAATAATGATCATATGGAGGTTCTTCCTTTTATCTCTATAAATCTCCATTGTTCTCCTCAGCAAATGGATGGCTTCAATAGTTGAGCGACCTGGCATGAATCCGAATTGATTTTCTTTAACGTTGAAAACTTGCCTCAACCTTCTCTCGATCACACGTTCCCAAATTTTCATAGTGTAACTCATCAGCTTGATACCTCTATAATTTGAACAATTTTAAATGTCTCCTTTATTCGTATAAAGAGGTACCACGATACTCTTCCTCCAATCTTCAGGCATTTTCTTGCTTCACCAAATAACATTGAATAGATTCGTAAGCCAAGTCAAACCGCGCTCACCTAAAACTTCCCATACTTCTACAGGGATGTCATCCGCTCTTACACCTTTCCCAGGTCTCATAACCATCAAAGCCTCCTCTACTTCCTTTCTTTGTATCCGTCTATAGCTTGCACGATTCAAGTAACTTTCACTACTAGCTAGATCACCCAAAGTGATCTCTCTATTTCCTTCCCCAATGAAAAGTTTATGGAAGTACTGCTCTCATCTAGTCTCTATATCCTTCTGAGTAACAAGCACGTGACCTTCCTCGTCCTCAATGCATCTTACTTGAGAAAGGTCTTTGGTCTTTCTTTCTCTTGCTTTGGCCAACCTGAATATATCCTTCTGGCCCTCCTTAGAGTCGAGATTTTTATACAAAACTTCATAAGCTTTCGACTTAGCTTCGCTTACAGCCTTCTTTGCCTCCTTCTTTGCTATTTTGTAGTTTCAGATAGTATCCTCAGTTCTATCCTTAAACATAGCATTAAAGCATGCTCTTTTAATTTTTAGCTTCTCTTGCACCCCTTCGCTCCACCACCAAGCCTCCTTTTGACATGGGGCCCCTCCCTTTGACTCGCCTAGCACCTCTTTGGCTACCTTTCGGATACAAGATGCCACTGCCTCCCACATCTGGTTTGCACTTCCACTACAATCCCAAGATAAATCTTCTAAAACCTTTTCCCTGAAGCTCGATTGCTTCAGTGGAAGATTCTACCATCTAGTTGATCTTAGGAACCCGCCTTTTCTTTACCAGCCCTTTTATTTCTAGTGATCTAGTATCTGTCAATATCGATAAAATTCAAAATATTTATAGTGTAAACTTTTCATCATTTCAGTCGATATCTAATCGGTATTGATGTTATATCATTTGATTAATGTCTTATCGATATTGATATATCATGTTAGTTGATTTCACTGCTTGTTTTCTACAAGGGCATAAACTTGGAAGGTATTTTTTATTTTTTTAAGTTTATAGGTTGATTTTTTCATGAATCTGTATAATTACTCCCAATATTAGCTTCCTTAGATACAAATCTTACATGAATAATAATTTAGTTGGGATGGTCTTTAGTTTATATAATTCGAAATATAAACTAGAGTAGGATAGAGACGGTCTCAGAGTCTTTGCATCTCCGCATTGTCCCCATGTACCCCGCGAATAGAGGGGACCTGTGTGATTGTGTCTCCTTACTATGGCTTGTGCATTTGCCATGCGGCTTGCACTTCTGCTCTGAGTATATGGACCATCTTTTCTTCAATATGCAACATCAACGGATGTCTAGGGGAGTTTTGCTGATGTTCTGGTAGCAACAAAGTTCCCGCCAACTTCTTTTTTTTTGAAGTCCAAACGAGGGGGTAACACGCTATGGTGTCCGCCCCAAAAGTTTCTGCCAACTTTTGGGAATCTTTTGGATCAAACCGGCAGGCCATGTAGTTAGTTATAAAGGGGGATGGTGTTGTGGCATGATGGATTTTGGAAAATGTAATTGAGTGGGCTAAATCACTGGTCGAATCTTAGTCCTTGTCATTTTGCTTAGGTATTTAGCCATGTACTTGTAATCTTGTAAATAATGGTGAAGTTTTGGTTGTGCATATGTATAGTGAATGCCCTTTTTCCTTTCAAAAAAATGTCAATCTCTCCTCTTCTCCCTCTCGAGGTCCTTTTTTACTCTCCAATATCTATCTTGCCTCCCTTCATAGTACACGAGTGGAAGTAATTACAAGGAAAATGGGAATTGATTAAGGCATATCCACATATTGTGGAGGATTCTGGAGGTCATGCACATAGAAGGTGCAGAAGATAGGGGAATATGCTCCCCTGCAAAGATAGATGTGCCAGCATGTGTGCCTTGCTCTCATTTGATGTGGAGGAATCACGTGGCACAAATATTTTCTCCCACTAATGATGTTTAAGATCGTCAAAGTTATTCACGAAAACTCGAGAAAGCCATGGTGCAAATCTAGTATATGGTTTACACAGTGAAGTTACCCGATTAGACTTTGTGGCTTGGAGTAAGTGTGTAAATTGATAAATCGAAGCTAACTCGAGCGCAAAGTTTAATTACAAACTTCTAACAATGTAAAGATTTGATTTATTGCATATAGGAGCACTAAGGGGAAGGCTCCAAGATTGCACCATGTGGTTTGAAAGCAGACCTTGGGGTTGGTCCATGAACAAGTTCTATGAGGAGTGAGGAGAGGGTTTATCTAATCCAAAAAGAGGTGGTTGTGGAAACTTGACATCCTCATGATAACCATAATCTTGTTTATAGTTTGTAAGGCACCTTAGAGTTGAAAATTATTCTATTGTTGCTAAGGTAAGTAAATAAAGTAACCAAGACAGATATCTTGAAAGGAACTTCGTAAACAGTCAAGAAATTGTCAAGACTTTCACATGAGATTGATTCTATTGCAAGTTTGTATGGAATGTTGCCCATTCTATGGAATGCTACCCATTATTTCTTCCATTTGAAACTAAAGAGAAAGAAGCTTCAAGATCAAAAATCAGCTTTTTTCAGAAAGCCAAACGCATTGGTGTTAAATAAAATAAGCTTCACTCCAGATACAAAAAAATACAAAAATGAATGTCCCTTTTTCTCCAGCTACACACAGCACTCAAATTACCTACACACTACACTCCACCCAGGAGACTACTTGTCAATGCAAATCTTTAGCCGTTTTGTCAATCCTATAGGCGGTGTCTATTGATAAGACAATGTGCAAGAACAGAGTTCACACCCATGAGACAAAGTGAAGGAGATCAATCGAAAGAAAAACTGGGAATAAGTAAACTATGAGATAGCTGTCTTGCATCTAAGCAAATTTGGTTATTTGATCAGTGAAAGCATGAAATCTGGAGGACATGGGATGAAATCTTATAGGGTGCATTGTGGTTTTGTCAAAAACTAGATATCTGCAACCACTAATGGAAATGCAAGAGGCTTGGCTCCCCATTCTCACTATTATTAATTCATTAATTCTTGCATTGTGCCACAATGAGTAAAGCACCACTCAAAGCAACTAGGGTCTACAAGTTTGTCTTTCTTTCTGCATGTTGAACGTGCAAAAAAAAAGTTACATAGAAATTGATGGGAGACGGGCAACAAACTGCGCCGACAATCCCTTTTGAATGGCAAATCCAATTCTTCGAAATACAACATTCATAGACATCAATCCCTTTCTGCATGTAATTTTTGAAAATGCCAGCATTGTGACACATCATGTAGCTCTACTTCTTCACCACTAATCAAAGTCAATGCTCGAACTCGCAATTAGCAACTCGGACAAATTGCATCTATACATGTTTATATAAGGTACCATCAAAATTAATTAGACTGGTCACAACAAACGCATCGAGTAAAGCATCTGTCAGGCATCATAACCCATGAATCAACAGTAAGCACACATCTAACTGGGCAACCAATCAAAGACGGTGTCCTTTCAAAATGAAACAAAAAATTACCCTGCTTCCAGCAGCAACGGCGTCCCAGACCACTTGGCACGCACGGACACCTGCACGTTCTTCGGGCGGCTGCCGGCGACGGGGCCCCACACGCCGGAGAGGAGGCAGACGAGGACGAACCCGGCACATACCCTGGATCGGAAGCGGGGTTCCATTGCCGGTGACAAGATCGCAGCTTTGTCTCGGGTATCGACCTCGATCTATACTGAGAGCATTGCTAGGGTTTCGAATTTGGGGCGACTGGATGCCGGAGCAAGGGATCGAAGAAGGTTTTCGTTTGGGCGGGGAAGAAGCGATGGCTTCCGTCAAAGGTATTTATTTCCAAGATCTGAATCGAATGATAGCTCAAATTATGGCCTCGAATCTAATATTTACCCATAAAAAATAAACATAAATAAATAATAATATGCGGGGTCATGCTTTTTCGCCCGCCCTCATTTTCTTTCTATGGAATGGAATGGTACGTTGTGAGTTTCGAATAATGTTATTTTAAAATAAGAACTAAGTGGGGAAAAACGATTCCTGCATGTTAATTAAATTTGTTAAGTAATTCTTCGAAATAATGCGGTTAATATAAAAAAATCAGAAATTCGGAAAGCTTAAGAGATCGAGATGAAAACCTCAAGATCCAACATTGCATTGTCAAGATGCCGACCAAATAACCTCTGTGGAAAGTGGGTCAACATGAAATAACCTTAGGGCCCGTTTGGTTACTGGGGTACCCCGGTGTACCACGGTGTATCCCCCTCCAAACTTGGGTTGGAAATCTATCACAAATCAAGGTCATATCACATCACATTCCTTATTCCAACCCTCATAACTATCCAAACACCTACTATTCACAAGTGGATATCCCAACCCACCCCATGCCACTAACCAATCAGGCCCTTAGGGTGCGTTTGTTACGTGAGTTACCTCGGGATAAATTGGTATGGGGTAACTCGTTTTTGTGTTTTGGTGTTTAGATAGAGGGTTAAACTGGGGGTGGTTTTGTTATGATATGATTGTATTGAAGTTTGGAAAAGTAGGTAATTATTGTGATGTGGTTGTATTTGAGTTGAAAAAGTACGTAGAAGTTGAGTAGTTTATATTTTTTAGATGATATGATGATATAATTGTTTGAATATATCAAAGGTGACCTAACGCTCAAAACCATCGCCGGAAGTTACGCGCGTCGGCGGTTGCGCGGACCGGGTCTTGGGGGCGTGGAGGGATGAGGGCAGACTATGCGAGGGGCTTACACGTCCTATATATATCGTCCTCCTCCGGGAGGGGAAGCATGACAATGCAATCTCTCGCATTAGGGAGCCCTCTCCCAACATATCCATCTCTCGTTCTCTCCAAGAAACAAGGGTTTGCGACGACATACCTCAACGTTCTCTAACTGGTACGGGAGCTAGATCCCAGCCACAACTCGCATCTTCGCGTCGACCTCGTCATGTGCCTCCGACATCATCGAGAGAGGCACCGTCGTTTTTTAATCCCCTTCTCACGAACGACCAAAATCCTAAAAGCAGAGTAAGGTCTTTTTTTGGGGGGTTATTTGGTGTGAAACCCTCTGTAGTCTTACGTTTAACATGTACGTTTTTTTGTTATTTGCTATTGCCACCTCATTTTTTTATTATTGCCCTAAAGTTTTTTTTGTTTTGTAGCCGTATACTGTGGGCATAATTTAAAGAGTTATTTTGTCTTTTGTTTTATTATTACGCCATAAAGTTTTTTTAAGTACGGATGTACTGGTTTGTTTGTGTGTGTGAATGCCGTTTTTTTTTTAATTTTTTTGTTTCCGACATTGCAAACCTGCTTGCAAACCTGTTTTTTTCTTTGCAATTATCTTTTTTTTAAAAAAAAGGTGTTGTTGTGTTTGATTAATCGATTAAGGAGATCTATTATTTTGTAGGTACTTCATTAAAGTTTTTCTTGATAAAATACTTGATTTAATTTTTTTAACATTCTTGAATTACATCTCCTTGTTTAAGTTTTTCTATTATCTAGCATTCATTAAGCGTCTAAATAAGTTTCTTTATCAATCTGCTTTGTTACATTTTTTTCTAGTTTAAAATAAGAATCTCTTTGTTTATTCTTGCTAAATCACATAATCTCATACCAAACTTTCTTTTTATTTCATTAGATCTAAAATGACAAGCAAGACTATTGTCATTGACGTGGGAAAATAAAGTACCTCAATGGTACTAATTATGAGTTGTGAAGTAGGAAGATCTACTATAGCCTATTGCAAGATAGCATACACTCCATCATAGATAAACCCGATCCGACTTTATTTGAGAATCCAACTATAGAGGAAATTAGATCACGCGAACAGTGGGAGAAAACATATAATAGGGGTAGGAGTTTCATGCTCACCCACATGGATTTGAACTTGATTCGGGTCTTTAAGACCTATGAATCATCCTTCCAAGCCCCTCGCACAGTCCGCCCTCATCCCTCCACGCCCGCAAGACCCGGTCCACGCAAACCGCCGGCACACGCAACTTTCAGCGGTGGTTTTGAGCGTTAGGTCACCTTTGATATATTCAAACATCTCTCACTTGACCGAAACGATAAAATATTCTACACTCCCACTGTTCATGTAGTGTACACATGGAGATGTCTTTAGTGAGGCTCATTGTTCATGAAATACCTCTTCCCTGAATTATACATTCCTGAGTCTCATTAAACCAACATGTTTAATGTATGTTCCTGCAGCTATTTCCTTGGTTAGGGAATCAGCCAACATGTCATTGGTAGGTATGTAGGTTACCATGATTTCTTGCTTCGCCACTATATCTTGTATATAGTGATATTGGATCTCAATGTGTTTTCCTTTAGAACTAATTGCCCCACTATTAATTAAACTTATCGCATCTTGATTGTCACAATATAATTAAATTGACCCTTTGACCAATTTGAGGCTTATGTTCTCTCGAAAACGCATGATCCACACAGCATGAGTGGTGGCCATGCTACATGCAATGTACTCAGCCTCCTGTGTATGTCGAGATACACATCTTTGTTTCTTGCTACCCCAAGAAATGGTTGCACAACCAAACATGAACATGTAACCCGATGTGGATTTTCTATCATCCACATCTCCTCCGAAATCGGCATTGGAGTATCCTACCACTTCAAGCGATTCTGCTTGATACACAAGTTTCAGATGCACTGTCCCTTTCAAATATCGAAGAATCCTCTTTACAGCTTCCCAATGTGCTGGAGCGGGATTGCTTTGATATCCACTGACTAAGCTTACTGGATAAGCTAAATCAGATCGAGAAAACATCATTGCATACATTAAACTTCCCACTGATTGTGCATATGATACATCTAAAGGTTTCTGTCCCTTTCCGGGACACTGACTCTTACTGAGTCTCTTTCCCATCTCAATTGGTGTTGGAGCTGGAGTGTTGTTCTGTATTCCAAATCTCCTTAACATAGTATGCAAAATATCTTTCCTGACTAAGGCTCAATGTCCTTGAGTCCCTGTCTCTTGTTATTTTAATTCTAAGAACATAGGATGCTTCGCCCATGTCCTTAATCTCAAATTCATTGCTCAATTTCTATTTGATTTCATTGAGCATTTGTATATCATTACCTGCAAGCAGAATGTCATCAACATATAATGACATGATTGCAAAACTGCTCCCACTCTTCATGACATACACAGTTATCCAATTTCTTTGAAACAAATCCAAATTGAATAACTTTCTCATGAAATTTGAGATACCATTGCCGTGAAGATTGCTTTAAGCCATATAATGATTTTTTTAACTTGTAAACCTTTTTGTCCTGACCTTCAACCTGAGATCCATCAGGTTATCGCATATAAATCTCCTCCTTTAATTCTCCATTAAGGAAGGTCGTCTTCACATCCACTTGGAACAATTTCAAATCCATATATGTGACTACGGCTAAAATCATCCGAATGGATGCAAACTTAGCCACTGGAGAGTAGGTTTACTGGAAATCTATTCCGGCTTGATGAGTATAACCATTGGCAACTAATCTGGCTTTGTATTTATCAACAGTACCATCAACTTGGTACTTCTTCTTGAATACCCACTTACATCCTATAGATTGCCTACCTTTTGGCAAATCACATAATTCACAAACACCGTTTCGCTCGATTGAGTCTAACTCATCTCTCATGGCGGTCGATCATGATTCCGACTCAGATGAAACCATAGCTTCATCAAATAATATGGGATCTATACAATCCGCGATATCCTCATCAACGGTGTAACACGATGCCTCGCATCCATAGAAATGGTAATCTTCCATCCATACGGGTCGTGTTCTGGGTCTCTTGTTGCCAATTATACTCGTGGGTTGTGTGTGTCCACCCACTTCCTCTAAAGGATCGTCATGTTCTATAGTTTCTTTCTCTATATTTGGATGATCGATATCATCCTCAAGTTCTTGTCTAATGATCGAGTCGTCTTCATTATCCCGTTGGACAATCAGAGGATCTGATTCCTCTATTTCATACTCTTTTTCTTGATGAATTTCAAGAAAAGCTGCATCACGGCTTTCGATCAGACCTTTAGTTTCATGGAAGAACATATACCCTTTAGAATGTTCACTATATCTAATAAAGTTGTACTTTAATGTCCTGAGTCTAGCTTGTCTCTAAGCTGACTCGGTACCAGAACATGTGCAACGCATCCCCATTTCTGGAGATGGCCCAAGTCGAGTTTTTTATCATTCTATATTTCATATGGAGTTGATTCTACAGATTGGTTGGGAATCCTATCCTGTATATAGTTCGTAGTCAACACTGCCTCTCCCCAGAGTTTCTTGGAGAGTCCTGAATGTAAAAGCATACACCTTATTGCTTTTATCAAAGTTCGATTTTTTGTTTCTGCTACACCATTCTGTTGTGGTGTATAGGGCATTGTAGTCTGCCTATGAATGCATGTCTGAATACAGTAATCCTCAAACTCCTTTGAGGTATATTCTCCACCTCTATCTGTCCTAAGAGCCTTGATTGGTTTTCCCAATCTTGTCTCCACTTCTGTCTTATATCTCTTAAATGTTTCAAGTACTTCCGACTTTCTTCCTAAGAGATAGACATAGGAGAACTTCGAGTACTCATCAATGAATGTTATAAAGTATTTTTTACTTCTATATGTGCTGACGCTCAGTGGTCTACATATGTCCGAATGGATTAAACCTAGTTACTCTGTTGACCGAATTCCGGTTGAGAATGGTCTTCTCGTCATTTTACCAGTCAAACAATGTTCGCAGGGTAATATCCTTACACCCGTGATTTTAGGCAAAAAATTTGCCTTAATAATTTGATCCATTTTAGAATTTCCTAGATGACCCAGTCTCATGTGCCACAAGTCATGGTCAGACAAACAACACAAGGAATACTCAGAAGAGATATTCATTGATTCACTAGAGTTTATTACAGGAAGACAAAATAGGTCATGCTCGGGCACAAACTTTCCCATCGCATAGACCTTCTTATTCTTGCCAATAGAAATACGCTTATTATAAAAGCGGACTTCAAAATCCTTCTTGAGCAGCACTGGAACATAGATCAAGTTCCGGCGTATCCCTGGGGCATACAGTACATCATTCAGTACCATGATGCTATCCCCCAGGTCAAGTCTGTATGTCCCAACACTTTCCACTTTCAGGTAGGTGGTGTTCCCCATGAAGATCCTCTGTTCTCCTTTACTCAGGTCCTTGAAGTCCACCAAGACCTCATTTGTCTTTGCGATATGTCTGGTTGCTTCAGAGTCAATCCACCATCCATCACTGTATGTGATGACGGAGTTGCATTCCACGACAGCAACGAATTCTATTTTCTTTTTACCTTTATTTTCAGGTATTTTAGAATTTCCTGGCCTCCTTTTGTTCAAACAATTGACCTTGAAATGACCATATTTGTCGCAGCTGTAGCAAGAGCCACGCGGGTATTTCGCACTCTTTGCCTTGAAATTCGCCTTGGAGGGCCCAGTCTTTTCTTCACGTGCATGGCATTTGCTTCTTCTTCTTCTTCCTCCTCAACCTCAAAGATCTCGACTTTCGAACTTTGCTTTGAGAGGTCTTGTTCAATCGCCAGCTGTGCAGGTAGGTCCGTCACACTCTTTATATTGCCGTTCATCATCAAGGATGTAGCAACCATGTTGAATGATGGTGAGAAACTTCCTAAGATGGTTTCTATCTGCATCCTCTCCGGAATTGCGCATTCAGTAGCGGTCAGATCTTTGGCCATCACGATCATCTTGTTCACGTGCTCGAGGACGCTTTCAGATTGCTTCATTCTACACGAGTTGTACTTGTGTAGAAGAAGCTGAACGCTCACTTCGTATTTGGAGTGATATTTCTCCTTAACCGCAGTCCATAGTTCATACGCTGATTTACAGGTCTCAAAGACCCGAATCAGATTCAACTCCATATGGGTCAGCATAAAACCCCTAGCCCTATTATCTATTTTTTCCCACTATTCGCGGGATCTAATTTCTTCCAAAATTGGATTCTCAGATAATGTAGGGTCGGATTTGTCTATTATGGAGTGTATGCTATCGTGTAGCAGGCCAAAGTAGATCTTTTTACTCCACAATTCACAATTAGTACCATTGAGGTACTCTATTTTCCCTGCCTAAGTGGCAATAGTCTTGCTTGTCATTTTTTCGTTGATCTAATGAAGAAAAAAAGCATGTTTGTATTAGATTATTTTATATACCAAGAATATGCGAAGATAAAGTTTTAAGCAATTAAGAAAAAAAACTTGATGTGAATAATTTTTTAAAAAAGTAAGCAAGTTCAATAAAAAACGAAGGGCAGGGATTTGATAGGTAGTTATTTTTTTATTCAGTTTAATGAGGGTATCGAAGTTAAGCAATGAGTTTTATACAAAAAAAAAAGGAAAAAAAACTTCCCAAAAAAAATACCTAAGTTGTAATCCGACATATACACAAACAGAGTTAGTGAACAATTAAAAAAAATGCAAGAAAAAAAAGAGGTAACAAGTCTAGATTTTATAAACCAAAAAGGAACTTTCAATTTTAGTTTAATACATGATTAAAAAAACGTCAAGCAAAAAAATGGGCATTAAAAAAGGCACACACTGGATTTAACCATGTATTACTATTGTGTTGCCTAAAACTGTTTTGGTTAAAAAAACAGGTTTGCAATTGATAAATAAAACCTAACGTCATAGAAAAAAATGAAATAATAAAATAAAAGAATTACGTACAGTTATAAAAAAAATGCCAATGCCCAAAGGCCCTTAACGTCAAAGGACAAAAACTTACAAGCAAAAAAATATTTAAAGAGCTTTCTTAGTAAAAAAAAGAGACTAGGGGGTTTAATGCAAAAATAACAAAATAAAAAAAATATAGGAGGGACCTCAGAACCTCTGACTTAGGGTTTTCTCCAAGAAAAGAAAACGACAGTGTTGAAGATGACGGATGTAGTGGGAGGTACTCGACGGCGGAGGAGATGAACGGCGGAGGAGCTCGATTTTGGAGGAGATCGAATGCAGAGGAGCGCGATCTTGCTCTGATACCAGTTACAGAACGTCGAGGTCGTTCTACAATAATATATTTTTTTTGGAATAGATAAAAGAAAATTAATTTATTTAATGTATTAAAAAAGAGAGAAAGAGTGGACCCCACATGAGAGAGAGAAAGATAGTTTGTGGGTGTAAACCCCCAAAAGGGGGGTCAACCCCCTAGCCGAACATGCACTTAGGGCGTGTTTGGTACGCAAGTTTGGGCGGGTTAAACTGGTAGAGGGTAACCCATTTTTGTCTTTTGATGTTTGGATAGAGGGTTAAACTAGGGATGTGTTTGAAGTGGGTTTATTGTGATATGATTGTATTGAAGATTGAAAAAATGTGTAGTTATTGTGATGTGATTGTATTGAAGTTTGGAAAAGTGAGTAGAAGTGGAGTAGTTTATAATTTTTATATGATATGATGGTATTATATATTATTTTTTGATGGAATTGATAAAAGAAAATTGATTTATTTAATATATTTAAAAAAGTAAAAGTGGGACCCACATAGGAGAGAGAGGGTACCCGGGGTACCGAACGCCCCCTTAGGGTGCATTTGGTAAGTGGGTTAGACGGGTTAAAGTGGAAGAGGGTAACCCATTTTCGTGTTTTGGTGTTTGGATAGAGGGTTAAAGTGAGGGTGGGTTTGAAGTGAGTTTGTTGTGATATGATTATATTGAAGTTTGGAAAAGTGGGTAGAAGTTGAGTAATTTATAATTTTTATATGATATGATGGTATAATATATTATTTTTTGATTGAGTGGATGAAAAAGAATTGATTTATTTAATGTATTAAAAAAGAAGAAATGTGGAGCCCACCTTGGAGAGAGAAGAAATGTGGTGCTCGTCAATCTCATATTAATTGGTATTCTTTGTGATTGATTAACCTACTCCTCAATTAAATATGCCCATATTTGAAGTGACTTTATTCATGTTGAAAGGTGGAATGATAGTTAGTGATGTGGGATCTGAGTATCTTGACGATCAAAAAGGTCCAAAACAAATGAGATGAAAGGTTAGGGTCAGACTTCGAGTGTGGACATCTCCGTCTATCATTCAGTAGAGTAGGTACATCATGCCTCTTTCTTTTTTAAAGATTCAAAATTTATTTCATTTAAAATCTAAAAATGCAAATAAGTTTGCCAAGATATCATGTGATTCAAAAGACATGATATATATACAATCATCGCTAGGTTGATCCACACAATTTATGGTTCGATGAAGAATGAGTCGATACTATGGTGCTTTTATAAACAAAAAACTTATAGTGAAGATGCTTTGTAATGGAAAGGAGAACAATATCCCCAATACATCGATTTATGCAGATACAATTTAAGGTATTTTGTAGGTTCTATAGCCAAAATTTGACAAAAAGTATTCATAAATTATACATATCCATATAATTGAATTTGAATGTCAGCTACGCCCTTAAGACTTCCATGGATATACGTCAAGCATTGATGCTCAATTGCAGAGCAGTAGACTTCTCACTTTCATTAACCATGTGTAATGACTAAAGAGCCATGTAGTGACAACATGGTAAATGCTATCACTTTCCTTGTTAGGTTGGGTTTCAGAACATTAAATTAGATTCAATGATAGCAAGATTGTATCCATATTTGATAAAGTTAACATGAGATAAGGGGTTCGTTTGGTTCAAGGGTTGAGATGGGTTGGGATAACCTCCTGTGAATAGTAGCTGTTTGAATGGTTATGAGGGTTGGAATAAGAGATGTAATGTGATGTCACATTGATTTGTGATGGAATTCCAACCCAGGAATGATTCAGGAATACATGAGGTAACCAGGTTACTCCTGGAGTAACCCAGTAACCAAACGAGCACAATGGGTTATTGGGTGCATAGACATTTCCTAGAAAGAATGAAAGTGACACATAGCTTGTTTCTTTGTCCACACACCATATGAGTCAGACCTTCACTTTGTTTTTTCCCCATGATTTCTCCCTAGTTTTTTTTTGCTCAAGGGTAGTAGTTTGAGGGGATTTTTTCCATTGGTTTAGCATTCTTGTTACAAGGAAATGTTGAGTAAATGGACTTTTACAAGTAGAAGTAGCTTGACTTTCTCACTTTGATGGTTCAAATGTAACTCGATGTCTCCATGGACTCGCATTTTTCAGCCTCTATAGCCAAACATAAGGATCGTCGATTCTCCTTGTTGTGCACTATTTGCTATGAGAATGGACTTTGTATATCATATGATTATCACGATCCGATGCACATATTACTTACTCCATGCTCATTTAGCTACCATGATCTATAAAACATGTACTTTTTGTCACAAAAGACCATTGAATGCATATAAAAGTGGGCACTTGAACTTGTCCCTATTGTGATGAGAATGTGTCGACAAGTGAGGCCTCACACATGGAAGTTGGAAGTGGCAAAAGAACGGGAGTGATTTCCTCAAACACAATAAAAAAGATAACAAAGTTGACCAAATATTCCACTAATTTGGATATCAGATTTTTTATGCCATCCAAACCTTTTGAAGGAGGGTTGGTTAGAGTTGGAGGAAGAGGGCAAAGTATAATGGAGAGGACTCAGAACTCAGAAAGCTCGAATCGGTAGGTTATGTTATTATTATCGAGAAAGACATTAATTTTTTTTATAGAGATATCCTCCTTTTTATGAAGAATAATCGATTTCTAGAATTACTCTTTTTCTCCTAACTCGTACTTGCTCTCTCACGAAGATGTCAGTGTGACCAAGGTAGCTGTCTGATGAAACCGGATTTCATCCACCTAAAAACTGAAAATCGAGCTAAATTCCTTAACAAACACATACATGCAAGTGTTAATATGTATTCATTATAAATTCATACCTTTGGTATAATGTAACGGATTGATTTTTAAAAATAAACTACTAATAAAAAAAGTGTAACAAATTTCGATGATATGTAGATATTATTATTTTTTATTAGTAATAAGGAAGAGATAATAAATTAGGACTATTATCCATTAATTAAACAATAATTATCTCTTACTTAGTCATCACTATTATCCATTAATTAAATCCAAATTATTATTGCTAATTATCTCTTTGATTGAGCCTATAAAAGTCCATGAGACTCCGTCTATCTCTCCACATATTGCATATAACTTGAGAGATAAGCTCTAAAGAGAGAGAGAGGCCGCCCGTGATATTTTTCGTCGCGCCATTCTTTAGTCCGACAACGACAACCTTCTCCGTCGACTTCGAAGTTTGATCCGACGAAATTGGAGGAGTAACAACGTGGGATTGGTGGAATTTTGATCGACGAGTTTCATACGTCAGCGAGGTATGTGTCGAACACATAGGATCGTTAAGTGGTGTTTTGTGTCGATCTTTGATTTAAAATTATGACTTATAAATGTAGGTGTCGAACCTTTAAGAATACGATTCGAGGGCTAATAACCATGATTATCTAAATTGTTCCACTTAAAATCAAAGATAATGGATATCACGAACACCATTACAGATATTATAAACTGGACAATGTGTTCTTCTAACTTCCGTCTTCAAGCACTCAAGTGTCATTAATTTAGATCTTCAAACTGATTTAGAGTTGAATTCTTTTGTATTAGAATCTAATTGTATGTACGGGGAATTATGCATCCTAAGTTAGTTGCATTATTTTCTAGAATCCCATTGGAAATTAATTGTTCTCATGGTGATATGGTGTGGATTACATAATTGGTGTTACTGGCATTAACATTATTAATCATCTTAGAGGCCTCAACGAAAACATCATGTAGCAGTTATCTAATTGATTCTATTACATTAACAATCTTAATTTTTATCATGTACAACTTTGATCGGTACTACATCTAGAATCCATAAAGTAGTGTGTGTGTGTGTGTGTGTGTGTGTATATGGATATCTTTCAAATGAGACATGGTCCTTCCATCCCTATGGAAGGCCAACAATCCCATGCATCCATATTCAATCCGTCGGTCGTTATTAAAGGCATATTATAATTATAATTTAATTAACCAAAAACCCATTTTGGTCATTGTTAATTATCTAAATATAGTATGTAACAACCCAATTAATCTCCTCATTAATCTCTCTCACAATCTTTCCAAAAATCACACACGTACATCTCAAATATATCATTAACTCTCTCATCTTTCCATTCATTTCATAATCTCGCATTCAAAAAAATGGGAGGAGGAGGACGTCGACCGCGGGAGGAAGAAGAGGATGTCGACCGCCACTCGTCTCCATCTCCATCTCCACCGTCGCTCGTCGCTCGTCTCCGTCATCGCTTATCTCCATAGTACGCACGTCACATGTCTCGTCTCTGTCGTCTTCACAGGCCTTGTCATCCTGGGTGCATTTGAGCTATGTTTTATTTGATTCTGGTGCATCGCATTCTTTTATCTCTCATCGATTCGCCATCAAGAAGAATTTTGCGGTTATTGAACTTCCATATACACTTAGTGTGACTTCACTAATGGGTGAACACTCTACTTTGGGAACCTACATGGCAGATGTGCCTGTCCTTGTTGAAGGACACAATCTACAAGCCAACTTGAAATTACTACATATGAATAACTTTGATGTTATTTTGGGTATGGACTGGCTTTGGGAGCACTATGCAACCATATATTGCAGACAAAAGAAGATGGTTTTTAATAAACCACACATGACAGAATTGGTCATTCGCGGAGACAAAAAGAGAAGTCAGATGATTATATCAGCTATGAGAGCTCACTGATTGATAGCTACCAGGTGCATGACTTATTTGGGTAGCATAATAACTACGAAACCCTCTATGGTGCAACTTGAGGATTTGGATGTCGTAAAAGATTTTCCAGATGTTTTTCTAGATGACCTCCCAGGTCTTCCACCTTGAAGGGAGATTGACTTCACTATTGACGTATTACCATGTACTACACCCATCTCTAAGGCACCTTACAGAATGGCTCCTGCTGAGTTGGATGAGTTGAAAAAGCAATTGCAAGAACAATTAGATAAAGAGTTCTTGAGACCAAGTGTTTCTCCTTGGAGTGCTCCAATATTATTTGTGAAAAAGAAGGACAGATCCCTTAGGCTCTACATTGATTACAGAATATTGAATAAAGTCACCATCAAAAATAAATACCCGCTACCTCGCATTGATGATTTATTTGATCAATTGCAGCAAGCAGCAGTCTTCTCCAAGATTGATGTTTGGTCCGGTTACCATCAACTCAGGATCAGGGATGAAGACATATCAAAGACAACATTCAGGATAAGATACATGCACTATGAATTCTTAGTGATGCCTTTTGGCCTCACAAATGCGCCTGTTTCATTTGTGGAGTTGATGAATAGGATATTCCGAGAATATCTGGACAAATTTGTGATTGTTTTTGTTGATGATATTTTGGTTTATTCACCAGATATCGAACAACACCGAGTGCATCTCCGATTAGTTCTCGAGACATTGCAGCAACACCAGCTTTATGCTAAATTATCCAAATGCGACTTTTGGCTTTATGAAGTTGCATTCATTGGTCATGTTGTATCCAAGGAAGGTATTTCTGTGGACCCTGCAAAGGTGGAGGCTGTTTTAAATTGGAGTCAGCCTAAGAATATCTCTGAAATCTGTAGTTTTCTAGGATTGACGGGGTATTACAGGAGATTCATCCAAAATTTTTCTAGAATCTCCCTACCTTTGACCCGACTGCTGAGAAAGGATGTAAAGTTCGAATGGTATCAGAAGTGTGAGCAAAGTTTGACGACTGCTCATGTTCTCACGCTACCCTCAGGTAGTGGTGGATTTGTGGTCTACACTGATGCATATGGCTCCTGTTTGGGATGTGTCCTCATGCAGCATGGAAAAGTTGTAGCTTACGCATCCCGACAGTTGAAAGAAGCCGAAAGAAATTATCCGACACCTGATTTAGAGCTTGCAATGATAGTTTCTGCACTAAAGATATGAAGTCATTATTTATATGGAGATAAATTTGAGGTATTTACTGATCATAAAACCTCAAGTATATCTTCTCTCATAAGGAACTGAATTTGAGGCAAAGACGAGGTTGGAGTTCCTATCAGATTATGATCTTTCCATTGACTACCATCTAGGAAAGGCAAATGCAGTTGTTGATGCTCTAAGTAGGAAATATGAAGGGAAGCTCGCAAGTATGAAATTGCAATGGCAGGTAATGAAGGATTTAGAGGAATGGAACCCTTTTTTCAAAAGAAAGGACTAGAGTTTTTATGGCTGGAATGAAGATCCACATATCATTGGTAGAGAAGGTAATCTTAACTCAGAAGGATGATAATGACCTTCAAAAATTGACAATCGCTCTAAAAAAAGGATCGGATTTCTCAATCGGAATAGATGGAGCATTGAGGTTCCGTAATAGATTGTGGGTTCCTAATAATAGTGAACTAAGCAAGAAATTCTTGAAGAGGCTCATAGGTCCATGTATACCATTCATCCCGGCACTACAAAAATGTACAAAGACTTACAACGGAATTTTTTGGTGGCCTAAGATGAAGAATGATATTGCAAAATTGTGTCGGTATGTCTATCTGTCAACAGGTAAAGATTGAGCACCAGAAGCCTGCAGGTCCTCTGCAATCACTAGAGATCCCTGATTGGAAATGGGAGCATATTATTATGGATTTTGTTTGCAGGTTGCTAAAAACAAAGAAGGGGCGCTGTGACCTTTTGGGTGATTGTTGAATTGTTGATCGTTTAATGAAGTCGGTACATTTCTTACCCTCAGATTAGATCAATCTACAGAGAGCCTTGCTGAATTGTATGTGAATGAGATAGTGAAGTGCATGGTGTTCTGGTACGATCGTATCAGACAGAGACACGAGATATACCTCCCGATTATGGAAGAGCGTGCAGGATGCTTTGGGTACTAGTTTGAAGTTCAGCACATCATTCCATCCTCAGACTGATGGACAATATGAAAGAACAATCCAGACATTAGAAGACATGTTGAGAGCTTGTGCCCTCGACTTTGCTGGAAATTGGGATAGACATTTGCCTTTGGTTGAATTTGCTTATAATAATAGCTATCATGCAAGCATTAAGATGGCTCCTTTTGAAGCATTATATGGCCGACCTTGTAGATTCCCCTTTGTGCTGGAGCGATGTTGGAGAAAAATACATATTGGGACCTGAATTAATCCAAGTTTGTACGAAGGGTGTGGAGGTAATTCGGAAGAGACTTTTAGTCGCTCAGAGTAGATAAAAGTCTTATGCTGATTGTCGAAGGCGGGAATTGAATTTTGAGGTAGGTGACCATGTGTTGTTAAAAATTTCTCCTACCAAAGAAGTAGTGCAATTTGGCAAAAAGGGAAAAGTGAGTCCTAGATATGTGGGACCTTTTGAGATATAAAGAAAGTGGGAGAAGTAACGTATCAGGTTGCTCTTC
Organism: Ottelia alismoides; assembly: GCA_037367405.1. Lineage (NCBI taxonomy): Eukaryota > Viridiplantae > Streptophyta > Magnoliopsida > Alismatales > Hydrocharitaceae > Ottelia > Ottelia alismoides. Next base: position 396,137 of record JAZKJV010000184.1, on the reverse strand, counting down.
CGCCTCATTATTCCAAGTTACATGATGTTTTTCATGTATCAATGTTAAGGAAGTACAATCCTGATCCATCGCACGTGATCAAGCATGAAGTTCCGGACATTCAGCTGAATCTAACATATGAAGAAAGACCAGTTCGTATCGTAGACCGTAAGGAGCACCAGTTGCGACGTCGCATAGTTCCGATGGTCAAAGTACTCTGGCAACACCATCAGAGAGAAGAAGTGACTTGGGAGTTAGAGGGATGAAATGCATCAACATTACCCGCATCTCTTTGGTAAGTAACTTTTTTTACAGTATAAATTTCGAGGACGAAATTTCTTTAAGGAGGGTAGATGTAATGGATTGATTTTTAAAAATAAACTAATAATAAAAAAGTATAACAAATTCCGATGATATGTAGATATTATTATTTTTTATTATTATAAAGGAAGAGATAATAAGTTAGGACTATTATCCATTAATTAAACAATAATTATCTCTTACTTAGTCATCACTATTATCCATTAATTAAATCCAAATTATTATTGCTAATTATCTCTTTGATTGAGCCTATAAAAGTCCATGAGACTCCGTCTATCTCTCCACATCTTGCATATAACTTGAGAGATAAGCTCTAGAGAGAGAGAGAGAGGCCACCGGCAGTATTTTTCGCCGCGCCATTCTTTAGTCCGGCAACAACAACCTTCTCCGTCGACTTCGAAGTTTGATCCGACGAAATTGGAGGAGTAACGACGTGGGATTGGTGGAATTTTGATCGACAGTTTCATACGTCAGCGAGTATGTGTCGAACACATAGGATCGTTAAGTGGTGTTTGTGTCGATCTTTGATATAGAATTATGACTTATAAATGTAGGTGTCGAACCTTTAAGAATACGATTCGAGGGCTACTAACCATGATTATCTAAATTGTTCCACTTAAAATCAAAGATAATGGATATCGCGAACACCATTACAGATATTATAAACTGGACAATGTGTTCTTCTAACTTCCGTCTTCAAGCACTCAAGTGTCATTAATTTAGATCTTCAAACTGATTTAGAGTTGAATTCTTTTGTATTAGAATCTAATTGTATGTACGGGAATTATGCATTCCTAAGTAATTTTTATTATTTTCTATAATCCCATTGGAAATTAATTGTTCTCATGGTGATATGGTGTGGATTACATGATTGGAGTTACTGGCATTAACATTATTACTCACCTTAGAGGCCTCAACGAAACATCATGTAGCAATTATCTAATTGATTCTATTACATTAACAATCTTAATTTTTATCAGGTGCAACTTTGATCGGTACTACATCTAGATCCATAAAGCTATATATATTTATATATATTGCCATGAGTGATCTCTCAAACATATAGGGATAAAGGTCGGCCAAAATTACTTGTTCTTAAGGGAATCAGGTGCACTTAGATTAGCAAATCTTCTTCAAGGTCATCCTCGTTGTCAATAATATGGAGGTAGACAAGCCATATCATTCTCATGATGGGACTAATTGTCGAATTGATGTGTGATAATTACGCAGTGCTATTCACATATAGTTTTAATTATGTGCATGAATTTTCAAGCAAGAAACTGTTTAGTTTCATGTCTTAGTTACGTTTGTAATTGGGTATTTATATTTTTGTTAAGGCTTTTGTCTCTGCTTGTTATCTCCATCAAAAGTAATTCTGAGAAGTATTGAAATACAACTTAATTTTTGAACATTAAGGGTGTTCTCTCGTAAAAGTTTATATTAAGATGATGATTTTGAAAACATTGCCATGTATTTTGAAGATATCGAGAATTAACTATGTAATATATAAAATGCTCAATTTTCTACTATTAATAAGAAGTAATTTATTATGATTATTAAGGCTATCACGCCAAAAGATGTTGGCAATATGTTGTTGGCACCGACTCGAACTAAGGGGTCTAAAGGCCTAAAGGGCCTACGCCTTCCGGGGACGTGAGGCAAAAGATAAGTCCTCTACAGTGGTAGCTACACTGTCATGTTATGTATTGTTATGAACCGCTTGTGTCGGCAGTAAGCCTCAAAGCCACCTAAGAACTAACAATCAAGACCACTCTAACATGAAAAATGACATGGGCATATGTGCATTATATGTTAATATACGTGCATATATGCAATTATGATATTGTTATGGACATATGTGTAAGTTCTGTTAAAATTAAGTGCACATATGCAATTTATGTTGATCTTATGGGCATATACGCAAATTATGTTAACGGTATGTGCGTATGTGCCATTTATGGAAATTTCAAGGGTACAAGTGCAATTATGTTATTGTTAAGTGCATAAGTGCAATTATGTGAATATTATGGGCCTACATGCAAATATGGAAAAATTGGCGGGTATATGCGCAAATATGTTATGTGATTCATGGTTATGAGGGGAATTTAGTTTTATGAATTAAATAAGTTGATTTATGATTTATATGACATTGACTTTCTGTGACTTGTTTTCTACGCTAGCCGGCTTGACCCCAACTCAGCACATACTGAGCGTTATGCTCATAACATGCATTGTCAATCTTTTTCAGGAGAACGTGAGGACTAGATCATTAACGGTTCAAGGGAGACGACACAGTCTTCAAGAAGTAGGAGCGGTATGGAACTACTGCGTTTTTGTTGGGAGGACGTCTTTATGCCCAATGGAATAAGGAAATCATGGATACGATTTCATCTAGTTTATTTAATCATTAATTAAAGAACTCTTGGAATTGTGACCTTATTATGATTATGAAGAATTTTTTTATCGGTTCTTTACTGCTCTTTTATGCTATGATTGATGCTATGAGTAACGATCCCGAGATGTCTGTTGAGTTTCTCGCTTTTGCAACATTCTCGGACGATCGAGTTCGTTACATATAGAACACCTTTTACTGCTAAAAACCACTAAAAATATACAACAATACCAAAGCCTTTTCTCACAATTAAGTAGGATCGGCTACATGGATTATTTGCCTCCATTCAGATCTACCTTGGGTCAATCTAAGGCTTATATCCAAAAAAATAAGACCCCTTCATATAGTCTCATTCCAACACTTCTCGAATCCCGGCTCAACATCCTAAAACTTGCATCTCCTAACAGGCGCATCAGTTGACCTCCTTTGCAAATGCCAAACCACCTTAATTGGTTTTCTCACATCTTACCCCTGAACAAAGCTACACAAAATTTCCTTATGATTGCATCATTCCGAATCCGATCTTTACATGTGTGCCCACACATCCACCTTAGCATTTTCATTTCTGCTACTGTTATTCTCTGCACATGTCTATGGTTCACAGGCTAACATTCAGATCCATTAAGCATAGCAGGTATTACAGCTGCTTTGTAGAACTTTCATTTGTTTTTAAAGGAATTTTTTATCACATAGAACAGCAGAGGCTCTCTCCACTTTAGCCAGGATGCATTTATTCTATTAATAACATCTCAATCAATTTCCCCGTCACGTTGCAAAATAGACCTCGAGTATCTAAAGAATCTCTCTTTCGAATGTTATCATTTCACCTCGATTTCGTCCTCAGTGCTTCCATCAAAAGTGCACTCCATGTATTCAATCTTAGCCCTACTTATACGAAATACTTTAGTCTCCAATGCATGCCTCCATACCTCAAGCTTCTCATTTACTCCATTTCTAGTCTCATTAATCAACCCAATATCAACAACAAATAACATAAACCGAGGTATCTCATTCTGAATGTGACTTGTCAACTCATCCATAATCAAAGTAAAAAGAAATGGACTCAAAGTTGAACCTTGATGTAAACTAATGTCTATGTCAAAATAGTCAATCTTCTCAGATTGGATTCTTACACAAGATAAAGTCATATCTCTCCACGATATCTCACATGGGACAGAATCATAAGCCTTCTCGAAATCAAGAAAATTCATATGGATGTTCTTCCTTTTAGCTCTATAAATCTCCATTGTTCTCCTCGGCAAATAGATGGCTTCAATAGTTGAACAACCTGACATGAATCCGAATTTATTTTCTTTTACTTTGGAAACTTTCCTCAACCTTCTTTCGATCACATGTTCTCAAAATTTCATAGTATGACTCATCAACTTGATAAATCTGTAGTTTGAACAATTTTGAATGTCCCCTTCATTCTTATAGAGAGGCATCGCGACACTTCTCCTCCAATATTTAGGCATTTTCCTACTTCACCAAATAACATTGAATAAATTTATAATCCAAGTCAAACCACACTCACCTAAAACTCTCCATATTTCTATAGGAATGTCATCCGGTCCTACACCTTTTCCATGTCTCATAACCTTCAAAGCATCCTCTACTTACTTTCTTTGTATTCGTTTATAGCTTGCACGATTCAAGTAACTTTCACTACTAGCTATATCACCCAAATTGAACTCCCGATTTCCTTCCAAAAAACACTAAAAATATGCCAAACAAAAAACTAAAAATAAGTAAAGAAGTAAGAAAAATAATAGAAATAGAAATACATACAAATGTGCACGCATACGTACATCTTCAAACATTTATAAGAAATTACATATAACTTCGATTCAAATGATTACTTTTGTATTAATTCAATAAAAATATATAAAAATCTAAAAATATCATAAAAATATCATCATAAATAATTGGCAAATGAAACAACTTCACTTTTCCTATATATGTGCAATTCAGATTTTATATCTAGACATATGAAATCCAAATCATCATAACTTACTTTTAAAATTAATAATTTAAATACTTTAAATTCTGAAATATTTTGAAAGTAATTAGAACCCATTTGTGAAAACTTGATTATGCAACCCATTAGTACAACTTTTTACGGTTTTCTTTCTTCTGTATAGAGACTGTTTTAACCTTTTTTTTATTTTAAATTTTACATTGTTAATTCATATTATATTTTTTATTAAAAATCGAAAATCAACTAAAAATGCAAAATAAAAAAGAAACAAAAATATGTCTTTTCTATATAAGTCAACTTAACTGGTAGTCAATCTTTACTTAGTTATACCTTTTTTATTTCACAAAAGTAAAAATCAACAAAAATATGTCTAATTATCTTATAGTACTAAATATTATTATTATAAAATGCAATATAGTAGTGTTATTAACAAGGAAAAAACTAAAAAAATCATAAAAATCTCAATTTTAGTATTTTATATCTAAAGAATTAATTTTAAATTATATTTTTTATTTTGAATATTTTTGAAAAAAAATCTTCTTTAATTCTTAGATAAAATTGTTTTAAGAAAGCTCGGTGCTTTGAGTTTTTAGATATGGGGTAATCTACTATTAATTCTCAAACCTTTACATCTCACCTCTCATCATTTTTTGGTACAGTTCACCTTTTCCCTTCCAAGCACATGAAACCTCCAACTACCCCACTAACATCAACTACTATGGGACTCCCCCATCGACACACTGCACCATCGCCTCCTCCTCGTGTAGAAATCCCACAATAATGCTCCTCCATCCTCGATTCTCACAAATAAAAAGAACCCATAGAATTCATTTTCAATTTATCTTCCCTTTGCAGAACCTAAATCCTAACTCCCTCCATCAAGGTCCCTCCATGTGACAATAAGGTCGACTAGAGACCTAGAGCATTTAGAAGGCGAGATGAAGCAAGAGGAAGGTTCAGGTGGTTCTGAACACCTGCATCGGAGCAACCCCTCGCCGCGACAATCATCACCCCTCCGCCTCCAATGCCCACCTTTCTATGCCCTTTCTTCACATAACCCTCAAACTCTGATTGATTCATGATCGTAAGAGCTCCTCATTTTCCCCCTCGTAGGAGACCAAATGCCCACACACCATGTTTGCCTTAACATTGGTGGAGCTTGCTCGAGCCTCATCCCCATTAGCAGATACCACAGGTCATCGGAGATCCACGTATCTATAGGCCAATGCCGCCATTCCCCCTCCATCGGAGTCTCGTGTATCCTTCACATGGAACCGTGCTCATCAGAACCCATGCTTGCTCCCCGTGCTTGTAAACGAAAAGAGGAAGAGGAAGAGGCCACGGCACACAATTGGCATCGGATGCAATCCCCTCCCTTGATCGTGGCCATTCGCGAAGCTCAAAACTCTACCGTTGATGGCATCCTTCATCCACTGTCCAAGTTGCTACCACGTCACGTCGTCTAGCACTGGCACATCAAGAGATGCTGCTCATTCGAACCACTCATTCACACACTCTCCATCACTGACAGATCATTCAATAGTGCCTTGATGAATGCGAAATCTACCTCTTTAAGAGTCGATAATTATATTATAAGAGGCAGAAAAACAATTCATCAAAAACAACAAATTTTGAATAATGTGGAGAGTTTTTACTTGATAAGTATACCAAGGTCGAACAAAAGGAATGATCTATTTTTAGTTGCATGGTTTTAATTAATTTAAATAGTTGACTCATTGTTATATTAATCTCCATGTCAAATAACAAAGCGAAAAATAAAAGAAATGAAATATGCAATGATAAAAATGAAAGCGAAATAAACAGAGAGAAGATGGGGCACATGATCTATGATTTACATTTTTTATCCAATAAAAAGATGATCAATTAATATTCAAATGAAATCACGGTTCAAGGATGAATTCAAGAAATATGTATCAATTCAATATCTCAAATGCATATTAGAAAGATCACGGTATCAAATGTTTATCCTGCAAAAATTTCTCAAGATATTTTGGCCCCCGATTTTCCTATGATTTAATCCTCAAAGAATGACAGTTAATCTGAAGGAATAAATCAACTATTTCTCCTTAAACAAGCCTCTGCAAAGATAAAATACTTACATAATGATTAAGGAATTAAATCTAATAATATATCCTTGAACGAGCCTCTGTAATAGATAAAACTCCTCAAAAAATAATCGACAATAATCACGAGAGGATTAAACAAATTAAAATCCCCGCAATCGAGTCCCTGCAAATTCAGCCGAAATTTTTTCTCAATAAAACATAACATAAATAAGTAGAGATTTAGCTTGCATAGATCAAAATAGATCCTCAAATAATAATCATTAATAAAAGAGCTTCTGATCTATACACACGATATATAAGATGAAAGAGCATAAAAATAACATCAAAACACATATTGTGTGCAAAAAAAGGAGTTTAAATGAGAAAGGTATGATGAAATTAAGTTCTGTGGACTAAAATGCAATAAAAATAAATAGTTTCTTCTCTCCAAAAGGTCCCTAGAAGACTTATCTGTAATTTATAAAAGTCGTCTGGGCTTTTATGTAATTTGCCCAAGCGGGCACGTGCTCCTAATGTGTGGCTGGAGGCGGGGGTATTTACGTAATATATTGGATCAACGGGGGCCTCCCTACAATTTCTTCCCTCATGTATGTGCGGGGCACTTGTGGAGGAGGCTCGATGGTAGAGTTGTGGTCGAGGGCTGAGGCTGAGGCTCGTGTGGAGCCTCGAGTGCCGAGCCTCAACATGGCAGGCATCTGATGCTCGGAGGCAGCTTGGTTGGTCGGGGTTGAGGGAGTATGTGGCCCATTCGGGATCGTTGGATCAAGGGCTAGATGCCTAATCCAATGGCGATTGTGCTACAGGGAGAGCGACGAAAGGTCGTTGGTGTGGGCAGAAACGAGGTGGAGCAGTGTGGTCGAGGGCAGCATTGCACGACGGAGTTGGGCGGAGGTGCGACGTGCTGATGGTGATCGGTGGAGTTAGAGTGGCAAAGTGAGAGTGGTGACCCGAGGGCAGGCGATGGCGAAGTTCGGCATGTGGTAGGGATGAGCGGGCCGAGGGTAGAGGTGCAGGGCCTGGTGTCAGTGGTTCGAGGGGGAGGGGATTTGGGTGAAGCGGTGGACTGGTTATTAAAAGGCCAAGAGGTCGAGGCGATGAGCGTGCGACAGAGTAAAGTAGGAAGAAGAGGAGGAAGGGGGTTTTGCCAGAATTTGGGAGGAGCAAGGAGCTCAACTCCACTCGTGGTCATCAAAGACATGGCGAAGGAGATGTTCGAGTCTTAGGTCCCTTCTGGGAGAAGGGAAGAACGGTTGTCGAGGTCGTGGATCATGCCCAGTCACAGACCTCACTAGAGATGAAGGGTACAATCACTATCCGATCTCTCGAGTTGGCCTTGAAGATGGTAATGGTGGATGGGCTATACTGATGGAAGGAAACAAGGCTTTATAGAAGGAGAAGTAGTGGAGGTGTTACACGAGGGAGGCGGAGGGAGCTGTAACGGCTGAGGAGGGAGGGAGTTGTAACGGTCGGGGAAAGAGGCGACGGTTGTAGAGGGCGTTGCGGGAGGAGGTGTCGGAACAGTCGGTTGGGGAGGAAGAGGGCCACGTGCGCAGCACATGCTGAGAAAGGGAGGAGATGGCACGTGTTGTGCATGTGCCTGGAGAGAGAGGAGAGAGGGAGGAGGGGTCACGTGCAGAGCATGTGACTTGAAGAATAGAAATGGGGAGAGAGAGAGAGAAGAGAGAGAGAAGAGAGAGAGAGAGAGGAAAGGAGAGGAGAGGGGAAAAGAGAGGGACGATGTAAAGCCTTGAACTTGGTATCTATCAGATCCTATATAATAAGATCCGGCTCGTCAAGAGGAAACCAACAGAATTTGTTTCGTATGAATCAGACTTCATTTCAACTTGTTATGATTTTCGGAAGAAAGAGAAGTAAGGAGGTTTAAAATGTCATTAACAGTAATGATTGTCATTAAGACTAATTAAGCATGATTAAAGAAACTAATGATGGATTGAAAATCGCTAATAACCATTAGTAAACACTAGTCAATAGTTAGCAAAAGATAAGCCTAAGCCGTGAAAGTTAAATCGTTACAAGCATTTAGAGGGTTTAAAGGCCAAAATGAAAGAATAAAGTGATGAAATGGAGATTCATCACCCTCCTATGCTTGCCTTTGCTAGTCCCTAGCAAACACTTATGCATGTAAGTGCAGAAAATAAAATAAAGAAAAGAATTTCGACTCTTAAACTTGTCTTATTAAAATCAAAATTTAGAGCTCATAAAAGACCTTTGGATTATTGGTTTGTTCGAAACCACACTAAGGTTAGGAAGTATGAAACGATAGCCCTTAGGTTCCGCAGTCCTATCATCCAGTTCTATTCATGGTCAAGTCAGAGCCATCCTCTCAGTCGCATACTCTTGCTACTTTGAAATGTTAGATCCATGTGTGTGAATTTTTCAGCTCTTCCTGGACAAACCGCTGAACCTATAAAAGTGTCTGCTCTCCTGGTAACTCATCTTTGTGGAGATAGATATTTCCTTCTTCAGTCAGGTACCGCTGGTCTTTACAACCGAGTGGGGGAAGAAGCTAGAAGAATAGGAAAAGAACTAGGAATGGACCAGTGCAGTCTTCATTCCCTTGTGAATCACGGTTAGTGTGACCAACTCTTCACAAAGAAGCATGCTGTTTCTAAAGCTCATGTTTTTGGTGGAATTTTTCGTATAGTCTTATTTTTGGATTTTTCTTTGACTTTGCATTGCTCCGCATTCTTATCTGTGCCTTGATATGAAGTATTTTTTGGGGTCTTAGAAAAAGTTGCGCTCCTCATATGAAGCATTACCTCAATCTAGTCTCCAGTATTTAGATATCATGGCTACCATAGAGTACTGATTTCGGCAATCCTCAAGAATGGTTCTTAAACCAACCCTTGACGAAACGACCTAGCATCATCCTGACTTAGACTCAAAGATTTTTCAACAACCATCTGAGTTGAGCTAAGTGTTAATTGCGAGGTGTCTAGTCAAGCAACTATATCAAGAGTCTTACATATGATATGAAGGGTTCTGGTTAGAAATAATGAATCAACTCATGAACATAGTCTCATGGAACCTAAAGAATTAAGTCAAGGCGACTTGAAGTATCCTAATTCTAGACCATAGCGGGTTCCTGTGAAATTAACTATATTAAGGTCTATACTAAGCTCCAATCTTCATACTTTAATTCAAACTTGTTAATTTAGAATCTTCCGGAATGTTCTAATTAATCCCTAAGTTTCGGATAAATTTTGACGAAAACCATGAGCCAAAATCATGGGCCGCTAACCGCGGTTAAGGTCTAAACCATGGTTTTCTAACCATGGTTAGTGGTTTTCTGGAGCCTATAAATAGCCCCCCTACCCATTCATTCTCTACGATTTCCACTACCACCACCACCCCAAGGGCTAGGGTCGAGAAGTCAGGAGGAGAAGTGGGAGACGAAGAAGGAGCGCTAGCGAAGTGCTGCCGGGAAAACGAGGAGGAGGAAGGTATGATCCTCTCTTAGTTTGCTTCGTAAGCTAGGTTTTCGATTCATGTTCGGTTTCCTTGTTGTTTTCCTTTCGGTGATTTTATAAGGGGAAACTCTGCCGAAATTTTCTTAGAAATATGTCCCAATATAAGGGAAAATTCTGCTGAAATTTTCCTAGAATTATCACCCCGTATAAGGGGAAACTCTGCTGAAATTTCAAGAGAAATTATGTTCTTTGCATTCTTCGTGTGTTCTTCGCGTTATTCGTGTTCTTCGTTCGTTCTTCGTGTTCTTGGCACATTCTTAGTGTTTTTTACGAAAATGAAATTCGTTCATTTCAGGAGCTATAAATCATCCTTTTGAAAGAGAATCACGATTAAAGCACTACATACGAGAGAGAGCTCGATTATGTAATGAAATCCTTCCTTTTGCTGTTGGGTTTTCATATGAGATCATTGAGATTTCTGTATTTATACTCCTTGCTACGAAGAACCCTAATTTGGTTATTTTTGAGAAAGTATGAAAAGTTGCTTTGTTATTTCAACTAAAATAAGATCTAAGATCGAATGGATGCAGTAATTTGAAAAGTTAGGGTTTGGAAGTTAAAATAAGCGTAAATATGAGTATATAAATATATGAATTAATATATGTGTAAATCTATTCATGTTTACGCTAATCTAAGGCTCAACGGAGGAATTACATCATGGGAATTGATGTGTTTTGAGTTGGATCCTGAAAAGGGTCGTGTGTCACGTTAAGGATGACTGGGAGTAGAACCACAGGTTGGGCATGCAACCTATAGGTTTGTCGGAAGGAACCCGTATTAGTGGTTCCCTACCTAGGTGGTACATGGTTGCACTGTTATGATAAGTGCGCACGAAGTGAATGATTTGCAACACGGGTACCGGGAGCCAATATGTTCAGGTTGAACGACGGAAGATGTGGTCGTGCCATGTGGAGGCACGAGTGGTTCAATAGCGGCTGGGTCACGACAACATGTATTTAAAGCCATTAGGTTATGTGATTAACGGTTAGCCTGAGGTTTTAAGCAACCAGGTCCTCGAGGACGGTGTGCTCTTTTGTTTTTCCAAGCTGAGGGTTTGAGACCCTGATTAAATTAAGAAAAGGAAATTGTCCGGGTAGTATTGGAGAATTGGTTGAGGCGACGTGCGGCGGCATAAGCTTACCAAATCAACGCAATCTCCAATCTCGAAGTATCCACAGCTTCGGAGTCCATATAGTGGTGAGGTAATTCCCTGGACTAATCCCTGACGTGGAATAGAAAGGAATATGACTTAAATTAATAAGAAGGAATGAAACTTTTGTGATAACAAGTTTTGAAAAATTACACAATTTGTTTACTTTTTTCTTCTTCGTTACTTAGCATTTGCTAATTGTTATCCTATGATTTATGGAAAACCCAATAGGTCTCAGTAAGCCATAGCAAGGACATTAATAATACAGCCAACTAACATAGTCATCCAGCCATCCACGATATCTTTATTATGTAAGGTAATTAGTAATCTTTTTGTGTGTTTCCTTCCAGCTGATGTACATGTAAATGATTATAGTGGGATAATGTATCATGTGAACTTCAGTTTGTGAATGGAAAAGTATTGAAATACTTCCTTTTGAGTATTTTTAATTACAGTCTGTTTCTGAATGTTAGTTATGATTGCTGAATAAATTATTGCTGAGTAAACAGATCCAGATATGGGAGGATCTAACGGCCCAGGAATCGAGGTTGTGACAGAAGAGGTAAAATAAAAATGAAAATGAAAATAAATAATAATAAATAAAATTAAGTATTAAATAAATAAAAATTTAATATAAAAATTAAATAAGAAGAAAAATAAAAAAGAAATAGTAAATGAAGTCAAATTAAAAAGTTGACAGCATGAAATTGTCCGTATCAACGAGATCTACAACTTTCGTGAAGGATCCAAAATCAAAAGAGGTCATCTATATAAAAAATACTTTCAGTGGTACTCTATAGATAATAAAATACTACATTTTTATAATTTGTGATTTTTTGTATTTTTAATTTGATTTTAAATAGTGAATTAATCTATTTAAAATATATACATAATTAATCTATTTTTGTATTTTTTATAGCTTGGAAAATTGTAAAATAAAATCAACAAAGATAAAATATGTACAAAATATACAATGTCAGATTTTTGTATTTTCCTCTGATTTTTTTATTTTTATAGATCTTAATTATTGATGTCAAGTTAGTTAATTAATCAAAGAATATAATAGAAAAAGAATTATGTTAAATTAATTTATTTTTGTACATAAAATAATATACTCAGTTCAGGTTAAAAACAAGGTTATTTAACTATAGACTTTAGCTCTAATTTTGGCACAATACTTGAATGTTAATAAATCAATTTTAGGAGATTTAATTAATGATTTATTAAGGAAATTATGGTAAAATCACCATATAAAATAGATGAATCATGGATTTATCACGCCTCCATCACAACCAATAGATGATCCGGATCATGCTGCCCACGAAGGGCTGACATCATACATGTGTTAGTGTGACATCACCCCAGATTTTTTGCATTGGTTTCCTCGAGATTTTTGCTAATTATAAGGAGTTTTTTTTAAATCATTTTGAACTTTGCTTTTATTTCTCATATTCATATTTATAACCCTGGATTCAAGCTTGTCAATCATTCATATGAGTTTGGCTTTTTTTCCTGAAATTGGTTTTCTTTAAAGTTGACAATGCTTTACATTATATTAAAATTTCATCAATTTTGGACTTATGGTTGATTAATGATGAATTTTGGAAATCAGGTTGTCATTTTGTCTTATTTATTTAATCACACTATGCATGCTTAATATTTATTGATCACTTTTTAATTCTTGTAAAATAAACTTATGATGAACTTATTCCAAGTTTCACCTGAAATAATCTGATTTGTGGCTTGTAGAATTTCGATAATATTTTGAGTGACTGATTTATTCCATGATCATCTTTTATCTACTTAAAAATCTAAAAATATGTGCATGAATTGTTCTGTAGTCAGGGATTGTTTATTATTAGTTTATTATTTACATAGTTTAGATATCAAAAATTACCATTTCAACCTTCTTGTAGTATTTTTTTAGTTTATTCATATGGCCTCATAAAAATATTAAAAACGTAGGGTAGATGCATCTCACTTAGATACACATGATATCCTAAAATCTTTGAGAGTTATTACATCTACCTCCAAGAATTATAAACACCAAATAGCTTCAAAAAATCATTAAAAACTCATATAAAATCAAAATACAAAAGAAAAGGTGTTCTAGACTCTACTTCAAGCATATTTTGAGGGAAAACATGCCATCATATTTTTATTCCTAAAAATTATGCTAAAATCGTATTGTCAAAGTTGAGCCCATTTGTCTTATTTTTCTTTTCAATGCTGTCTTTTTGTTTGACTTTATTTTCTCTATTTATTTGCATAGAAATACCCAAAAATATTTGTTGAATATAAAAATTACTAAAACAATTTGTTTCCCTTTATCACCTTTTCCTCTATTTTCTTTTATTTGAAAACTTCCTTTTTTCCATTTCTTTTATATAAATCGGTATTATCAAATCCTTTTCTTTTCATTTCCTTTTTCTTTTATTTATTTAACCTTTGAATTAAAATTTCAAATTTTCAAAAATAAATCCAATTAAAATTAAATATAAAAATTGAAAAATTAACTATCCATTAAAAATCACAAAAATGCATAAACGAGTATAACAACCGAACATCCGTCGATTTGCATGAGATCCCCGATCTAGTGAGCGAGTGCCTCCTTGAGTTCAATTGTGGAGCTTGCCCAGGTAAAACAAACATACACTTTCTACATTTTTTATTTTGATCAGAGGTTTCCATGTACTACACGACGCGTTAAGAATATGTTCTTAACACACATGAAAAATCTCTCTTCACTGTTCCAAGGCCAATTGCATCCTTTCCCAAACTGTAATATGTTCTTCCTTCCTTTGTAAGGAAGGCATATTTACATTCTAAAGGATGCACACTACCATATGTGGTCATCCTAAACACTCAAGAGATAACCTTACACAACATGAACGAAAAAACAGGCTACTTGAGTACATTTCCATGATTGTTCTGATAGTTTATACTCCCTATCACCATGATAGTGTATGGGCATTCGGAAGTAATTTGAAGGGATGTTCTCCACGTAATGTATACATTATGCACAGTATACCATGGTCAAAGATTCTTCCCCCTGGTAGACATTAGCATTCAATAGTGATTAAATTACAATAATATCTTATAGTCGATCTCTCTTTTTTTAGATAATCTTTTAGTTATCATCGTTCTCTTGAACACCTATCAAATCTAATGATAGTTTGATAATGTGAAGGTATTGAACACCTATCAAAGCTTAGAGTTTTCATGTGTTCCATAGGGACTTAAAATAGAGATCACATTCCCTATGCCATGTGGGTTGGATGTTCATGTGGTTTCATAGGGACTCCAGAGTAGAGATCCCATTCTCTGAGCCAGTATGGGAGAGACCCGGTTCTCCGATGAGGAGATTTTCCAGACTCCATTCCCCAACGACCATGGACTCGGATGAGGATGTCTCCACGACTTTTTAGTTCGGCTCTTTCAGTAATGGAACAGTTGTCTACATGTTGTGGCGTGCCAAAGTACTCCGATGAGGAGACTCATTTTCAGTTGCAGTGACTCTGACAGGCGCAATACAGAGCACATTCTCTCCGATGAGGAGATTCAATTTGACTCACACTCCAGCCCATTAGTTCCTCCTCACTTACATGGCATGAGAAACAACGTCCTCGACAACAACCGACAGTTGTGCGCGTTGAGTTGATATCGCATGCAGTGTCTTGTAGCGTGAGTTTGAGATTTCTTTCTGTTTGTCCAAGCTGAGCATTGCATGCTCCAGCTTGAGGGGGAGTGTTGGAGTATGTTGAATGTGTCACTTATGTGGGAGATGGGTAAATGGATCACTCAAGGATCCATTTACCACACCCATGAGTTTAGTCCCACATCTACCAGTTGTGAGATGCGGATACTCGATGAGGGCTATGTAAGAAACCCCTCCTCTCTGTATCCAGTGAGAAAGTCAATAGACACATATGGCCCTTTGAGGAATTCTCTCGTAGTTTCATCCCTCTCCTTAAGGAGTAAGGTTCCACTTTAAATCCCGTTCTTCATATTGTTTTATCTTTATTTCTCTGATACGCTTCCGCATTCATATTTTCTAACATGTATTATATTGACTTTTCTTATGATTATAATATACTTTTTATGTTAATTTTTTTATTTAAACGTGGTTAAAAAAATTATAACAAAAAATGTGTGATTCATATAACTAATTCAAACCTAGGAATGCAACGATAGAGCTCAGGATATGCCAGTATACCTTGGGTAACCTGACAACCAAATAAGCCATGTGGGTGCAATATGAGTTAGGCAGATCAAAGTGTTAGCTCATCAGTTCCTCTAGGTAGCACAGCTATTTAAAAAAATTGTTCACAATACTGCATTGGACCTAAGCAAAAGCATCTCACTCTCTCCTTCTAACTCTCATGTATAAAAATTTCCCACAATTCAATCATTTCCTCTACATTTTCTTCATTTTCATACATATTAAAAAGCAAATAAAGAGCAACATCACTAAACTTTACATCGACAATAGACCAAATCAACAGAAAAAAAACAATTAAAAAGTTCTTATTTCTAGCTTTTTTTCAAGAATTTATTTAATCACTATCCTTTTTATACAAAACAAAGCAATCAACCAGTAGGAGAAGAAAACTGAATAGGACTGGGCACAAAAAAGGGCTAGAGAACACATGAACCATGAAAGGCAGTAGACCAGCTCTTTAGAATCCAATGCCTGCACTGACTGGCTGGTGACGACTCCGCCAAAAGCAACCATCGAGCGACTCTTGTCCAGAGGCTGACGATCTCGCTGGTTCAGACTTGCACCTCATCAGTGTGAAAGGCCCATATGTTGTCTCCGCAGTGACATTCGCTGAAGTAGCCACCTTTCGTGGTTCTGACTGCGGAATCTTTGGTGGTAGTGGCTGCGCTGGATCGACAACATCCTTCTGTGGGGGATCTATCTCGCAAACCGAAGTGCTGGTCTCTTCTGTGGCCTGAGATTTGGCTCCTGCATTGCCATCCTGCTGAAAGATAACTAAAAAGATTATAATCATTCATAAGAATATCGGTGTTTGTTGGCTCTGATGTTTACACTTTACGTGGAAAATATATAGTTTGAACTTTGAGGTGAACAAAAAAAGTAATCTTTTGAAACTTTTACACGCTGATCTTTGAAAGAATGTTCGCCCAAACAACCAGAAGAGGCAAGAGAAGTGATATAATGGTAATCGCCTAATACCGACTTCTCAGGCATCTTTATTCCTTTATCAAGCAGGAAAGTTATTCTCACATACAGCTTACCCGCAGGTATTCTTCCCACATAAGGAAGAAAGAATGTACTGCAGAAAAAATGGGACGACCTCTAAATAAAGTTAACTAGTTTGCTATGTGAAAATGGTGTGCCCAAAAAACTTGCAAAAAATTGAATTTTAACTTCTTGACACGCTTGAACATGGAGTTAAAATAAAAAAGTGTTACAAAGCAATCGTGAGACCTGCTATGCTCTATGAATCTGAATGTTGGCATGTGAACCATAGACATGTGCAGAGAATGGCATTGGTAGAAATGAAAATGCCAAGGTGGATGTGTAGATACACACACACACACACGTAAAGATCAGATTTGGAATGATGCAATTAGAAGGAAAGTTGGTGTAGCTCCGATCGAGGATAAAATGCTAGAAAACCGCTTAAGATGGTTTGGCCATTTGCAAAGGAGGTCGGCCGATGCACCAATTAAGAGATGCGAGATTTGGGATGTTGAGCCGGTTAAGAGAGGGTGAGGAAGGCCCAAGAAGTGTTGGAATAAGACTATAGAAGGGATCTTAGTTTTTAGGACCTAAGCCCGAGATTGACCCAAGATAGATCTGAATGGAGGCGAAGAATCCAGGTAGCTGACCTGACCCTACTTAATGTGGAAAAAGGTTTTGTTGTTGTTGTCGTAATGACGATGCATTCCTTTTATTGTTTTGAAATGGTTGTATGTAATTTTACATCATCAACAACAAGCTAAGCAAGCTCCGCAATATTACATTACCAATTGTAACAGACTTTAAGTCCAACCAAAGTTCCAAAAAATCAAGTTGTTCTAACTTCATGAATATGATACATGATTTTGGTTAATGATATATTTAACATGCTTTCACCTCCTAGGGTAAATTCAAATCTATTATGTGATCCTCGTAATGCCTTGGAATTTCTAAATACCATGCTAAGATTGGTGACCATATTTATACCTAGTAACCCACATTAAAGTTAATGTCATTAGGCTATAAAAAAGTAGAGATGGAACTTAGATGTTTCATATAACATGCTAGGAAGGGAAATATATTTAAGGTAAAAGGGCAGAAGGTGATAGAGCTTCAAACTCAACAATAAAAAGGTAGCATCTATTTGCTTGGCTAATGTTGAAAGAGGTGAGTTTGTCTTGTGTAGAATTCAATGAGCAATTCAACCAAGAGAAAGACACAGAGATGTACGTGGAAACCCTACGGAGAGGGAAAAACCACGGGGGCACACACCAACCCTAATCTCCCTCACAAGAGAATAGGGATCTCTCTTCACTATCTTAATGAAATAAGAGGGGGATGAGTACATATATAGAAAAGTGGGTAAACTGTCCCTCATCCAAAGATCCGTTTACCCATTTTAGGATCCATACAACTCAACACTCCCCCTCAAGTTGGGCATACATATCAACCATGCCCAACTTGCCTACATTCAACTCAAATTGCACTGTAGGTAACCTCTATGTGAAGAGATTACCAATCTGATCACCAGATTTCATGTAGGGAAGACACAACTGTCCATTATCAATTTTTTTCTCGAATAAAGTGTCTGTCTATCTCCACGTGTTTTGTTCTATCATGCATCACAAGGTTGTTGGCCAAACTTATCGCCGCTTTATTGTCACAGAACATCTTTATCGGCATAGCAACTTCAATACCCAAATCTTTCAGAAGGAGTTGCAACCACGTAACTTCAGTGACACCATTAGCTAGAGCCCGATATTCAGCTTCAACACTTGATCTAGATACAATATTTTGTTTCTTACTTCTCCAAATGACAAGGTTCCCACAAAGATACACTGCATATCCTGAAGTAGATCTCCTGTCATCTATTGATCCAGCCCAGTCTGCATCTGTATAGCCTTCAATAATAACATCATTGTGTTTTTTGAACATGAGCCCTTTACCTGGAGATTTCTATATATAGCAAAGAATTCTGTTAACAGCGTTCACATGAATCGAAGTAGGAGCATGCATAAACTGACTAACAATATTCACAGCATAAGTAATGTCATGTCTCGTGAGAGTCAAATAAATTAGTTTCCCAACTAATCTTTGGTATCTTCCTCTTCCAACATCATCAAGAAGTTCACCATCTTTTTTACTCAATTTATGATTTGTTTCAATAGGATTTGTGGTTGGTTTGCAACCTAACATGCCACATTCCTTTAACAAATCCAGGGCATATTTTCTTTGGCTTAAGCACATACCTTTTGGAGATCGAGCTAATCTCAATACCTAAGAGGTAATTCAGCTTCCCCAAGTCTTTCAATTCAAATTCAGTTGCAAGAGTTTTCTTTATGCGGGATAATTCTCCTTCATCATCGCCTGTAAGAATCATATCGTCCACATAAACTAAAAGAATAGATCTTTTTGTTTCACTCCTTATGAATAAAGTGTGATCTCCATTCACTTGAGTGTATCCATTTCTTATCATGACCACACAGAGTCGTTCAAACCAAGCTCTTGGAGATTGCTTTAGACCATATAATGCCTTTTTTAATTTACAACATTTATCCTCTTTTTCAAAACCAGGTGGCATTTTCATGTAAACTTCTTCTTTGAGGTCACCATTTAAGAAAGCATTATTCACATCCAATCGGTACATTTTCCAAGAGAAATGAACAGCTAGGCAAATAACAACCCTAACTGTATTCATCTTTGCCACAGGAGCAAAGGTCTCTAAGTAGTCAATCACAAATTTCTGGTTGTAGCCTCTAGCCACAAGACGAGCCTTAAATCTGTCAATATTCCCATCAACATTATACTTTATAGTATAGATCCACTTCGAACCAACCAAATGCACATCTTTGGGGATATCAACTATATCCCACGTGTCATTCTTCACCAGAGCCTTCATCTCCTCCTGCATAGCCAGAGCCCAAGCAGGGGTTCTCTCTAGTCTCTGCCACATTCCTAAGTATGGTATTAGAATCAAGAGATGTGAGAAAACATTTATAAGACGTGCTTAATTTAGAGTAGGAAATATGATGCTCAATAGGGTATTGAGTACATCCTACATATCTGGCCGGGAGTTTAATGATCCTCTTACCCTTCCTTTGAGCAATGCTGTCATCCAGTAGTTCCAACTCAACATTATGAACATCATTTTCTGTCTCATCAATAATCATAGGATTGCTCAATGAAGCTTGTTCAATCTCTGGATCTTGCAAATCATTGCTAGTCCCATTAAGAACACTAGGAATACTATCAGACATTTGTGATGTCGGCTCATTCGATGAGAGAACTGGAGGATTATGATTGTTTTCATTAGCTTCTTTATCACGACAAATATTTCCATTAGATTGAATCTCCCCCTGACGAGGAATACTATAACCAACATCATCCAAAAAATAAAGTCCATTAAAGTCTTCTTCACATTTAGTCTCCCCCTGAAGAGGACTACTGGGAAAGAAAGCATCATTTTCAAAAAAGCTAACATCCTTAGTAACCAGAACACGGCCAGATGTGGAATCAAAGCACTGATATCCTTTTTGTGTCGTAGAGTAACCAAGGAAGAATCCTTTATTAGCACGAGGGTCGAGTTTCTTAACTCCAACGTTATTTGCATGCAGAAAACAAACACAACCAAATACCCTGGGTGGCATAGAGAATGGTTATTGACCAGGATAAATGAGCATAAATGGAGATTCACCATTTAGGACTCGAGACGGCATCCTGTTCATTAAGTAAACGCTTGTAAGCACAGCTTCTTAGGCATGTTCCATTGAAAGAGAAGAGCCCGAGTAATCTCAAGAATATGCCTATTCTTTCTTTCAGCCACACCATTCTGTTGTGGACTATATGCACACGAGGTTTCATGAATAATTCCTTCCATGATAAGAGTTTTTCGAAGGACTGGGCCAAGTACTCTCTAGCATTATCTGAACGGAATTTTTTAATCTTTGCATTGTGTTGTCTCTTCACAAGAGCAATAAACTCATTGACAATAGCAGGAACTTCACTCCTATTCTTCATAAGAAAGACAGTCGTATGTCGTGACCAATCGTCAACAAAGGTAATAAAGTAGTGATATCCTTACCAACTCTGAATATTGCATGGGCCCCACACATCAGAATGTACGAGTTCAAAGGCGTGAGTGGATTTGCTTGTAGAAATAGGAAATGTGGTACGCGTTTGTTTTGCAAACTTACACACCTCGCACTGAAAATCAATTGCCGATAATCTTGAAAACATAGCAGGCATCAACTTTTGTAAAGAATGAAAACTGATATGACCAAGTCGTTCATGCCACTGTTTTTATCAACGTAGATCTTCTCTTCTCGATTCTAGACTTCGTCACGGAAGCAAGGGCCTGACCAATTCGAGCAGGAAGGCGATACAAGCCATCCTCAACTAAACCAATTCCGATTTTCTTTTTTGTCTTCAAGTCTTCTAGGATACATGAGTTTTGATCAAAAATCAACTTGCGATTTAATTCTTTAGAAATTTTGCTAACAAACAGAAGATTTTTAGGAAAGTCGGGAACATGAAGAGCATCATGCAGAAGAAATCGATCTACCACAGAAATAGTCCCCTTTCCAGCAACAGTAACAGGGGACCCATTCGCAACAGTAACCTTCTCTTTTCCAGAAGACAATTTATAATCATGAAACATTTTTGAATTGCCTGTCATATGATCGGATGCTCCGCTATCAATAACCCACTCAGAATTGGCAGGACGAGACAGATTATTTCTTCTCATATTTAGGGCTGAAGGCATATCTTCAGAATCCAGGGAAGTAGACTTTTCAACATCATATCCCTTTAAGAAATATTCTAACTCATTGACAGTATCCATTATGGCAAGAATAATCAACCAAAGAAATAAAAGATGATAACACAGTTGCACGAAAAATGCAAACGAACAACTCCGTCACACACAGAGAACCAACAAAAACACTCCGCCACATGGAGTAAATATTAGGAATAAAGGTGCACACCTGAGCAAGTACTTGTAGTAGAGAAGTACCAAGTATAGCTCCAGACGAATAAAAAGGCACAATAACGGACAAAAACCAGCCACACTTTCAATATTGATTTGCTCTCAGCTTGGAAAAAGAAAGAATCGTGCTTGCCGGGTCTGTGGAATGCCAAAGAAATTGGCTTTATCAAGTATCGCTGAATCTCTGCCGAGTTGCTTATGTTTGTTTGCTGATGTAGACAAGAACTGTATCATCGATTATTTAGAAATTCATAATGCCACGATGCACAACATAATCTGGAAGAGAACCTGTTCTAAGCTTTCCAATAATTTGATAAAGATTCCAGCAGATCAGGAATTGAACCAGTGAACAGATGCTTCCTTTTGAATAAATCAATTCTCTGATTGCTATTACTTGATCTTTCAGAAATAAGTGGAGCACAGTAGATGCAAAGAGGCTTAGGTCGTAACCTGGAATGCGGCTTTCCTTAGATGTTTGAGATACAGAGAAGGGGCCACGTGTGCAGGGGCACGCGCTAAGGCAAAGGCCACTCAAGGATAGAGGCCACACGAGCAGGGCAGTCACATTCACAGGCAGAGACGGGGCGCACGTCAGAGGGCAGGAGGTTCCACACCACAGGCGCCCCAGAGGATGCGGAAGGAGCACGCGAGGGCTGGTGCACGCCAGGGATGCAAGCCGGGGCACGCTAGGGCAGGGACGCGCAAGGGCTGGGGCGCGCAAGGGCAGGAGCGCACCAGAGCGCGCAAGGGGCTGGTGCAACCTGGGATCGCCGCCACCTGGGGGCAGATGCGACCTGGGATCGCCGCAAGGGAGCACTAGGGCAGGGTCGGGGCTGCGCAAGGGCAGGGGCTGCGCAAGGGCAGGGACGCGCAGGGCTGGGTCGCGCAGGGCGCGCTAGGGCAGGATCGCCGCAACCTGGGGGCAGATGCAAGCCGGGGTGCGCTAGGGCAGGGGCGTCCCAGATGCACGCGACGACGCACGCGAGAACTTTCCACGGCAGCGACGGCGCACATGAGAACCTTGCACGAGGAGTCGATCCAAGAGACAACAAAGAACCAAGCCTCAACCTGGCTCTGATACCATGTAGAATTCAATGAGCAATCCAACCAAGAGAAAGACACAGAGATGTACGTGGAAAACCCTACGGAGAGGGAAAAACCACGGGGGCACACACCAACCCTAATCTCCCTCACAAGAGATTAGGGATCTCTCTTCACTATCTTAATGAAATAAGAGGGGGATGAGTACATATATAGGAAAGTGGGTAAACTGTCCCTCATCCAAAGATCCGTTTACCCATTTTAGGATCCTTGTACATATATAGGAAAGATCCGTGTACATATATATGGATCCTAAAATGAGTAAACGGATCTTTGGATGAGGGACAGTTTACCCACTTTCCTATATATGTACTCATCCCCCTCTTATTTCATTAAGATAGTGAAGAGAGATCCCTAATATCTTGTGAGGGAGATTAGGGTTGGTGTGTACCCCCGTGGTTTTTCCCTCTCTGTAGGGTTTTCCACGTACATCTCTGTGTCTTTCTCTTGGTTGGATTGCTTAGACTTTATATTATAAAGTACCAACCATTAAAAAATACCCCCTTCGGAGAAAAGTTAACCATTTTTTAATTATGTTTTGATATTACACCACTGTGTCACAAGGTAGTGCAAATTGATTTATTCAAGGAAATTACTATTTTTTCCTTTTCTTAGGGAATTGGGCTACCCCCAAAAGATCAGGGTTCAAATCCCCCTTGTGGGGGTTGCGTTAGGTAGTCGACAATCATCGTAAAAAACAGTCGAAACTTTCAACATGGATTTGAGCAAGAATTCATGTAGCTGACCCAACTTATGGCGGGAGAAGCTTGGGGAATCGGGCTACATCAAACCCATCAGAAAGTTCAATGTTCTCCAATAAAGTTCCTGATTTCATTTATTTCTCTTTTATGCATTGGGCTGACTGATTTTATAAGAAATAACTTTTAATCAGTTAAACATGGTGATGATTAGATCCCCAATCAAGAGCCCAACTTTAGAGGAGGCATGTTCCCGTGGATCGGGGAACCTTTCTTTCATAACTCCCCATTGAACACGTCACTCCTAATACGGATTGACCACACAGACCAATTTCCATATAACTAACCTCACTCGTCCTTTCAGAACCTAATTTAACTGCACATCGGTAGTTTGATTCAGTCCTCTCTTTTTTTAACATTCAGTGACTTGAACTTTTCTCTCTTAGGAAGAAAGACCTTAGAAAGAAAGGTGTTACCTTAGATCGTGGCTTAGCCAAAACAAATAAGAATAAAAGCAACAATTCTATAAATCCTTCAAAATTAAAGAAAACTAAATGCAGACATATTTTGAATGTCATTCGAGAGCAGAGCTTCATGAGATGACCTTCTTCATAGCTAAGAGCTCACATAAAAGAATGACTTGAGATACCAAGGAGATGAATTATATTTTCTAGGCTATATAAGGAGTCCTTTTATAGCTAAAGGAACCCTTCAGGAATAGTCAACTACCCAAAATCGTAACCTTAAATGGCTGGAGAAAGCTCATTATTTTTTTAGGTGTACCAGACCAATTATATTTAATCATGGTGTCTGGTGCGAAAGCAATCAAACAGTAGCTAGTGTATTGGTGTGAGTACAACTGTAACGGTAATACCAAAAGTAGTTTCCAAAAACAGCAAATTGATGCCATAGAGGTTCATACAGCTGTATAGATTTTAAGTACTGTGTACCGGTATAATAAGGTGTATCGATCCAAATATGAAGTGTAGTGATGCAAAGCTTGGACAGTAGAATAGTTTAAGCAAAGCAATGTGATCTACCTGTGTAAAACATGGGTGTATTTTTGAGCGAAGTTACAAAAATATTGATGATATCTAGACGTGCCGATGTACTCGACAAATGTATTAGTATGGTACGTTGTTTTCAGTTCTATATATGTGTCTAGGAGGCATACGAATCTTGAAGAAAGTTTTTTACAAGCTCTTGTAGATTTATTACAAACAAATAAAACCAAGGGAAATCTTATGTTAGAGTGCACATAGAGAGCAGTTGTTTCTGTCCAGAAGTGAATCTTGTCTTTTTACCGGCAGGTGAAGTCTTCTACCGAGCTTTATTTAGTAACCTATCCTCTCACTTGCAGCCTTCCTTTTGTGTTTGGTTATCAATAACCTAAGGCCTTTGCATATGTACCAATTGTCTCACTTTGGTGTTGTCAAAATAAGGGTTATAACAACCCTCCCTTCTGAAAACCATAGCATTCCTCTCGTTTCAAATTAAAGGATGACTAGATGCCTATTTTGTCACCTCAATACAAATGCCCCCCCCCCACCCCAATAACCATATAAAGCTTGCCCAAAAGGTTTATTCTCCCCTCGGGTCCATCCGTCGAATATATAATGTTCTCCATACCGTTGTTGGTTGTTGAGAACACGGACCACCGGAATCGTCTGCACTCAGATACTGGTTGTTGGGATACAACCACCTTACAATCGACCATCACTACGAAAGCACGTGAAAGAAAGACAATCAGATATAACGGTGGCTAGTCACCTCTCGCGACTACCGAAGAAGAAAGATCACTATAAATTAGAACGAGTACAACTCTCTCCGTTCCCTCACTCTTTATCTCTTCCTTTTTTTTCTCTCTCTCTCTCCCCTTTCTCTAGGGGTTACATTGTTCTGTGGTGATATTGAGGCAATGCCTCCACCTCCCTCTATATATAGTCCAGTTACAACCCCATAGTCCTATTCCCAATAGGATTATAAATAGAATACAACTCAACTACTATTAAGATTAGGAGCCCTACCCCATTAAGATTCATAATCTTAATATGACTCTAATCCTAACAATCTTCCCCTTGAGTTGAATTCCGTCACGATTTTTTCATCGTCTCGGGTCTGCATTGTGCCATCCTCGTTATTTGCAAGTGTCGTTAGCAAGAACTTACTGCCTCTGGGTGATGCACTCGCTGTTGGGTGCTCTCAACGTGCCACCTTGCACGATCTCCACTAGCCGCCGCTAGCAGTATTCTTCGATACTGTTAGAAAATCGGAAGCGGAAGCGGAAACGATAATCAGAGCATAGAAATAAAGATAAACATGAAGAACACAAAAGATTTTTTACGTGGAACCCTACTCCGTGAGGAGCGGGATGAAACCACGGGAGAAGCCCTCAAAGGGGCGGATAATTCATTCCTTTTTCTCATCTGTTACAGGAGGCTTGGTGCTCCTTATATAGCCTCCACAGGGCCTCCAAGTCCCACCACTGGACGATGTGGGACTAAACCACTGGATGGGGGTAAATGGATCCTGGAGGTATCCATTTACCCATCTACAACTCAATAGGCGCACTACTAAATACTCCAACATTCCCCCTCAAGCTGGAGCATGCAATGCTCAGCTTGGACACACAAACAGAAAGAAACTCAACTCAACGCTACAGGACACTACGGACAATATCAACCCAACGCGCACATGTTGCAGTCGAGGACGTTGCTTCTCATGCCGTGCAGGTGAGGAGGACGAACGGGCTGGAGTGTGAGTCAACTGAAGACTCGGAATCTGACTATCGAGTCTGAACTTGCGTCTGAAGTCTCCTCGTCGGAGAACTGGGTCTCTCCCATCTGGCTTAGAGAATGGTGCACTGCTCTGGTGTACCTATGATACCACATGAAAACCCTTGCCCTCAAGGGAATGGTCCTCTGCTATGGAGTCCCTATGGTTCACATGAGAACTCTGGCCGAACAACAAGAATGATGGGGACCTCGAAACAGACGATGGCAACTTATGCTCATCTGACAATGACCGCATACTCGTGCGTGTCTGAAACTGGGAAAATGGACTGTAGAGTCTGATCGACTGGCTGGTCTGGAGACTGGTATCTGAATCTGGATCTGGAATACAAGACCTGTGACTCTACATATATACTCCCTCTTTCTCCCATACATATCGGAAAACAGACAAATCGACAAAGTTGGGAGAAGACAACATAATGGGGTACAAAATAAAACCACTTAGCCGATCAAACATTTGTCGGCTTCTCAAACATTCATCATTTTTTTTAACAATTTTTTTAAGCCGTTGATATTTTTTTTCCGACTTTTCATCAAACATTTTTTTTAAAGTCGTTTCAACCATTCCTTTTTTTATGGCTTTTCAGATTTTTTTTTTGAATTTGCGTACGGCTCTTCATTTTGTACGCGCCTTTTCTTTCCCTTTTTTTTTATTTGGGCCTCTCTGCACTTCTACTGACCCTTTCTTTCCCTTTTTTTTGTTTTGTTTTTTTTTAACATCAAACTGTTGGCCCAAAGTTGGGCCCAATCACCTCAGCCAATTGTTTTTTTCTTTTAAACTCGGCCCCATTTTTTTTCACCCCTCCGCATTTTTTTTTAACATGGGCCTCCACTCTCTCTCTCTCTTTCTTTTTTTTTCAAATAGCATCTCCACCGGGCTCTTTAAACAAATAGCCCAAATTTTTTTTTTGAATAGCAGCAGGCCCTAGGGTTCCCCGAAGGGTTCCCAACATCAAAAGCCGCCTTCTGGATTCGGAGATGAATGCCACCTGCGGAGCAACGCTTTGTGCGCCGCTAGGGTTCCCCGATGGGAACCCGCCTGATTCGCGATGCCGACCTGGGGATCTGCCACCTTCCGCAACTGCGGGGATGCTCGATGGGAGAAGAACACGACGCGACGGCGTCTGCGGAAGCCTGGAGGTGCTGCGCTGTTGCTGGATGGAGTTGGGAGGTTCTGAGCGGCATCTGGTGCGAGGAAGGGTAGGCATAGCCGCCCTGGAGCTCGCGGTCTGGAGCGATTGGTTGCTTGTTCGTCTGCACCGCACGAAGATCTGGAGAAGCTGCCGCCGAGGATCAAATGGCTCGCGCGCCTGGAGCCCGCGACGATGGATCCTTCCGCCTGGGCGGGGCTGGTTCCTGTGGTATTTGCGACGGGCTGGATACCTCCTCCAGAATTGATGTGACGTTGCTTGTACGTCCTTGCCTCGGAGAAAGGCCTGCAAGGGCTCCACCATAAATTGAGGGGTGCGGCAGGAGATCACTGCCTCTGGAAGATCTCGAGAATCGAGATGCGACAGTAAAAACTAGGGTTTCGAAAAACCCTTCAACTTCAATGAATAACATGATCTTCGTAAAAACAGTCTTCAAGAACTAAACAATAGAATCAACTCTCGACCCGAAATAAGAATATGAAAATCTCGAGAATCGGACCCGCTCTGATACCATGTTAGAAAATCGGAAGCGGAAGCGGAAACGATAATCAGAGCATAGAAATAAAGATAAACATGAAGAACACAAAAGATTTTTTACGTGGAACCCTACTCCGTGAGGAGCGGGATGAAACCACGGGAGAAGCCCTCAAAGGGGCGGATACTTCATTCCTTTTTCTCATCTGTTACAGGAGGCCTGGGGCTCCTTATATAGCCTCCACAGGGCCTCCAAGTCCCACCACTGGACGATGTGGGACTAAACCACTGGATGGGGGTAAATGGATCCTGGAGGTATCCATTTACCCATCTACAACTCAATAGGCGCACTACTAAATACTCCAACAGATACCTTAGGTCATTTTATCCAAGAGACTACTATATCACAGCTTTTGAGGATTGCACATCTGATGCATCGCCTCATCTCATCGACGTTGAACCTCACTCTGATCCATCACATCGTGTCCTTAAACAATGATGAATCCGGCTCTGATACCAGTTGATAAGAACACGAACCACCGAAATCATCTCCACTCAGATACCAGTTGTTGGGATACAATCACCTTATACGGATACATATGCGCAATCGACCACTACCACTGAAGTACGTAAAAGAAAGAACAACCAGATATAACGGTAGCTAGTCACCTCTCGCAACCACCGAAGAAGAAATATCACTAATAAATTAGAACGAGTACAACTCTCTATGTTCCCTCGTTCTCTCATCTCTTTCATCTCTCTCTCTCTCTCTCTCCCTTTTCTCTAGGGGTTACATTGTTCTTGTGGTGGTGTGGAGGCAATGCCTCCCACCCCCTCTATATATATCCAAATTACAATCCCTTAGTCATAATCCCTTTAAGACTATAAATAGAATAAAACTCAACTACTATTAGGATTAGGAGTCCCACTCCATTAGGATTCTTTTTTTTGACACTCCCATTAGGATTCTTAATCCTAATATGACTCTAATCCTAACACTCCACACCGTTGTTGGTTGTTGTGTTTAAACGGTTAAAGGGAATATGATCCATGTCTTCTTCCCTATTACAAGGGGATAGATATTGTCCATGCCCGTCCCCCAATTTCTCCCATACAAATGGTTACCAACATTCTCCACCTTACAAAATGTGCAACTTCACTTTTAAAGCACATTGGCCTTATATATCATTAACCTACTCTCAAAGGCAAAATCTAGATTTGGCAAAAAGGTGACAATAATACTCACCTGATTATCATATCCCCAAGGACCTTAATGCAACATATGGCCAAAAAACTACAAAGTCCTCGCCGACCAATCCTAAGAGCCATGCCTGTCACCTGTCGATATCATATCATTCCCTCAAACAACAAGATCATTGATGTGAAGTCATTAATTCTCTCGTGAAAGCATCGCAACAAACCTACGCAACCAATCCCCATCTCAGAACCAGACTATTTTCACTTGAGTAAGATCTCTACCAACAACCCCTTCCATGTTCAATCATTCAATTAGAATATGAAGTCCTCCTCATCCACCAACTTTCTCTCAAGAAAGGACCCATAATGGCAACATGTATTCTAAACCTCTCCAAAAATATTGAAGACTACCACTACAACTTGGCACTCTCTTCCAAAACAAGACTCTTGCAATAGCAAGCCACCAAAATCACACAAGAGATCCCTATGAATGTCATATATCCACACTCCACCGTCGTTGATAGTCTAAATACCAACATGTAAAACAATCATATATTTGTGTAGCTCTAGCCCAAGAAAACCATCCATTTACCCCAAGACCACATCTTCGGCCTTCATCTTTTGAAAGATCGTTCTAATTTATCCGCCACATGCCCTTAGTCTATTGTCCTACTCTACAAACTACGGTAGACCCAGGTACAACTGCATCTGCTTGGTGCCAATGCCAGCTCACAAACTGATGAATATGTACCTTCCATGCCAAAATTCCCAAAATAGACTTAAAATCATTGATCCTCATGTTTGACACCTTGTCAAAAATCTCCATTAAAATCGTGACTCGTCATGCATGATGTTCTAACACCTACAAGAAACAAACTGCAATGTCCTTATACTGAAGCAATGGAATATGTATACCTCATGAGGATCACTCAGAGAATCCGAGTGCAAGTCTCAGTTGCATGCCCAAAGCATGGCTAAAGAAGAAACATCAATGGCCACAAGGAACATCATACGATGCGTTAATGGACATACTTTTTAACACCCCATCCCCCCCAAGGACCCCGGTGGTCGGAGGGCATTTAGATAGTGGAAGAAACCTAAAAGTGAGATGTTGAAGGTGAGATGAACACGATGATTGGGTAAGGAGAAAAGAAGGGTGGAACAAGGGATGTGCTAAGTGCCAATGATGAAGAAGAAGATGAATAGTCCAGGGAAAAAAGCAGTTGAGTTACCAGGATGATGCTTAGGAATGTGGAGGGGAGCTCTACTCCACGCTTCGAGTCACCGATGCGTGATGAAGCGCGACAACAATCGGGGTTGCTGCTACAAATGGTTAGAATCCTCCTGGATCGCATCGAAATACTTGAGACACAACTCGTCTCGATATTGCCTCTCAATTGTTGTCAGCCTGTCACCGGAGGGAAAGAAGGGAGACCGTGGTTGAAGCTCTAAGATTTGGCAGATAAGATTGATAGGAGCTTCATCAGAGGATCAAGTATGGTGGTTTCAAACAAAATGTACCTTCAACCCATATTAAGATCCATCTCGGTTTTCCAAAATCAAGAACCAAATCATATGTCAAGATCAACTTCTGGTGCTTACTAATTGGGCTTTAGTATATTTTACATAAAGAGTGTAATCTCTATAACATCATGATTTTGAGGTTATTATTATGGAATGATTATAAAATAGTACGCGTGAGAAACATTTGCATTATTTTAACTAATCAGCCGCTCTTCATATTTCTATCACATAACAACAAGCTGACTCAGAATAAGAGTAGCCAACAAAACAGCAGAGGTAAAATACAAGAAGTTGCCCATTCAAACTTAAGAGCAACAACACAAATACTATAAGTTACTGAGTCAAGCAAAACATAATTCTTGGAGGACTGCGTCATTGATATTAAGAGGTAAATCGTCTATTTAAAAGATGAAATTACTAAATCCCGTTATCAGAAAATACCTAAAGTGACTTCC
Source organism: Ottelia alismoides (assembly GCA_037367405.1). NCBI lineage: Eukaryota > Viridiplantae > Streptophyta > Magnoliopsida > Alismatales > Hydrocharitaceae > Ottelia > Ottelia alismoides. The sequence goes on along the minus strand of JAZKJV010000184.1, from coordinate 365,154 downwards.
TGCGATCATTTTCCATAGAATCAAACTCTAGCATCTTCCATTGAATGTAATATGCAATTCAACCAAATAAATCGATTGATTTTTATAAAATCATTTTGCAATTCACTAATTAGATCATGCTAAAATATTTTAACCGTTTTTTTACTGATTACTATGCTGCATGATCCCAAGCATGCATTTGACAGCAATTAAGATTACGAGGAAAAAAAGTATCACAGAAGATGGTATGTAAATGCAGCATCTTTACCTGAGGACCCTGCTGCTGCCGCCGTCGGTGGTGGGGCTGCCACTTGAGGAAGTCCGCTGTGCATACCCATGTCTCCTTCGACACCTCCATCGATAGCTTTGGCTCGTACATCATCAACAGCAAGCAATCTGGCAGCTCCCCACTCTTCTCCCCCTCGCCACCCACCAACGTTTGAGTTTGCGTCTCCACCACTGCTGGCACTGCCACCGCCACCTTCCCCTCCCCCCTCCTTGCATCCTTCTCCGATGAAAAGCTCCACCTCCTCTTCCCCTCCTTCTCGAAGCTGACCCTCCTCGCTTCCCCTTCCGTCGAGAAACTTGACCTCCTCCCCTCCCGATACGATGTCGACCGCCTTGCCATTCCTCCCCCTCCCGCATCCTTCTTGAAGCTCCTCCTCCTCTCCTCCCTCTCACCCCCCTCCCTCCTCGTCGCCTTCTCCGCGATTCCCTTCTTCTTTGCCTCCCGACCCCGATCCTTGTTTTCCTTCTCCGCCTCTTCCTCGATCTCCTGTGGTGGCAAGGCGCGATCTTTCTCCTCGATCTCTCCATTAGACACCCCAATCTTTTGTGGGTCCTTCTCCTCCACAGATATTCTTCTTCCCTCGACCTTCTCTCGCTCTGCTGCCGGTTCTTCCACTTGTTCTTTCCCAGGTTCTTCCAATACCACTGTGGTGGCAACTTCCGGTTCCACGAATCTAGTGGTGGCCAACGACGACATCCTCGTGGGATCAGATCTGCACCTCATGAGAAGCAGAGCGTTCTTGGGTGGAACACACGAGGATGCTTCTTCTTCTTCCTGGATCTTGAGCTTCCCCTTCTCAAGCTCATCTGCGAGAAGCTCGAGCTCTCTCATCCCTCTCCTCGACCCCCTCTCTCTCATCACCACCACCAAATCTCTCTCCTCCTCTTTCTCCACCACCTTTATCTCATCCTCCTCCCTTCTAACGTTCACCTCCCCATCTTCAATCTCCATCACCCAACACCTTGCGAACGCCGTCTTGCAGGAGCACATCCTCGCCCTCTTCCTCCTCCCCTTCTTCCCCCGACACACCCCGCAAGAACACGAGCAGGAACAGCACCCCGATGAAGAAGACGACGACCCCTTCCCATCCCCTCCAGCGCCCCTGCACGACTTGAAGCAATTCAAGTCAGACCCAAAAGCGCGGATCCCCTCGCAGATGTTCCCGAGGGGGAGGTGAACCCAACTCTGGTTCTTGCTCGGGAAGCACACCCGGTCGAGCTCCCTGCCCTCTCCTCTCCGAAAGCTCGCATCTTTGCCGTTACCCGCTCTTCTGGACCTCGACCGGAGCTCTCCGGCGGCCTTTTTCTTCCTCCTCATCGCAGTCTTGACCCTCACCTGGCCAATGCAGGACACCTTAGGGGAGGAAGGTTCTGCTGCGGCCTCAAAGCTCGAGCTTTTCTTCCTGCTTCCGCTCATGGAGGGGAAGATGGCCGGAGACTGGGCTCCTTTGACGCTTCTGCTGGTCCTGAGGCGGAGGCTGGTCCTTGAAGGACGGAGAGGTGCGAAGCATATGAAGAGGTCTGCGCCGCCGGATCGGCGGGTTGGATGTGGGCGGTCCGGGGCCTCCATGGGGGTCAAATCATGGTCTTTTGTGGAGATTTGAAGTCATCCAATATGGGAAAGTTGGGGAGGAGCGAGAGAGTGTAGAAATCGAGGGAGGCGACGGGCAAAGATCTGAGCTTTGCGGTTGCTGCTGCTGCTCTGGTGCTCGGGGCGTGGAGTACTGAAGAAGAACAGAGGAGTGGAGTGGCAGATGTTTAGAGATGGAGTCAGAAGGCAGTGGGGGTCCACGTGGTCGGGGGTAATTTGCATTAAAGCCCTCGTATGTTTTGGATACCCCGGAATCCTGGTGCTGGATGCAGGCCCACGGTTGCACCGAGTTCTAGTCGGAAAATCTAAGGGCATGTTTGGTTGCAAGGGTACATCAGAGTATCCTGGCATACTTCTAGCTCTAACCCTGAGATTGCTTGTATTGATCCTACATTTTTTGGCATAATATTTTTTAACCATGTTCAAATAAACTTATTAACACAAAAAATATATTACAATCATTAAAAAAAGTTAATACAACACATAATCAATGTCACGTCGCATCACAATTATCATTCCAACCCTCCCAACCCTCTAAACAACTACTATTCACATGAGACCCCAACCCAGCCCAACCCAGTAACCAAACAGATCCTAAGTCGAGAAGACTTTGATCGAGATTTTTACCCAAGCGCTAAATTCAGATATTGTATTATGCTTGCCTTTTTATCATGATGAAAATAGGATTGATCGATGTTTACACATGTGATTTGTTTCAATTTATAATCCACAAGCTTCTGCAATCATTCAACTATGAACTAATATAGCAGCTCAAACATAGTAACACATCTACTAATTATACAGTATGGTAGTAGATTATAAGTAGTGATGGCTACTATTAGATAACTTGAACTTGAGCATTTTGAATTGTGATCAAGGGTTTTAGTTGAACTAAACTCAACAAGTTGTCTGTGTAAGTAATCTCCAATAACAGACCAGTTTAGGCTCCTTAATGTTATAGATGCAAGTTCCCTCTAATAGTGGAAAATGCTACTTAAGAAATGGAGCCATCCATACCTAGAAAATAAAAGGAAAAGGTTATCCAATAGCGTGTATCACTAAGAATATGTGATGCTCCATATGGCGGTGAGGATACTGCATATATAAGTGGGGGAGCGCAAACATAACGCCACATATATTAATAACAAAGTACAATAGTAAGTTATAACTAGTGTGACATACTAACAGACAATGTGGGCTTAAGTATTTTGAGCTATGGTCAAAAGTTCAGTTGTGACCATGGCCATTAAGTTGTGTGGGTTATTATTCCACGATAACAGCTCGGGTCTAGTGCTTGGACGTTACAACTAGCATCCTATAATTTGCCTCTTCGTCGATCTCAACATACAAAACAAAAACATGCTATGGTGTAACCCTGACACTAGTAAATGAACTATAACAAGGTTTTTCATGAAATAAACCTAGCATGTCAATCGATCGCCCTTCGTTATGTCATGGGCTTGTCAGAAGGGGCAGAGGAAGGAAAAATCGAGGTTGATAAGTTCAAACAGATATTTGGCATTGTTTGAAGGCATAATATCATCCACTTAACTTCGATTCTACAGTATTTATCCATTCTTGTCTCCTGAATAAGAATGAGGGATGCATCTAATTATCTCTTATCATACCTTATTCCATATCCCTCATCCGAACAGATCTTAAGCCCCATTTTGCAACATGGTTGGATTGGATTGTCCCTTATACGACCTTATTCCATATCACTCATCAAAATGGATCTTTAACCCCATTTTGGCAACATGGTTGGATTGGATTGGAGCAAGCTCGTTATAAATGGTTTGTAAGATGAGAGGCATTTTCGTGGATAATTTATGCTTGGATTATTGGAATGGCAAACGTGATATGATATTTTTTTTATATGTTGTACGAATTACACTTATTAAGGTAAAATACAAAAAGTGTCCAATTATGTTCTGATTCCTAATTATGTCTCATTTTTCAGATGAGGGACACAATCTTATTTTTTTTTGTACATTCTTCATAACAACCCTTTTATTTTGATGTTAAAAATCTAAAGTTGAAAATCCAAGCCCCTTTTGTTCCATTTGAAAGATGAGGTCTCTGATTGGGAATCATTTTTGTAATTTACTCTATATAATAAGGGTTCAATGGAGTTGCCTCGCTCCATTTTCCGAAGTTCTTTTATTATTATTTTTGAAAAATATCACTGTGCATATTCATTTATATATTCCTACAATATGTCATTCGAATTTCGTCATAAACGGAGACTCTTATACCCTCCATCCAGAACAGATCGATTACAACAATGTTTAGACCGTTAAAATTACGTGTTCTAGATGGAGGGCATATAAGTCTGTCTTTCTGACGAAATTCAAATGACATATTGGAGGGATATATAGATGATTATACATAGTGATATTTTGCAAAAAAAAAATACGAAAAATGATGCAGAGATAGCACAGTGGACAGCCATATTTTTTCCATATGATAATATATTATATTTTTAATGCTAACTCTTTTTATTTGAGAGTGCTTAGATATACACAACAATAAAGAAAAGCATGACACCCACCCCATTAGTTCCGATCTAAACATTTAGTTGTGGAAAAAGAGTAAAACAAATCCAAGTCACCAAACCAAAAGATAGCCAATTATTAGGGGATACTTGTGCACTTTCCCCCCAAAAGTGGAGAAGAGACAATATGGTAGATCCCTTCCCATTCAAAGGTCAAATGGAACAAATCTTGACCAAGAAGCCAAGGGTGTCATTAATTAGAAAGTGAGTGGCACATCATGTGAGATCAACAATGGCTAAGATTGGGGGAGATACAGAAAGGCCCTGTTCGTTTGGAGGTTAAGGAGGAATGGAATAAGGGGAATAAGCCCCCAACACGGTTCCCCGTGGTACGACTATTCCCCATTATTTCATCTTATTTCACTCTTATTCCTATCTTTATCCCACCTTACCTACCATTATTTCACCTTATTCTTTTTATTCTTATCCTCCAGCCGAACGGAGAATAGACCCTTATTTCCCTTATTCCCCATCCTTATTCCTGCTTATTCTCCTACCGAACGGGCCCAAAGGGTAGGTGGTATTTTTGGGGAGGAGATGCACTAATGGACAGGACTGGCAGACAGCTCATGGGGATGCACTTGAGGAGAGCCATACCTCCACCATGTTGTGATGGTGAGGGCCCTACACACTTCCACCATGATCCCATCAACACTTCCATCAATCAAATCCATGGAGAACACTCATGCTTGCTTGTGTGATTGTGTGGAAACAAGACATGAGCTCTTGGAACTTTGGAAAATGGATCATCCATGGAAGGATAGATATTTCTATAGGTGGATTTGTATATCCCCTCTTAAATAGGGAACTTGATGATCCCATTTTGTTGCTTTCTTGTGTTTTCTTTCATCAACTAGGTTCAATTTGATCATTGATGGTGCATTTCTTTTTTCAAATTGAAAACATCGTTCAAGATACTTAGATCAAGTCGCATTCTTTACTTCTTTACTTATCGATCTTTCTTCGACAAAAGGGAAGTAGAGAAAGAGAGGCAGAGAAGATCAATACAAGCTATGATTCAAGAGGCATTTTAATATTAGGCATCTTCGTCAAGTGATCCTTTATTTAATTCCAGAGGAAATTTGAATGTGAAAATCAAACAAGTTTTTGTGGTAGTTGAGGGTCAAGTGATCCTTTATTTAATTCCAGAGGAAATTTGAATGTGAAAATCAAACAAGTTTTTGTGGTAGTTGAGGAACGTTCAATCATTAAGCTTTTTGATTGTATATATTATCGATCATATGATTTATTCCATTGGTTTTGTCTTATATTTCAACTTGATCTCTGATCTTACATGTTTGTTCCTATGGATGTTTTTAAAGCTCATTGAGTTGGCATTGTCTCAAGCTAAATAGTAAATTTTTTGATCAAGCTCAAGCTCATAAAAAGTGGCTCGAGTTGGGGCTCGTCGAGTTTGAGTTGCTCGATGAACCAACTCAAGTATGATTTCTTTAAGCGAGAGAGCACTTAGGGTATGCTAACAATATAATAAATCAAGTAATCTGAATGAATTCTCCATCATAAAATTTCATAAGCTTCATTCGAGTGTCTCTTAGTAATGATATTGAGAAAAATTTTCAACATATATTTAGATTTTGAATTTTCTTCTGCCAAGAAAATCAAGCTAAAAATCAAACGAGCATTTGGTTGTTGAACATCCAATCAACAATCTAAAATCAATTTCTACTATTATCAATTCATCTCAAAAATCGATCTATGACTTTAGTTTTATCCAATATACAACAACCAAATAAAACATTGTTTGCCTACCAATCCAAGCCAACCTTGGCACGAGTTCAAGGTCAATAGTGATTTTTGAGCTCGAGCTTGATCAACAAGCCAGCTCAAGTATGATTCCTTCATATTTGCAGGCAATAAAACGATCTATAAATCTCATAATAAAATCGACTTTATTCCATGATTAACTATTCCGACAGAAAAAATAAAGAATAAACTTCAATTATCCTTTATCCAAACTTATTTTTTTACGAGTTGCACCAGAATCAACCCTCACACCCCTTCTAGTTCCAATATAAGAAGAAATAGATAATCAAAGTTGGCAAGCAAGCTTCTACCATGTGTGATGAGAAATTTTGGGGATATTTAAATCAACAGCATCCGAAGCCAAATGGGATGTGAGTGTGTGATTGTATGTGTTGTCACATGACATTTGGGGCTCACTTCAAAGAAAATTGTTGAGAGGCAGAAAGTTCCAAAAAAGGCCTCAATCTGTCCCTCCAGAGAGGAGCTTTTGGATGCAAGTTTGTGTTTCATTGTTTTTGGTTTTTGTTTGAGAAAGAGAGAGAGAAAGAAGAGAGAGAAAAGAATCTTTGTGTAGTCTGACCTCACTATATATTGTCATTAATCAAATGCCCAATGCACATTTCAATGAAGGGGTCAGGGCTCCTGACCCCATAACTATTATATTTGTAAGGCCCAAATTGCTTTGTTGCACTTGGACTTTAGAGCAATTATCATCTCAGCTCCTGAAGTTTCCAAGTTGTATAATGTGGTCCTCATATAAACTAATCTTTTTTGTCCTATTAGGATTTACGTGATTTTTTTAAAAGCATGAAACAAATACTATTTCTTGCAAAATTACTATTTTTACTTGATATTTTCGACAAATATCATGTACGATGTTATATTACTAGTGACGGCTCATGTAGAAACTACAATAAATTATATTTGTTGTCAAAATTTGCACTATTTACTACTAAGGTAGTAAATTATTAATATAACTTCAAGATATGTTCATTCTTTGCAAATTTTAAGTGAAAAAATCGATTTGACAATAGATAATAAAGTAAATTATGAAAAAGGTCCCTGAACTATACACCATGTTTCAATTTTATATTCGAATTTTAAAAGGAAATAATGTCATGTTAAAACTTTAAGATTTATCTCAATGTGGTCATCGGCTATTGAAATGTAGTTTATTATTTTGGGTTTCTGATCATGAGGGAGCATTCGTGTTAGGTATAAGCATGATCAAGGATGGTGAATAATGAGAATAATGTTCTATTCTCTGTTCGACCGGAAAGATATGAATAAGGAGAATAAGGTGGAATAAGGATAGGTAACATAGAATAAAGATATGAATAGAGGTGAAATAAGGTGAAATAATGAGATTGATGGGAATAGCCGTACAATTGGGAACCGTGCCAGACGGGAATTGGCCCCTTATTCTAGTGCATATTCCCCAAACGAACATGGCCTAAATATCAATAGTCAAGGATCGTATTGAGACAAATCTTAAAGTTTCGATACAACGTTGTACCTTTTAAAGTTCGTGCTTAACATTGAAATTTGTTGTATAGCCCGTGGACTTTTTTGTAATTTACTCTAGATAGTATTTGTTGTCATTAGTTAGCAAGATGGTTGATCATGTGAGAGACAAAATCTATGAGAACATGAGATGACTGATTCTGAACCACTAGATTCTGTCATCTCTCTCCTCATTGATTGCAGGAGGAGAGAGAAGAGCAGAATCTAGTGGTCTAGATTCACTGCTATCATGCTCTCACAGATTTTGGCTCTCACAAGATCGATCCTCTAGTTAGCAATGAATGATAATATGTTGGATACCTAAATAAGTGTTGCTACATGCACATTTCCTTGTTAATTTATGTTTTTTTTACTTTTACGAGTAGCAGTTCAGAACAAGGAATAGAGATTTAAGAGACATTTTCTTGTTAATTTGTGATATTTAACTTTTGCGAGTAGTAATTCAAAACAAGGAATGGAGATTTAAGAGAATGAAGAAGATGAATTGGTTGTAAATTTAGCATAATGTTTAGAGCCCAAGAGATAAGATGAAATGGGAAGTAATCTCGATCACACGATCAACCAAAGTTTCAATGCTAGGTGAGCGAGGTGGTGGATCGTGATACCTTAGCAAGAAACACTGGTTGAGCCAAGTATTCATCTACGTGCAGGTTGCGTCCCCCGCGTGTGTTGTGTCCCTCACCTTTGAGCATGCACATGTGCCCCTTGCCTCTCTCTTCTGCATAACTTGGAAGGTTGTGGTAATAACACCATATATTTTTGAGATTTTTACACTTATGTCCTTTCGAGTTTTTTTTGCAAATACACGTATACTCTTACCTTTTTTGTAATATCACTTGTGCTTATATATTCTTACAAAATTCTCAATATGAATTTTGTAAGAATACGACAATTGTTAGTAATAAAGGTAGAGACCTAATTATATTTGCAGAAACTCGTGGGAGTACAAGTGTAAAATCTATATCTTCTTAACATGGAGTGGTCAATGTGGTGAAGTCATTGGGATGGACTCAAATCTTCAAAATAAGATATTGGATTAGCCTTAAATAGGAAATGTATGACATCTAATCCAGTAATCAAGAAGAATAAGGCTTTGTGATGGTGACCGTGCTTTATGAAGTGGAGTGTTTTAAAGCTGCACGAGCAATTAATGCACTTGCAACTTGTCAAAATTTCTAATTAGAGCTATGTTATTTTCTAGTAGTTGAGGTTGTCAGCCCCATAAATAATGAATGGACAGTGCAATCCTTTAAATTAGCTATTCGGTTTGCAAGATTTATGCACAGAATTTATAATTTAGGCAGAGATTCTAATACTAAATCGTTTGTAACTACGCCTGCCCAGTTCGCTCATAGCTCGGGCTTGGGTTGGGAGATTCGAAGCATGGACTGACCTGGCCCGATCCATAAAAAATAAAAGATATATAAATATAAGTTGATTGAGATCTTATCATGTGAGAGTCAAAATCCGAGAGAACATGTGAGCATTGATTCTGGATCACTAGATTCAACTAGGAGAGAGAAAACCAGGAGAGGGTCTAGAATCACTGCATACAGTTTTTTGTTTTCACATGATCACTCCTCAAGTTGAATAATACATGTATTGATATGATACACTTTAAGTTTTTCATATGTGATACTAGTTTTATTTTTTTTTAAAAAAAATTAATTGTTTACATGTCAAATAATATGTAACCTACTTATATTAATTATATTAAGTATAAATGCCGATAATAAAATCGTTTATATTTATTAAATACCATTGAAAAATTCAATGGAAAAAGAACAAAATGAGTTATGGGCCGGCCCATGGCAGGTCTTGGGCAGAGGTTTTTGAACCTCGATCCGTTTGGTTCGACCCTCATTTTGGTCAGGTCTAGTTATATGATCCTCGATCATTTTCTATTTTGCAATATCAGTTCAGATGCTTTTTTCCAAGTGGTATGTACAAGTTGAGCAAAAAAAATTAGGGTAATTACAAACAAATCTTCATCTATGCATCGTTTTTTTTTTCAAATTGGATATTCATTTTTTTTAAACTTAATGAAGACGAATACTACCTTATTATTTCGATAATATGGTTGGGTTGAAGTAACCTCCTATCAAATGGTTGGTCAATGAGTAATTTTTTTTTTGTGAATAATGGTTGTTTCGATAGCTAGGAGTTATGCCACTTCAAGTTGCGCAAATACACGTGTGCCCTCCAACTTTTTTTATTGGCATTTTTATTTTTGTGGCAAGTTTAAAAATATCTTATTTTTATGGCATTAATATGCTTTTTATATTGGCATTTTTATAAGAAGGTCACTGCAAAAATATCATTATAAAGAAAAATATAGGATCCATATGATTAACTACAACAGAAAAAAGCAAGAGTACAACTGCGGGTAACTCAAAACCAAACGAGAGATACGTCCTTAATACATAGGCATGTGACCAAGCAATCCCATGCGTCAATAATGGACTGGTTTTTTAATTTACCCAAAATATTATTATTTTATTTTTATTTCCTTATGGCTCGTTTGATTACTAGGTTATCCAAGGTAACATGATTTACCTCCATACATTTCTGGATTGGAATTACATCACAAACCAATATGACATCATGCCACATTCCTTATTCCAACTCTTTCCAACCATCCTAACCATCCAAACAACTAATATTCACATGAGTGCATTTTTTTAAAATAATTATTAAAATATTTTTAATTAATTTAACAACCATCAAGTTATAATATTTAAAAATATAGCCATCAATCGGCACTAGATGTGCCGATTTGGGAAGTAGTGCCCAAATCGGCACCTCAGGTGCCGATTTGGAGACATGAGGGATGGAAGTGCAAAATATCCAATGGATTTGCCCAACTCAGTTGGTATTTTGCACTTCCATCATTTGGGTAATTTGTGTTTCACCCTCCTTGTTATCAATAGTTTTTTTTTTGAAAGGAAAAAAGGGTGCCACGTCGTAAAGACGTACACCTAATATCAATAGTTTTTTTGCAACTAACCTCTTTTGTTATCAAAAGTACAACATTTACCACAAGGATGTAACTACATGTGAATGGTAAATGTATATCCTTTCTATTCTAAATCGTTCTTTTCAAAATTTTAAATTTTTAATTTATAATTATTTTCCTTCATTATATTATATATTAAATCTCTTATTCTAATTAATTATATTTATACATAATAATGATAACTTATTCAATTTAATTTTAGAGTGGTAAGATCAACGCTGACTAGCGATGAAAAGGGATCAGATACATATCCGATATGTTAATTTTCTTATCCATATTCACATCGACTATATCGAATACGAATAAAAATCTGCGTACGGATATGATCGGATAAAGATTTAAGGAACCATATAATTGGATACGAATTCATATAGAATATTTATTGAATATGAATCTGAATCAAATAAAAAGTGAATAAGAATATTGATCGACTAAAGATTGAATACGAGTGTGATCGAATAAAAATCCATGTTATTTAGGAAAACATATAATTGAATTACAAAGTCTCCATCTCGAGAAACTAATGTAGACGGATATTGAAGACTTCGTCTACCTTGGTTTCTCGGGCTGAAAACTTTGTAATGGTACATATATTATATCATTATTCCCTGAAATTATATTATAAGTATAAATATAATTAATTAGAACAAGGGATTTAATATATAATATAATGAAGGAAAATAATTATAAGTTAAAAATTTAAAATTTTGAAAAGAACAATTTTAAAATAGAAAGGATATACATTTATCATTCAAATGTAATTACATACTTGTGGTAAATGTTGTACTTTTGATAACAAAAGAGGTTAGTTGAAAAAACTATTGATAACAAACAAGGGATGAAGCACAAATTACCCAAATGATAGAAACGCAAAATACCCAATGAGATGCCCAAATCGACACTTGAGGTGCCGATTTGGGCAAACTCATTGGGTATTTTGCACTTCCATCCCTCATGTCTCCAAATCGGCACTTGAGGTGCCGATTTGGGCATTACTTCTCAAATCGACACCTCAGGTGCCGATTGATGACTATATTTTTAAATATTATAACTTGATGATTGTTTAATTAATTAATAATATTTTAATAATTATTTTTTAAAAAATCCTTTATTCCAATCCAACCCATTTTCAAACATACCTTTATTCTCTCAGTCCTCAAATAAAGTTCTATGCCAACCATTTAGTCAAAGTCGAGTTTTTTTGCCTTTTTTATATGGGAGCTATATTTTCTCGAGGACTACAAAATATCTTACATAGATATCCCTGTATATATTCGTTTTTGTATCCACCCATGCAATTTACTCATAAACTAAAATTTTATATTAATGTCATCTCTAAAATGTGATGGGGTGTTCTTGGTTGGTAAGGACACAGGAGGATGCATGGAAGATTGTAGAAGGATCTAGAAATGGAAGGTTCCACCACGCGTGAAGGTCTTCTTATGGTTGTTCAGAAGGGGAAGACTCTTAATCGATGGCAAACATATACGATTTGTTCAGTCAGCTGATCCTGTTTGCATGCAGTGTTTGGGGGAGGTGGAAGATGCGAACCATCTTTTCTTCGAGTCTGAGAGCTCAGAGAAGGCACGTGAGTTATTTGGGAATCAGGCGTTTTATGTAGATGGTGTGTTTGATTTTTGGAAGTCCATTGGAGCGGACTGGAATGGCATGGAGATGGTGAGATCGGGCGTTTTCTCTATGATCTGGGCAATCTGGCTTGCCAGGAATGGTGTGATATCCCGTCATGAACGTTGCTACAAAGAGAACATTGTTGCGCATGCTCGAGCGTTACCGGAGCGTCGGAACTTGTAATTTCATTTATGTATTTGACTTGTTTACATGTGTGTATTCCATTGATGATTAATGGTGAAGTTTTTGGACATTCATCTATACGGTGGAAGCCCTTTTTTTCTTAAAAAAAATAATAGTGTCATCTATACCTTCCTTTCTACCTCCCTGTACATGGTAATCCATATCATCTTGTTCAATAGCACGAGAACCCCTGCAACCTTTCTAAATTATACCACAACCCCTATAAAATTACAAATCTTACATGGGTTAACTTCCATCTATTTTCCATTTTTCGTATTCATATATTTATCCGTATTTTATTAGATATATACATTTTACATTCTAAATATTAACAACAAGGGATGCTGTGTAAATAACGGTATCGTATCCAAGATCTAACGGTTGTCTTGCTGATTTTTCATTGCATGCTTTTGACTTAACTCAATCTTCCTTTAACTAACCAAATCTTTATAAACAAAACCGTGTGTCGGTATTAACAAACTTTGGAAGAAAATTTAAGAACATTTTTTTTTATTAAAATGGATAAATAGTAAGATGGGAGTCCACATGCTACCTTTCATGTGGGTGTAATTTAATTCAATACATCTGATGGCACAACTACAAGGTGGAGGAGGACCAAAGTGGATCGTCTGTTGCAGAGTCTGCTGGAGCAATGCAGTAGATCTGTGGATCGCTCGATCGTGCAGCGTCTGCTACAACAGACCCTGCAGCAGATGATCCACTTCCGAAGGAGGATACCTTCATATCAAGAAAGGACAAGCCAACGTTCTTGATATGAAAGTATGCATCTACTCCTCTTCCAAAAAAATAAATTTTATAAGGTATATTTAAACTGAGATTTTGGCAGCTATGTCCCTTCGAGTTTCGTAAATATTATTACACCCTTACCTTTTTTGCAACACTTGTGCCCCTGTATTCCTACAGAATTCATGGTACTACCCATCAGTTGATACGATATACATACACACGTATAATAATATACTGTAGAATACATGGGCATTATTATCATTGCAAAAAGTAGGGTTACAAGTGTATTTGCAAAAACTTGAGGGGGGGCAAAGTGTAAAAATCCTTCTAAACTTTAGTCCATCTATACTGGACATTTACATCCTAGCTCTAACAAAGTTACTTCATCAACAACAAAACCTTCATCCAAACATCAAACTAAACAAAAAGATTACCTACCAAATATTGTTTTTTGGGGAGCGTTATGTAACACCCCAACCCAAATATAGTACCACACAGAAAACTTCCAAAGTGTGGGTGTGGTTTATAAGTGGTGGGGATTACTACTTGACAACTTGGGCTTAAACATTTTGGGTGGTTGCCAACGGGTCCATCTGGGTCCGAACCCAACAAATTATCAGGGTCAGTTTTGCTCGATAACAGACCGGGGACCTAAGCCCGGGACGTTACACGTTATTTATCCTTACAAGATAACCCTTCAACCGAATGCTACCCAAGTGACATGCTAATTGGATAAGAAGATAAACGGATCGTCAGTCAGCATGCATGCATCTAGCCATACCTAGAAACTTGAACACTAGTTAGCCTAGACCTTACACCATAACCTATTTCTACCAAGTCAAGTCTTGACCCAAGGTAAAACCCAAACATGAGGTGCTTAACCTCGAAAACTCCAATCCTTGTTCCTTGATCCGGTCTTAAATCACGAAACTAAGTTAGACACATTATAAACACTAGTTTTGAATAAGTATTCAATAAGTTAACTAACATTAACCCTAGTATCCATAATCAAACACTGACTCGAAGCTCGGTTCAACACTAACATTAACCCTTTAACCTCGGATAAATCAAAACCTAACCTAAACAAGAACTTTGAGAAAACCATAAATCCTAAAAACATCTCAACATCAAGTCAAACTAAACCCTAATCCCTCCTTATCCCTTATCTCTCTATCGAGGACTCTAATCCTCCTTATTCTTTATTTGAATCATGTCTTGCATGTAGTCAATGGAATTGATTTGTCAAGATAGTTCAAATGAAATTGGTTCACAATTGTCATACTTAGGGGGACATAAGTTGTCATCTAGAAAAGATTTGACTTGTTGTTTCGATGATCAACTCAAGTTGTTCATAATCTCTTTTTTGGTCGAATTATGATACCATGCCAGATACTTCCAATGAAATCAAATACATGTCGATTAGAAGATGTCGCGGTTGTGTATTATAATGGAGAACTAAAATGAAAGAAAAATAATTATTTACAAAACGAAAAATAACAATTCTACATCTTACTATGAATATCGTTCTTTTCAATATTTATATTTAAGTTTAACCAATCATTATTAAAAATGTTAACAACAACTAAGATTATTGAGGGTAATTAGAAAAGGTAATAATCACATTTGACATTGATAGTTCGAACAAGTGTTTCAATGCATGTCATACTTAGCCCAACTTGTAAGTCTTCATAGATAATGATGTGTCTTGGGTATATAAAATTCTTCTTCCAATTATATATATGAAAGACACCATATATTGTTAAAAGGTGTGGGAGAAGTAATATCATGTAAGCTACCTCGCCAACATATCGTAGAAACAAGAACGATTCGACAAACTATTGTGCCCTCTTTCCTTTCAAACTACATGCGCGTGCATACACACACACACACTTCATGGGAGAGATTTGTGGAATAATAAAGGCTCCCACCTCAAACTCGATGTCCCTATGTTGAGTAACCCTTATGTCATCTCAATGCTATTTAAACATAATGTTATGCAAGATCGACGACCTTACGCTTAGGACCTTATAAAAGACTTGTAAGATGCCTTGTCGATGCTAACTGTCGATGCCAGTGAATTTTATCCATGGTAAATGATCAATCCATGACTCCTTCCACTTTAATGCAGAAGCTACCAATAGATCCTCAAGTGTTTGAATGGTGTCTTGAAACTGGCTGTTAATTTGAGGATGATGCTTTGTATTGAGATAATGTTGCATTCCCAATGACCACATGACATTGCCCCAATAACGAGAAGTAAATTGAGAATCCACATTTAAACTACATTATTTGGGATCTTGTGGAATCAAATAACATGCACATGCAAATATTTGTTATCTATTTTAGAGTATACATGATGTTGATGAAGGATATGGAAAGATCCTTACCTTAAGCGTGTCACGGAAGCGTGAAGATCGCATCATATGCGATCGGAGCGACTAGTCGCACTAGTTCCTCGATGCATCAGAATTTAAAAATTTTAAATGATGAAACCTCATGACTCGAGAATATTTCTTGAGTCGTTCCATCTAAACCATAATAAGATGTAGGAGTGCGGTTGTTATCGCATCTCTAAAACAAGAGACCTCCTGTCTCAAGTCTGATCTGATGGAGGAGATGCTTGTGAGCACGTTGATGAAATGCGTGCTCCTCGCAATCCAAGTGGATGAAGATCCAAGCACCGAAATTCCTGATTTCCTCACACGAAATCTAACATCTTCTTTACGAACAAGAAGCACCAAAGAAGATGAAGATCCACAAGTAGTCAATCCGATAGTACAACGATGTTGTGATGACTATGATTCTCTCTAATATAAGGGGTGGACGGCCACACTTGGGGGGGGGGGGGAGGGGGTGTGATGAGAATGAGAGAGAGACAGAGAGAGTTACAAAATGTTGTAAAAGAAGAGCTAGGATTGCCTCTTCTTTGTATTATTTTGGAAGTTCATGGATCACAATCCATGTGAAACACAAAATCAATGGTTCAGATTGATTTGTGTTTCTATCCAATGATCATGATTTTGTTGTATAAAAATACAACAATAATTAATTTAAATTTAATATATTGAATTGTCATCAAAATAATTTAATTTAATTTAATCAATTTGGATAAGAGGATGAAGAATGAGTCCACTTACTAAACATATGGGGGATGGGCACTCTTGATCAAGTCAAGGGTGGTCGTCCACCCTCCATATATGGAAGGTGACTTATTCTTTTAATTTATATGAGATTTTATATCTCA
Source organism: Ottelia alismoides (assembly GCA_037367405.1). Classification (NCBI taxonomy): domain Eukaryota; kingdom Viridiplantae; phylum Streptophyta; class Magnoliopsida; order Alismatales; family Hydrocharitaceae; genus Ottelia; species Ottelia alismoides. Next base: position 348,635 of record JAZKJV010000184.1, on the reverse strand, counting down.
CATAATCCTCTACATGTTTGCAACAACTTTTACTGCAAATATATTCACAAAATTAATTCCAAATTAATTTGTGAATATTCCAATCATGCAACTGAAAAAATGTTAATCATATTCATACACCTAAAGTAATATCTAAATTGTATTTTCAATTAATTATCTAATGTGAATCCAATTCACATCAATAATTAATTTGTAAATACTATTTACAATAAATCATCTCTAATATATTATAAATCACATTTATAATATATACATAAATAGCATGGATAGTGCTATCAACCTATTTATATCCTTGACAAATAAATCACATTTAATTATCTTGGATCATCATTCTCATGCAACTAAATAATATGAATCACATTCACATTATTTATGATAATTAAATCATATTTAATTATAAATGTCTTAATGCTCAGATACATAATTCATTAATGGAATTATTCTTGAACTCTATCAAGAATGATGAGTCTCAATTTAACTCTTTAGATATAATCCCAGCACCAACCTCTATGAATCAACAATTGAATCATATGTGTGATCATCAAAATGGCTTTGGCACATATTCCTAATTGTACTAAGGGATCTATTATGATAATTAGTTATTCTTTATTTCAGATCAGAGATTGATTTGCAATAACAATTATTGCATAATGGATCGCCGTGGACTCACATGTCCAACAATTGATTGGTATAAAACACATAGTCTTTGTCAAATTAACAATAAGAACACAAATGGTATCCATAACTCACAATGTACGAGGTAACTTAATTAGTCATGAATTCCATGAAAAATTCTCTTTTACTTGCGCTCTAGAATGAAAAGAGGTTTGTAGTAAAATGGGTGAAGGTTGATTTGCGACTTTTGCCAATTGACAAGTAAAGCATTTCTTGATGAATTTTGCTACATCCTTCTTTATCTCCTGCCACCAAAAGTAAGAATAGAAATCTTGATGCATTTTTATGATACCAAGGAAATTTTGATAATTTTGATCTATAAATCTGTTTGATAATATCCTCCCACGTACGGGTGTCAGAAAATCTCGAGTTCGTTATTTGTCGATTTTCAATTCAATAAAGGTTAGATTTAGATTTAGTTTGAAAATAAATGAACTGAACCTTGATATAAGTTTGGGCT